>CM029520.1:39326671-39741376 GCA_017140615.1 Eucalyptus cladocalyx
GGTGTGATCGAGCGCGATGGAGGGAGGATGAAGCTTCTTTTTGATGGCCGACACCGAATGATGAACCGATGTACATAACTGCTGTGAAGTCGGGTACGTTTGGTTATAGACGAGCTTAGTAAAGCCTTGGCCTTTTAATGTACCGACTCATGATGTCCATCAAGTTATGTAAATATGTAAATAAAAGTGTTTCGACTCTAACTTATATATATAATGTGTAGTTGGTGTGCATTGCATTATTTTGATTGAGTATGGGATAGGGAGATTTTGAATATGCTTCCGATATATGAACTGCGCTGGGACCGATTTAGATGATATAAACCCCCAAGACTTATGGACCCATCATAACTCTATGGTATCGTAATATGTTGCTGGGTCAAGTGAAAGGTAAGGATTGTGGCGACCCTAACGGATCGGGGGCCGTTTCGGGGTGCCACGAAGATGTCTAGAAAAAGGAATGTGGGCTATTCTGTAGAGAGGGGGGACTTCACTCGTGAGAATAGAGAGGGAGGGAGGGAGAGAGAAAGGGAAAATAAAGTCAAGACCGCAACCACTAAAAAGCCTTGGAAAAATATCTCACACTCGAGTGCTAGCCTCAAAGTCTTCAGCCAGCTTTGTCAAGGGGCCAACCAATTAGAAAATAGTCATAATTTCCACAAAACAAAACCAAATTGAAGGTAGAAAATCCCCTTTTTTCTCAGCCATCCGAATTTCCTTATTTCTTTTTGCCGAAAACCGATTTTTTCTCAAAATTCCAGCCTCGACGGAATTTCTCCGAAAGATGAGACAACGACCTATAAATAAATCGTGACACGCTGAATGTCCGATTCCGAAACTAAATTAAATTTCGTGATTTAAATCGAGCGAACGATTTTAGTATAACCTAACATATCGGGTAACTTTTAGGGATTTTAGTGCGTTTGACCAGTGGTCGATAATTTTCAATCCACATTTGTGTATCTCCGACTCGTAGGTGACTCTCGGTTTTTGCAAAAAATCGCTTATACAAGTAATCTATTTTAGAAGCATCTGAACTGCTAAAAGATGAGGATGGATCTACAGACATAGGGGCAATAGAAGTATTTGGTTTTGTGATGTTGGACAAGATGAGAATTATTCTCTAGTCTACTAATGTGTCATCAAAATATAATAAATCTTTAATGGGCTGCGTTTGATAGTTCGAACGGAATAATTTGTTTTCTTATTTGGTGTTCTTGGACATCCTTTGAATTAGATAAATCTGGATATGTTCAAACAAAATTTGGGGAAAAAATCCTGGACGGGGAGTAGGATAGACACGAATTGGATAAGAAATGTAAAACAAATGACAAAAGGAAGGAAAACATGAAGTTGCTGCTTGCTGCTTATGAAGATCAGGGCTGCCATGAACGCCAATGGTGGTGCAGCGTGCAACCACCGCAAGATAGAGAACCTCTCCATTGAGCAAGTTGCGCAGATGGAAAAGCTCGTCGGAGTAGCACGACGACGATCTTTGCACGAGGAAAACGAAGACTTCCGCACAGCTCGACGGAGACCTCTACGCAGCCGTGCACAAGTGACGCTTTCTGTCGCTCTATCGCGATCTCAAATCAACGGATCTTAGGCACACTCCCCAAGTAACGGTCGTCATTTATAACTAAACTTATTTAACTTACGAAATCATATGTAACTAAATTTATGAAAACTTTCTCAATAAATAGGGTGAAGAAAGTTTTCATAATTAGATATGATAGGGTGAAGAAAGATTATATTAGTTAATTTCCCGAATTCACATGATATGGAAAAAAAATATATAATTTATGTAATTATTTTTAGTTATACGGAATTGAAGCTAAAAAAAAAAAAGCATGAAAAGCATCAAGGAATGAACGAACGAAGATTTGTTTGCATATTATATCTTTTAAGGAGCTAGCCGACTCAAACTTTTGAGTGGGACTTTTGTACAACAAATCTTATTAGCTTTGCAACAAAAGGTCTTGATCATGCAATGATCGCACTATATGGAGAGAGAATTACGTTAATGGCTGTGGGAAGATACATAATATGTTGAATCTAGATATTCTCGTAGCTATTTTGGGGTTGATATCCTTATTTTTCAATGAATTCTATTCTACAGTAACAGAATTTAAAGATATTTGACCATCTAGCTTTATTCTATATGTCTAATTTGGAGCAAATAATCAGCTTTTGCAATCACTGACTTATGCTTTGAAGGGAAAAAAGAAGAAGGGAGAAATGATTGTGTAATAGTTTTTAATCTACTATTAGAATAATAGTTTATTTTGGATCACAAAAAATCAATAACAAATAAGTATAATTTTTTTGTGAGCCTACTTCTTTAAAAATTTGTGGCTCACAATAAACTGTTATTTTCACAATAGCCCAAAAAACCCTTCTTTTTGGGCTTTACTAGCATAAAAGATTTTGGACTAAGGTGAGAATAATAGTTTATTGTAAGCCACATTCTTAAAGAAGTGAGCCTCACGATAGTTTATAATTATTTATTATTTAATTTGGTAAGAAAATGAGGAAGTGCTATAGCAAGACCCTTGATTCTTATTTTACCTTCAATAAAAAAAATAAAGTCGATAATTTGTAAGATTAACCCATTTTAATGTGAAATTCTTCATTAAGATGTTTGAGAATTTTATGTACAAGCATAATCTCTTATATCTTGCTGACAAAATAAATAATTTACCTGCCTCAAGGTTTGTCATAGTGATTGTATGATATAAGGTCAAATATCATTAAGTAAATAAAACCATAAAGATTGATGTAGACAAAGTCAACATTTTGAAGTTAAAACTCACGAAATCGCAACCCATGTGGATCCATGGTGAGGAACTGTTAGCTTGGCGAGGCACCTCCATAATTTCAAAAAATTATAGGAAAGTAACCTTATGTTCTATAAAACACATTATGCTACTTTTCTATGTGGGTGATATGATTATTACTGGCAATGATTAGACTGACATTTTACCTTAGGAAATAGTATGAAATGAAAGATTTTGGGCAACTAAGCTATTTTCTAGTCTTGGAGGTTGCATCTGATGCTTTTGATTATAATCTCTCACAAGCAAACTATATCATTGATCTTGTTTCTCGAGCTGGGCTCACTAATAACAAGATTGCTTCTACTCCCATTGAGTTGAATGCAAAATTTAATGACAAGGATGAAACTCTTTTTCCAAATCCTACACTTTATCGGCAATTGATTGATAGTCTTACATATCTCATTATTAGTCATCCTAACAATGCTTATGCTCTTAACATTGTTAGTCAATGACCATGACTTGTACAACTCATTGTTTGACAATGTTAATTTTTTTTCCCAAACATGTGCTCTCTCTCTCTCTCTCAAAAACGAGACCAGCTCTCTCTCATTTGAAAAGCATGACTAGTGCGGTGGTCATGGCCACAGACCTTAAGCAACTGTGGTTGCCATCACCTCGCAAGCCTCATACAACAACGGCCACCCCGTTGGCGTCCTCTCTCTCTCTCTCTCTCTCTCTCTCTGATTTGAAAATCAAGACCGGGGTGGTGGTCAAGGCTGTGAAGCTAAAGCAATGGTGTTTGTCATCACCTCGCAAGTGTCAGACTACGGCCACCTTGCGGGGTCTACTTCTACTCTCTGTGGACAACACTACAATCCACTTCTTGACTGGTTTGCTTACACTCCTTTCCGGACCAGATGTTTGATTCAGCTTTCTGGACTTCTTTTTGGTATTCTAGCTGGACAAAGCTTATTTTAAGTCTGAACCGGCCTGAATTTAAACTGAAAGGTCATTCAGTAATTTCAACGAGCAATCGCTTAAGGGCGCCAAAGGATTGGACAAGGACAGTGAGTTGAGGACGAGGATGCTGGTTGAGATCACAAGGAAGGAAGGATGTCAGTTCGAATCACGAGCAAGGACGCCAGTGGAACCGAGAATGCAGAAGATTGAAACGCTGGATGGTTGGTGGAACGCCACGGACGCTGGGACGCTGGCGGATGTCAGTGGTAGATCCCAGGACGGCGATGGAGAAGGCTACGGGATGGAGAGGACCACCGGTTGAAGAATACCGTAAGACTCGAATACAAGACTTGAATACGTAATGAAATGTGTACGGAGAGTCGACGATAGGAAGGTGAAGAGAACGTGACCTTGGGGCGTGAAAGCTTCCCCCACATTCTGAAGATGCAAGCGTCCTGTCTAGTGTCTCCTCGGGTGAGACAAAATGATGTTAGGATCTTGTGATAGTGTTTTCTTGTTATTTTTTAGAATCTCAAGTCCAATCTCCGAAAACCCAACCAATCTCTCCCAAATCTCCTTTCTCTGGGTCACAACTGGACGCAATTAAACTTCACCAAGTTTGTTGTTTCGATTTTGCCATTATTAGACCTATTAAATAGGTGAATCAGGTCGAAAGTGATCCAGTCCAAATTAACTCATTTAACTCATTATGGTCCATTTCCATATAATATAAATTTAGTGACCTATACTTGACTTGATTTATACCAAACTGATATCCAACCCGACTCATATTACTAAAATACTTATATATTTAATTAATTAAGGAAAAATCATACAGAGTGAACGAATGCGGGATTGATTGAGAGCGAGAGGTAGTCATAGAGATGGGTTGGATTTATATAAGTTGTGAATTCATTTAATACCTATAAAGTTTGATCTAATCTCATTTACTGAATAATTAACCCATTTAACAAGCCAACCCATCAAATATGGGTCAAGAAATGGATCTATGTCCCATTTTGGTAGATCTAGCTATCATTCATTTGGCGGGTTTCACTTCAAGCTCGCTTTCTGATCTCCATTTCTATTCGAATTTCACCAAATCATGCTTAGAATTTTACGAAGTAGACTCCAACGAATTTGCCCCCTTTATTAATCTTTAAAACTGGTCATTTAATCCTTCTAAACCGCTTGCCCTCCTCTTCGAATCGGCCAAGATTTCTCCTCTTTGTAATATTCTCTTTCACTTGCACTTACGGCCATCTGTTTGTTTTGCTTTTAAGAGCTCAAGTTCGAGTTGCTCCATCATATTTATCTTTTCCCCTTTTTTCAAGCTTTTACCTTATAAACCCCCATGATCCGATTCCTTATCCCACCATTTTTATCCTATTTTATCTCTATTTCCTATCTTGAAGTCCAAATTAATCCTAGAATTCAAATTTGAACAAACGAATCGAGATTGTGCCAACATTATCTGCTTTGCCCCTACGACCTACTTAATGCAAATGAGTTAGTCCCAAATGCTATTAGTACCTACATGCAATGTGATGCAATGGAAAATGTAAGCAATGCGACTTTGATATTTTTGTTTAGGGGTCAAGTCAATTCCTAATTTTATGGAACAGCAATATTTTAGGTATTGACAGTCCATAAACTTTTGGTACACATTTAATTTAGTTCTCAAATTATGTGAAAATGTTCAATGTTATCCTTCTATTATTTTGAATCAACGTAATTTATTGATTTGGCTTCTAATCCAGTATGTGTGAATGATGGACAAAAAAATTTGCTGAACATAGATTCCCACGTAAGATATTTAACTCAAAGTAAACTATAATAATTCATGTAATTTGTTTAATTTGATCAATTTGGAAATGTAATTATCCATGTTATTGATGACTTAGATAATTTTATCTTCATTTGAGCTAACTATATCACGAGCATAATCCATGTGTCAGGTTATTCTTCTATACACCGTTCGAATTTACCGGATTGGAAGCTTGATAACCAATTTACATTAATTTGAATTAATGGAAGGATAGTGTTAGATATTTTCATATAGTCTAGGGACTATATTAAATATTTACAAAAAAGTTTAGAGATTGTATTGAATAATTTAAAAGTCCAAGGACAACATTGTATATTAGGCAAAATATCATAGACCACACAACAAGTTAAAAATCCAAGAATGACGTTGCATATTGGGCTGAAGTTCAAAAACCATTTGTGCGGCTATCCCATTAAAAGTTGGCAACCCAAAACTAGTAATTAACTTAATTTGATAAAAGCTAATAAGTCGTTCTAAATTAGGTTGGTAATTTACATAGGAATTATTAAATTCAAGTGTTAATAACTTAGGTAAATAAAAGTTGGTAAAATTGTCTAATATTTGGTCATTTTGCAAGCTAACAAACAAGAAAGTTTATTTATTAAATCTAATGGTAAATCACTAAAAAATTTACCTAGAAAAAAGGTGACGTCTTTTTTTTAAATCTATAACTGATTTACACTTATCAACATTTGTTGAAATTTATCAGTATTTAAAAAGAATCCATACCTTTTAACACAGAATAATAGAGTTCCACGTAGCCATAGCCACGTGGAGTCGAAGGCAAACTAGAAGAATCTAATCCTAGACAACAAAATAGTTCCAGAATTAAAAGGCAATAATTAAAAAAGAGTTTCACTTCATGAATTGCTCTCTCAATATCTCCATGCATTGGCACGTAAAAGAGAGCATTCTCATGATAAGAACAAAGATCCATCTTGATGTCGACTTTTCCTTTCATTTCTTTGAGGATAAGATGGGTCAAGAATTTGGGACCACGTCCGAAAAGAAACTACACAAGAATTGTTCTGGCATATACTACTTCATCTCCCCGGCATATCCGAAAATTTGTGCGAACAATGGTTTTATAAAAGAGGAGGTTTGATCAATCCGAGGACTCGAGCTAAGCCAGTCAAAGCAAGAGAGACAGAGTGGGGTTTTGACATAACAGTGCAATTCTCCTTTGGCAGAATAGAGGCATTGTATGCAAAGGTCTTGAATAGCTTCTGTTCCGCCAAAGGAGAATTGCCCTGTGATTCAGACTCCACCAACGACAAGTTGATTGCTTAAAGAAAGATTATCAGCGCAAGTTAGGGTTTCTTCTTTTCCCTTTTCCCTAGCACTGACAAAAGTATTTTGCCATCTAGAAACCATCTCAATCTATTTGCTTCCTTTTTATTTTCAACAAGAAAAGTGAGTTCCAAATCGATATGTCTTTCTCTCCATACATAACATACTTCGTAATGCATTTTTATGAGTAAAGTAAATCATATCTCATTCTTTTGGCAACAAAAACATGTCTCTTACATTGGGCAAATTCTTACCTAGACTTGGGTCCACATGGACCCGATTAATGTCTTTTACAGGGTAAATTCTTACCTAAATCTGGGTTCACTTGGACTAGGTCCAACATTGCCATTATTCGTACAGTTTGAGGTCTGCGATCTGGTTCCACAGAAGATATTGCCCATTGCACCAGATTCTTGTGGGAAGTTCACTCTAAAGTATGCCAGGCTCTATGTTGTAAAAAAGGTGCTCACCGTAGGTGCCTTGATCTTGGATTGCTATCTTGCCTAGATCGATGATAAATAACAAAAATGGTTGGTCGAGAATTCTTAAGTCCTGTAAATGTTGATGCTGTAAAGGAGTTTTTTTCCATGAATAAACTCACAAATCCAGAATTGGCCTTTTTGGTTTGTGCAATCAAGTCACAACTGGTCTGTTGTGGCATTTTACATCGCATACATCTGCATGTTGGCGCAGAAAGAGCATAAACAGTTGCATGATATTGTTCCAAGCTAATTTTAGCCATTTTGATTCCACTAACCTTGTCTCTTTCCACCCCTCCCAGGACCATGCAATCTCAGGGATACCAAAGTCGCAGGGTCCTTGTTAAAAAAATTGTTCACAGCAAGAACAGTTTGCAACAAAACCTTGAGTTCAGTCAGAACCATGCAATTCTTCCTAGCCAAAAATATTGGGCAAAGATGTAAACTTTCTTATGTCCTTTTGTCTTTCTGAACAATGGCAATTGACTTAATACGAGAATTTCATACTCGACAATACTGCTTAGAGAAGTGGAGGAAGAGTAATTTTTTGGAAAATATGAAATATTTTTTTATTTTTTTTATTTTTTTGATTTTTTGGAAAATAAAACATTTTTTAATATTTTTCGATTTTCTGAAATTAAAACATTTTTTAATATTTTTTGAAAATAAAACACTTTTTGATTTTTTTTAATTAAAATATTTTTTTTATTTATTATAATTATTTTATATTAAAATAATAAAATAAAACTAAATTTGAATCTGATCCGCGGGTTGGGTCCGACCGGGCCGGCGACCCAAAGCGGATGCAGCGTTGCAAGGGGCCCGACTTCGATTTTTCATCTTTTCTTTTTTTTTTTTTCTTTTTTTTTGGTTTTTCTAATTTTATTAAAACAACGCAATGGCAGGCATTTGGGGACGCCGGCCCGCTCCGATGACCCGCTTCGCGACCCGGCTCCCGCGAACCCTACCCGACCCGGATTCACCGCGACCCGACTTCCGCCCCCGAACCTCGGAAACCCTACTCCGGTTTCGAGACCGGATTCAACCCGACGACCCGCGGAAAATCGCAAACCCTAGGGTTTGCGAATCCGCGCGCCGAGGGGGGACCAAGGTGCTTAGCGGCGACGGCGACTATGGCGGCGAGAAAGGCGACAACGGCGACGGCAGAACGGTAGTGGCGACGCTCTTTTTTTTTTATTTACCTTCTCTCGAACGAGGACGGCGACGCAAGAACAATGCGATCGAAGGCAACGGGGCGGAGGTGCTGGCGGCACGGCAATGGGGTTTTTACGCGAGCGTGTCGGGGTGGGACTTTCTTCCGCCCCTCTTCGCGAATCAGAACCTCCGCACCTCTTCCGACCTCGCTTCTCTCTCCTCGGGCCGGATCGAGCCTCCACCGCCGGACTGGACCCTCTCGGTTGCTCGCGCCGCCTTCCCGAAGTCTCCGGTGGAGGGTGGGCCGAGCTCACAACTCGAGTTCCTCTCACTCGCTCGTTGATTCCTCCCCGAAGTCTCTCGAGGGGAAGATCTCCAAGCTTGCGATTGCCCTTCGACGATGGAAGTGCTCGCTATTTATAGGCGAGGAGGTCGACGACGGACCGACCGCTTGTCCCCTTCGCGCGCCGAGCGGTTCTCCTTGGCTGGACCGACGCCCCATCCGAGCTTATCCTCTCCGGGCCGACGTCGCCTACTCCCATTGGCCGTAGCCGTCCTTGCGCACGTCAGCCGTCTTCTCGCGTGAACTACGAGGCAAAGAAAGAAGGAGCAAGGAAGAAAAAGAGGGAAGAAGAAGAAGGAAGAAGAAGGAGAAAAAGGGTGGGGGCCAAGTCGCACAAGCCCACGTGAAGGGAGAAGAAAGAGGGGGGCTGCTTTTCTTTTTTCTTTTTTGGTTTTTTTTTATTCATTATTTACTATCCAAAAAAGCAAATAAATGTAAAAAGAACCTAATTAATTAAAAAACGAAATTTAGGTGTCAACAATGCCCCTCTTTGAAGGTTAGTTCGTATAGAGGTTGCATTCAAAGACAACCGATGCCTAAATTTTATCCTATGCACGCGTAGTAGATTATATTTTATTTGGGACTTATTATTCTATGCGGAAAAAGAGCAATATAACTTTACATATACTAAGATGATAAGAAGATACCCGTAGTTACTTACCGAGAGTGAGTGAGATAGGGTGTGAACCCCAAGTTTGGCAAGTATCAAGGCGTCATATTACCCGGGTGACATGAGAGGTTGCTTTTCGTGGCTCGAACCATTCTTCGATCGCCTGTTAAAACAATCAAGTGATTTGTCTAGACCCAAACCTTTCTTTTGGTCGCCTTGACAGAGAATTGCCTTCCAGACCCGAACCTTTCTTCGCCGCCGTAGGAGCAATAAGTTGGTTTGTCTAGGACCCGAACCTTTCTTCGCCGCCTTGAAGGGGAATTACTTTTCCAGACCCGAACCTTTCTTCGGCCGCCGTTAAAACAATCAATGGTTTGTCTAGACCCAAACATTTCTTCTGGCCGCCTTGACGGAGATTGCTCCTCGTAACCCAACCTTTCTTCGATCGCCTCGTTGGAGTAATCGTGGTTTGTCTCGGAGTCGAACCATTCTTCTGGCCGCTCGTGACGGAAATTGCTTATCCAGACCCGAACCATTCTTTGGTCGCTCGTTAAAACAATCAATGGTTTGTCTAGACCGAACCTTTCTTCTGTCGCCTTAACAAAGAGATGCACCGACCTTTCTCAAAGGCATCTCATTTGTGGGTGCCCGATTTGTATCGAGGACACGATTTGGTACCCGACCTTTCTGGGAGATGCGCCGACCTTTCTCAAAGCATTTGTTTTGTTTGGGGGCGTCGACTTCTCAAAGACACTAGTTGGAACCCAACCTTTCTGGAGGATGCGCCGACCTTTCTCAAGGCATCGATTTATGGAAGATATGGACATTTACAAGCATATCAAAGAGACACTGGATATTCACAAGACTAACCTGAGGATATTTGACCTTTACAAAGTGCCAAAAGGGGCATTTGATTGATCATAAGCATAAGCTCTTGGAGATATCCGATGTTTGGGCATTAAAGGAATATCGATTGATTGGTATTGAAAGAGTACTTGAATGATCACAAGTACAAACTTGAAGGATACCTAGCATTCGTAGGTATCAAAATGGAGTACCCGATTGCTTAGGTGTTGAAAGGGTACTTGGATGATCACAAGTATAAATTCTTGAGGGATACTTAGACATTCACAAGTATCAAGGGGTACTTGATAATTGAAAATACGAGAACATACCTTGATATTTGTGAAGGTGTCCCACCTCCCGGCAATTGGGAAATATCGAGGGCATACCCGGGATATTCGTAAAGGTCTCTCACCTCCGGTAAAGTGGGAATATTGAGGATGGATCTTACATATTCGTGAAGGTCTCTCACCTCCCGGTAGTTGGAATATCGAGGACGTGCCTCATATTCATGAAGGTCTCTCACCTCCCGGTAATTGGGAATATCGAGGATGTGCACTCGCATATTCATGAAGGTCTCTCACCTCCTCGGTAATGGGAATATCGAGGGCATGCCCCGCATATTCGTGAAGATTCACCTCCTAGTAATGGGGAATATCGAGGACGACTGGGATATTCGTGAAGGTCTCGACCTCCCGGTAATTAGGAATATCGAGGACGTGCCCGAATATTCGTGAAGGTCTCTCACCTCCCGGTAAAAGGGAATATCGAGGACGTGCCCCGAATATTCGTGGAAGGTCTCTCACCTCTTGGTAAAAGGAATTTGAATGTAGAGCTTACCCGGATTGCCGCAGCACTTAAAAGGGTGGAACACCTAGATAGCCACAATGTGAGGGATACTTGGATGAACACAAGTATTTAATGATACAACCTGGGACCACTCGGGTTTGTCCAAGTGTAAGAAAGCATACTTGGGTAGGCGTAGGCACACAAAGCAAAGTGGAATGCTTGAACAGCTACTATTATTTGGGGACAACTCGGGCAAGTTGAGTGTCATGAAAAGGAAGTACCTAGACAAGGGTGGGTACTAGGTATTCCAAGAGATATTGGGGGATACCTAGACAGTGTCGAAAAGGAAGTATCCGAATGGTGACCGTACTTAAAGGTAGTATTCCAAGAGATACTTGGTTAGTCACAAGTATCAATACTTTGAGGGGACAACTCGAAAGGAGGACGTGGCCGTACTTAAAGACAATGGGATGCTCGAGTGTCAGAAAATGGAGTATCCGAACGGTGGCAAGTACTCGGAGATAAGAGGATACTTGGACAATCACAAGCATCCAAACTCAAGGGACGATTCGAATAAGTCGAGTGTCAAGAAGAGAGTACCTGGACAGTGGTAGGTACTTTAAGACAAAATGGGGATAGAGATATGCTTACCTGGCAATATCTCTTATCCTTGAGAGTATGTCTGCTATTTGCACAATATGCACACATGATTGTATATCTTTTGTAAATTCATGAATTTAAATGTGATTCATGCATGACAATTTTGTCAATTTTATATCATCTGATTTCCACTGGGGAAGATTTTGAAAGACAACCTTCATTTAGAATGTAGACGTCTTGAGCATGCCAGATGAGGGACTTTCAGTCTGAAAGGACTTTTCACTCACTCTCATGGAAAAGGCTATCCTGACCATTGATGCAGGATTTATAAGGACCACACTTCTCACTGTCATCATGTCAGCAGGGGTCTGAGTATTCTCACAAGTGGTACGACTTTACCAATGTGAGAGGTCTTTGTTGAAATTGTGATGAAGACTTGGTCAATAGCTCATCAAATGGGACCGTCGAGGTCAAGGCTCATGAATGAAGTGCCGCACGATCATCTCCAGGTTTGCAAGTCGAGAGTCCTGCGAAAAAAGATAGAATAGTCTTGCTTGTACTTCTTCGAGCGATGCTTATAAACATATGAAATCCTAGGTTAATTGAAGTGCCCCTAGTTTGAAGAGACTTTTACAATGGGATGCAACGTAGGCTTGATTCATGTGTAAAAAGGTAGAGCTGGTGATTGCCTTGGCATTTGTCACCGGTCTTTCTTCTCACTGTCAAATGGAGGTTCTATGGACCATAACAGCAACATTTTCTTGGCTGCATTTTTGACTGGGGGGCATTGGCCTTGCTTTTACTAGGCACACTGCTTTTTCATGCCCCTATTTTTATTCCAGTTCTTCATTTATGGGCATTGACCTTGCTTTTACCAGGTACAACGCTTTTTCATGCCCCTATTTTTTCATTCTTGTCGTTGGAGGAATTGGCCTAGGCAAGTTCAATCGAAGCACCGTTATTAGACTCTTGAGTCTTCATCTTTAGTAGGCGCTCTGGGCTATGCTGCTTAAATGGCAATAACTTTTGTTTTGCCTCCATGTGAAGGTGAATTTACAGACTCAATTGAGTTGTACAATAGATACAAGTGCGTAAAGAAAGAATTGCTCTTCGTCATTCTAGGGCACTTAAATTAACGCGAGTGTTCATATGCAATAAAGACACCCAAAGATTGATGCAAGTGCGAGCAAGAAAATTTCTCTCTCTCTTCTCACCTTGTGATGCTGACTTGCTTTCAACTTGCCCCAGTGTGGGGTGGTTCTTTGACCGAAGCATAGCAGGAATTTGTCAGTGTATGGGGCTCAATGGGGTGAGCGATGGAATGCCTCTCACTGTTTTGGTTATCGTACCATTCGCGAGAGAACTCTTTACCCGCAGTCATGGAATCTTCTGCACTCATCTCACAAGTGTATAGATGGGGATGTGTGTAGGATATGGCTTGCCGTTCATCATTCCGATGTACCTCATCCAAAGCATGCTCAATTAATCTTGTATTCTTCACTTAGCTGTCTATTCTAATAATCCTAAAGTGGAATCGGTGACTTAGACAAACAAAATCATCATGTAGAATTCATCCGGAAATGACATGCAACATTTTGAATATGATGGAGTTTGAACTTTTCAAAACAAGTTAATGGTTTTGACTCAAAAATACCCTATTGACAACTTTAGGAGTTAACATAATGGTGTTTCCAAATATGTTAAATTTTGAACATCAAAAGGGTTATTCGCAAATGGGTGTCGATAGTCATCCCTATTGATTAGGGATATGACACATGAAGGATCAGCCAAGGATTGGGAATTTGATCGGGCATCTATGCTTTTGCCCCTTTTGTGGAGGAGAAGATGTACAAGTAGATCAATTATTCTGGCCAAAATCAAATGTGAGTTGAGGCCTGAAATTTTCTGTCATTTGCTTTGGCGATACTTGAGACGCCATTTTGCTTGGGAGAGTTTGTTATCTTTGTTTTTGACAGTCAGTTAATCCTACAACAAACAAGACATGCTTCTCATTGATTCGTTATCCTTACTTTTGACAGTCAGGTGATCCTGCAACAAACAAGAGGGAATGTGTTAGTCATGAACTCTTTCAAGAGTCGAATAACTGGAAGCGGTACAACTTTACCCTTCACTGGTTTGTAGATGATTGGATGAACCTAAAGTGAGAGGGGGACACGAAGTCCTATGTCCCTTGCTTCATTAGGTCAATTTCTCCGAATTGGCTCTGGATGACATGTCTTTTTACACGAAGCCAAGTGAATTTGATGTGGGTCATTTCCATGTACTAGCTTGGCCAATATTGTTTTGTCTAACCATCAAATTTGGCTCTTGAATCCCGGTGCTTCCGCCAATAGGGGGAATATGTCAAAAGTGAATTCAAAGAGGGGGAGTATTGGAAACGATACCAAATTACTCTTCCCCAAAGTTTGTATTTGCGACTCGATGATGTTTGAATGTCGATGACAACCTTTCCGTCTTGGCATAGTTTGACATTTCTTTCGATTGGCCTTCCTCACTTGTGACCATGTATGCATGATTGCTGGTCATTGATTCATCTTCAACGCCTTCCTTCTGTGGAATTTCTCCTTCTGTCTTTAACTATAGCATCATTGGGCAAAAGTCATGTACCTCAAGCTTCTATGGAATCTGAGATGGACAATCAAAACCTCTAATTCTCTAATGGCAATTACTTCTTGCAAGAGCATGCGTCTGAATAGGAAGTCAGGTTTCTAGGTCCTCATTTTGAATACGGGCTAGAGACCGCTTCAACTGTCTGGATTTCTTCCCTGTTGACTGTAGCCAATTCAAAGAGAAAAGATCCCCTCCTTGTGCTTCTGGGCTTGTCGAAGCTGGAAGTCCCGTTGATGGACTCACGACATCCTGCCTCGAGTTATCATGCTATGCATGCTTCAAGTTTGATAATATGCATGTGCCTATTACATCCCATCCTTCGTCTCCTGTAGATGGAAGAGAGAGGATGTCATTTTCGACATTATGTTCAGGGAATAGGACTTACCATTTTGAAGCGTGATGACCCTTTCTGTTTGCCCCGCTTTCTTGGAAGAGTGCTTTTGAACTTGGCGAGTTCACATGATGTACCAGGTTCAAATGTCCCTTGGTCACACTAAGTCAAAGGGGATGATATTCTGAGACACGAAGTAAGTGAGTCAGAAAGACAAACATGATTAAATTTATCATCTTTTTTTTGAAAGATTTTGGTGATGAAGTGTTTTTTGTTTTCAAAATATGTATTTGGGGAGAAAAAGCATGAGGAAGCCCCAACCCTCAAGTATTCTCCTTGGATGATATTTTCTTTTCATGGTTGGATAGCATCACCGGGGCAAGTTTGGAGTCTTTGCCTCATGCTCTTAAAACAAAATATTAGAACTATACAATAGAGTACTTGGAATGGAAAATACAACGGTAGCACACCGAACAGGATAAGAAACATGAAATTATAAAAACGAGTAAAACCCATGAAAACTCATGTGTAAAGGAGTGCTTTGATAGTGTTGGTTATGAAATCAAGCGCCTTTGAGTTCCTCGCTGAAGCTATGGAAGTGTAACCCATGCAACCAACAGCGATGCTTGCAGGACAAAGCTTTTATGAACTGCTTCATTAACTCCTCTTCAGCCAATTAAGGCGAGTTTGCATCATGAAAGCTCTCCACCTCCTGCGTATGCTTGGAAATCCTCCATTGGTCTTCTTGTGAAATGAGCCAAACTCTCACAAGGAAATTCAGTTCCGATCTGGTTTTGGTATTGATGCAAGAATGTGGAAGTCAGCTCATTCCAATCCTTTAGGAGACAAATATTTGCTTTGTGATGAACCATTGCAATGCTTGAGTTTCTTGGAATGCTTGAGTTGTGAACGACATCGGGCCATAGTACCGACTCATTTCGCATGGAGATATTGCAAATGAGCCACGGGACAAGTTGTGCCATTATACTTATGGAGATCGGTATCCCTATCTCTCCGAGGGGGTCATGATCTTATGAGCGCAAGACAGGCTTGATGTATCTTGGTTAGGCCCTTTGGTTTTCCCACTTTGCATATGTTTGTTGTAGTGGTGAATTTTTTGTTTCGGGGAAGTTGGATTCTACCGAGATTACCCCATTGCTTTCTTCTTGGTCAAAATTTCTGAATGAGGATAAAGTATTAAAGTTGTCTTCATGGTCGGATGGCAAGCTTAGTACTTCATTAGGATCGTAGCGGATAAAGATGTATGCTTCCTCTTCTAACGAACCTTCATCCTCGGATGAGAGTAGGAAATAGTTATACGATGAATCATCAGTTGCATTGTCGAAATAACGCTGGAAGTCTTTGGGATTGTATTCTAGGGCCGGGAAGTTTTCAGGGTTGTACTCTAGGGGATGGTAGCCTTCAAGGCTGCATTCTTGGGAATGTTCGAAGCTTTGGTGCGGTGGCTCGTCGGTAGATGCTGAACCTATACGCTTAGGCTTTCTTTTCTTGGCTTCACGGTCCGAGACCTTTTGAGTAAGGCCCTTTGTTTTGCTAACTTGATTCTGTCAAGGGAAGTGAGAGACTTTAGAGTTTCCTTTGTCGATTCACTTTCCGGGTTGATAGGGGTTGGTATTCTTTGGACCCTAGCTCTTGGAGTAAGCTTGGGAGTTGTCCAATTGTGCCCCATTCTTGAACAGACTTTGTGTCTTTGACCTCGTACAAAGGCTCATTGCCTTTCCTAGTGGGAAATTTTCCAGTAACAAGATGTTGCTCAACCGCCCATTTATCATGTAAGGTTTCATTGACATGCTCCTCTCTTATCTCGGCGGCTGTGGCTCCTCGTGCTCCGCGATCATCGGCTCTTCGTAGGGTAAGGTGATGTCGGGGGTGATGTTAATATTGTACTCTTGGTGAAAAATATGAATTAGTTCCCTCAAGGTTTTAAGGGGACTAATCTTCCGACAATGTACCATCGCAAGGCGGGGCCGGTCAAGTGCGATTGGTACGATTGAATCATCCTTCGGACCGGTAGGCACGGCAAGTAGGTCTCGGGCGGGAGGTATCAAGCATACCTTTCGCATTCAGGTGCTTTGAGCTTTTCAGGGATTTCAATGCCGGCATAGTTGGAAAGGTCCATGGGATTCCGCCCCTATAGCTGGTTTAACTTTTTCATGATTCTTTCAAACTGTCTATGGTACTGGCTATTTTCTGGCAAATTTGCAGGCGTCATGACGGTGTTGAAAAGAACTGGAGGGACCATCATCTTGAAAGGCGGTGGGATCTCCTGAAGGGCTCCATATTGTCGTGCTACTCGATACGGGTAGTAGGGAATGGCGCCAGTGAGACCGAGGAACGGAATTGGGCGGGTGCGCATATAAGCAAAGCGGGCCCTCTTTTCATGGAACCAACCAGCACACCATTGGAATGCCTCAAGAGCTGGGTTTCTTAGGAAGCTTACCCAATTTAAACAGCTTTGATTGGGAATGTACAGTCCTAAAACCATAAATTTTTGTAATGGATTTTCAAAAGCATTTGTTTCAGGCGATCGCATGAAGTCTCGAAATTCGCTTAGGTGAGAAAAGAACCAGACTTGTAAAATTTCAGGAGAGGCTTGCATGATTTTCTCCGAGTTGTCTTTAAAACGATTAAAAGACAAGAATGTTTCAGTTAAAATCATGTTGACATAATTCCCCCCCCCCTTAAGATCTGATCAACTATCCATGCCATCTTGGGAGTTATGGCATTTCTTTGATGGGGGAAGATGATGAGCCCGAAAAAGGCTAGGAGGAAAATCTCACTTTTTTTGGTCATAGGCTGATTTTGGAAACAGGCATTCATAAATTCTAGTGGGCAGGTATTATGGTTGTCTTCAAGAATTTGTCTCATGACATGGATTTCAGTTCCTAAAAGTCATGCTAACCCGCGCCATGGGAGGGCGCCTATCGATGGTTTGACAAGCTTTTTCTCAAGAGGCATTCTAGTGATGATGTTGTATTCTTCCAGGGTTGGGGTTAGCTCAAACCTACCGAATATAAAAGTAATTGTCTTCGGGCACCAAAAATGTGCCATGGCTTGTATGACTTCAAGACGAACAGTGATTTGGATCAACGATAGGAGATGACCAATTTTGGCCTTCACGCGCTCCTGGGCAAACTGATCTGATTGACCCTACCATCTGAAGAGCTCTGCCTTGGGAGCAAGAATGAACTGGATATCGTCTTTCCCCATCACATATAAACTGGGACTTGAAAAGTTTATCCTACATTGCCATGGGCCAAATAAAAAGACTGAGTAAAAGTAAAGAAATCACTTTGCTTTTAAAGAAAAATGGCAAGCACAAAGACATGCGCATGGGACGTGCGGCTCGATTTCTAACTCAGAAGGCTTGATGAAATTAAAAAGGTATCCGCCCATCGCATTCTCGCGTTGGCAGTATACCCCCCTTAACCTCGACTAAGAAATTCGGGGAAAAGAAAGGCAACCTCTACATCACGGTCTCGCGTTCGAGGTCGTATCTTTCCTAACACCATCCTAGAAATCCTATGGCGGCCCGGAGTCCGGCGGCCGAGTTGTGTGTGCCATGTGTAGTGCTAAAATAGTAAAGCATGCATAACAGTTTATAATCACAAGATAATCTATTTTAATTAAAATGAATTTCTAAGCTTTTGACCCGCATAAAGAAAAAACCTAAGTTTAAAGAATTTAAACAAGACAAAAATGGCCTAAGTCCTCAAAGTCCCCGGAGTCGCCAGGCGTCGCGACCTCTCTTTTTTCGGCGCTGCGATCGGGTACGGGCACCTAAGGAGGCTAATGGCTCTGGCTGAATTAATTAAAGCCCGGACTCTCCCAAGTCCACCAATTCACGACTTTAATAGTCTAAGTTTTTAACTCCGTAAATCAATTTTTAAAATGGAGTCGCCACTAATCGATTTTGGGTGGGTTGATTAGAAACCCAAGCGAAGTATCGGGAGAAGTACTCGCTCTGCGCAACTGAGAGAAATTAGGATCGAGGACTTGATTACACTAGTTAATCACTAATGCCCTTTCGGTACCTAATCTTGTTTAAATCCTGAGGTTATTTGGATGTTCGAGGGATGTTCCATGCATTTTTTGGAGGAAAAACATTTTTTTAAGTCATTTTCTAATTTTTTTGGACACAAAAGGGATTTTTTTGGGTTTTTTTAGTTTTTTTTTTTTGGAAAAATACAAGTCTTTTTGGCTTTTTTTTTTTGAATTTTTTTGGCTTTTTCATGAATTTTTGGCTATTTTTGGATTTTTGGCATTTTTTGGAAAATATGAAATATTTTTGATTTTTTTGATTTTTTTGATTTTTTGGAAAATAAAACATTTTTTAATATTTTTCAAAATATTTTTCGATTTTCTGGAAATTAAAACATTTTTTAATATTTTTTGAAATTAAAACACTTTTTGATTTTTTTTTGAAAATAAAATATTTATTTTTTATTTATTATAATTATTTTATATTAAAATAACAAAATAAAACTAACCCGGGTCGGATCGCGTTTGGGGGACGCCCGGCCCGGCCCGATGACCCGCTCCGCGACGACTCCCTGCGAACCCTACCCAACCCGGATCCGAATCGCGACCGACTTCCGCCGCCCCGAATCTCGCGAAACCCTACCCGGTTCCGAGACCCGGATCCGACTCGGCGACCCCGGAAAATCGCAAACACTAGGGTTTGCAAATCCGCGGTGCCGAGGGGGGACCGAGGTGCTTGGCGGCGACGCGACTATGGCGGCGACGAAGGCGACAACGGCGACGGCGACTATGGCGCGACACTCTTTTTTTTTTTTTTTTTACCTTCTCTCGATCGGGGACGGCGCGGCAGCAATGCCGGATCGAAGGCAGCGCGGCGGAGGTGCTTGGCGGCACGGCGGGGTTTTGCACAGCGGCGGTGTCGGGGGTGGGACTTTCTTCCGCCTCTCTTCGCGAATCCAGAACCTCCGCACCTCTTCCGACCTCGCTTCTCTCTCACTCAGGCTAGATCCGAGCCTCCACCGGCCGGATCTGACCCTCTCGAAGTTGCTCACCGCCGGCCTTCCCCGAAGTCTCTCGGTGGAGGGTGGGCTGAGCTCACAACTCGAGTTCTCTCTCACTCGCTCGTTGATTCCTCCCCTGAAGTCTCTCAGTGGGAAGATCTCCAAGCTTGCGATTGCCCTTCGACGACGGAAGTGCTCTGCTATTTATAGGCGAGGAGGTCCGGTCGACGGAGCTTCGACCGGCGATCCCCTTCGCACGCCGAGCGGTTCTCCTTGGCTGGACCGACGTCCCATCCGAGCTTATCCTCTCCGGCCGACGTCAGCCTACTCCCCTCGGCTGTAGGCCGTCCTTTGCGCGCGTCGTCGTCTTCTGCTCGTGAACTACAGAGGCAGAGAAAGAAGGAGCAAGGAAGAAAAAGAGGGAAGAAGAAGAAGGAAAAAGAAGGAGAAAAAGGGGGGTGGGGCCAAGTCGCACAAGCCCACGTGAAAAAAATGGGGGGCTGCTGCTTTTGTTTTTCTTTTGGTTTTTTTTATTCATTATTTACTATTGGAAAAAGGCAAATAAATGTAAAAAAAAAACCTAATTAATTAAAAAAACGAAATTTAGGTGTCAACAAGTATGTTATTGATCTCTGAGAATTTCTCGATTCTCACGACATCTTCAGTGCGTATAATAACCATTTTGTTTTTTTTATTTTTTTCCTAGGAACAAGCTTGGAACAAAAATCTATTTGATAATGCAATTTCATTTTTCATTTTCTAGAACAAATTTTTAGTCTATAAATAAGCTTGAAATAGAAATGAAAAGTAAAAAATTTCAACTTTTCTACTTTTGAAACAAAAATGAGAAAAAAAAAGCGTTCTCAAGAAAATATGTGAGAACTTCTCAATAGAGACAGGCAGAGGTCCATTCATATTGAAACACTCTTATTCGGCATTTATAGTAAGCCCCTTGATGAATGAAAATTACTCTAATGATCGCTCTTTCCTGGAAAGTTTTGCGATACAAAGTTTGAACAAATAGTCCTGCTTAGTCTTGCTTAATTCCGAAACAAATCATTATCTCCTTCCAAAGATGTGAAGCCAAAGATTATCTTTAACGAGTAATGATTTCTGAATGTACACATAAACTTTGTTCGAAGAAATATGATCGCTTTGACATGTTAGCCCGGAAGAGCTTTTATAGCTCGGAGCATTTGACCTCTTTTTTGTCAGGAAGGAGCATCCCATCCTCTTCACCAAGAAGTGCTGTCATAGCCCTGATCGTTTTCTTCACCCGGAAATGCTTTTGTAGCCTGTAGCGTTTCACCTCCTTTTACCAGGCAGGAAGTGCTCCTCATAGACCTGAGTATCCCATCTTCTCCATCAAGAAGTGCTGCAATAGCCATCAGCGTATCTTTGTCTGGAAGTGCTTTTGTAGCCCTAAGCTTTTCGCCTCTTTGCCAGGAAGTGCTGCTTGTAGCCCTGAGCATTCCAAGCACTCCGCCAGGAAGTGCTGTTATAGCCTCGAGCATCCCTTTTTTGATTATGATGTTTCCTGCACAAAAGTGTTGTTTATAGCCTAGAGCAGTTCGCTTCTTTTTGCCAGGAAGTGTTGTCCGTAGCCCTCAGCGTCCCATCCTTTCCACCAGGAAGTTCATAGTCTTGTATTCTCATTCCTCGCACTTAAATTGTAGGATAGAATGCCGATTAAATATCTATTTGAGCGAAATCGCGAATATTATGAACCAAAGATCTCCCGCTTCTCTCTCTCTCTCTCTGAAATGGAAAGTAAACATGCCATATTTAAGCTACCTCCAGCTAAGGTAATTGATAATTGCTGCATCCGAACAAGGAATAAGAGAGATGGGTGAGGTAAAAGGAAACTCACAAAGAGGGAGAAGAGAGAGAGAGAATCAATGAAAAATAAGGGAATCTCAGCCAAATAACAAAGGGAAATGAAAGAGAGAAAAAGAAGAAGGGGAAAGATTGAGGAGATCGCGAGATTCTGAAAACAAAGGGAAGTCTGGAATTTCCTTTTATAAAAGAGCATCGACAATCATTTGGTGAAAACGGACATTCTCGTGCACATTAGAGCGAGACGGCCAAAAAAAAAAAAAAAAAATTCCAGAAAAAAGACAGAATTATTGAAAGAAACCTTGCGGGAATGCGGGTAAAATTAATTGTTAAAAAAAAAAGCCCTTTAGGCCCTTGCCGTCATCATCACACCATCCTTGCAAAACGGCCGGCAGTGGTGGGGCGATGGCTAGCAACCCTTGTTGACAACGAGCAACAGCCCAGGGACTCTTGCCCAAATCTAGCCAAGGGGTCAGTGAGGGTTTCAGTGATTGCTAAAGCCCTAACAACCCTCCACTAGCTCATTTCGGCGATGGTGGAGCAGTTGTGAGAGGGTCCACAGGCCTTGGCCTTTTTTTTTTTTTTCATTTTTCAATTTTTTTTTTAGATTTAACCTTTTGTTAACCTAATTTAAGTAAAATTTGGGGAAAAAAAGATTTAGACCATAACAATGTTGATTTAACCTTATGTTTCATGTTTTTGTATGTTGACACCACGAAGAGAGAAGATAACAAGAAAAAAATATGTTAACATCTTTTTGTTAGCCAAGTTAAAAGGAGTTATTAGAAGGACTTAATAGTATCAATTTAATAAGTTTTAGGACTTAATTGCATTTATGAAAATTTTAAGGCTTGCACTTTATAACAAATTTTAGGACTTTTGGTCTTATCTACAAAATTCTTTTAGTCTCTTAAATTAACATCAATAACTTTTTTATAAAAAGTTTGGAAATTTAAGGCGTGGTTAAGAAAAATAAATAATGGTCGGTAATAGATAAGAAAAATAATAATCAAAATAATAAAATGTCGTAGGTAACTTAAATAACAATTGATAAGCCAAAGCTAATTAGTATCTTATTTGGAGTGTAGTTGGTAACTATAGTTAAAGTTAGTAATTCCGAAAAAGTGATGTGAAATTTAAAATGTCAGTAATATTGACAAATAAAAATTTGTAAGCATTAAGAATAGTTGACAAATTAAAAAGAGATAGTGGCGATATAAGTCCCTGTAATATTATAAAAAATGAAAATCTTTTTTGTGCTTTTCATAAAGAGGCAGATCATATGGAGGTAGGTTTAACCGTGTTGATTTTTCTTCGAAGATGGAATAACCGAAACACCCCCCCCCCCTCAAAACCTCCCAATCATTTTCTCTCTCTCTCTCAAAAAAATACTATGTAGGCCAATCTTACCACGTAGGCAATATTTCCCACAAAACAACTAACACAATTATAAAATGTGTTGTCTTGTCTTGTATTGTATGACATGTTTCATGTTTGTGAGTATATGTCTACTTGTCTACATAATAAATACGTAAAAACACCCATGCATGTTAATTTTGTGTTAACAAGTTTAACACAAACCTAAACAATAGGATTAATTTCTTTTCATATCACATCTAGAGTGTCTTATTGATTTAGTATACTTTCATGTATAATGTATTTTGTAGTCTTATATGTGTTTTTACTTTACTTTTTATTCTTTTTAAGATGGGTTCAACTTGTAAGTATAAAAAAAGTGTTCAAATATATTTGTATTAAAAGTGTCCTATCGTATCAAGTTAAGAGGAACTGCACAATAACACATCAATTTAATCATGTCAATTCTGGTCTATATGGGTTAAGCAAATAAATCGACTTAAGACACAATTTTTCATTACACTAACTCTTTATGCCAATGCAAACCTTTTCAATTGTGTGCAATGTCATGTCATGCAAACTAGTCTTGTTGAGAATTGTTGACCATATTATAGGACTTCTAACAATTATTCACGTTGAGAATGGTGGCCCTAAGCATAGGGACTTTTGGCAATATTATCTCATTAAAAAAAATTAATTATGGCGGGAGTAATTCAATTGACAGTTAGTAGCCCAATACCATGTGGTAATTAAATAGCAGAAAAAATTAGTGAATTACGTTGATTTAGGTTAGTAATCTATATATATATAAAAGAGAGTAAATTTAATGGGTCATTGGCCAAGGAAAATAAAAGTTATTACCCAATAAAATAATTGATGAATTAACAAGCTATAAATATTAGTAAGCAAAATGAAAGTTGATAATCCAAAATTAATAGGTCACTTAATCCAATAAAGTTCATAAGTCCCTTGGTTGATAATTTCATATAAGACTTAGTAAATTTGAAAGTTGGTGTCATTTGCAAACTATCAAACAGGCATGGCAATTTCTAAAAAGTATTATTAAGCTACCAATAAGTTTACTGAAAAACAAGTGATTTATTAATTATTTGCCTATTTTTTTAAACTTATCAAAATTTATTGGTATAAAAAAAAAAAAATCAGACCTTTTAGCACAGTATCATAAAATTCTGCATAACTATAGCCAGATGTAGTCAAAAACAAATTAGAAGAAAATAATCCTAGCCACAATATAATAGCTCTAAGATTTAAAAGCAATAACTAGAAAAGTCTGCAATTCGTCTCAATATCTCTCCAAGGAATGACACGTAAAAAGATAGCATTTCTCAGGAAGAGAAGAAAGTATCCATCTTGATGGCGACTTGTCCTTTCAATTCTTCGAGGAATAGATGGGTCAAGAATGTGGGACCATATCCGATAGTATGTGCAGACAATGGTGTTATAAAAGAGGAGGTTGGATCAACGCAAGGACTCAAGTTAAGTTAGTTGAAGGAGAGAGAGAGAGAGAGAGAGAGATCCGAGAGTATGTGCGGACAATGGTGTTATAAAAGAGGAGGTTGGATCAACGCAAGGACTCAAGTTAAGTTAGTCGAAGGAGGGAGAGAGAGAGAGAGAGAGGGGTTGTGAAATTACAGTGCAGTTCTCCTTTGGCAAAAGAGAGACATTGCATGCAAAGGTCTTGAAATAGCTTATCTTCCGCCAAAGGAGAATTGCCCTGTAATTCCCACTCCACTGTCAACGAGTTGATGGCTTTAAGTGAGTTATAGAGTGGGTGCAAGTAACGGTTTCTTTGTTGCTTCTTTCCCTAGCACTGACAAGTTTTTATGCCACGTAGAAACATCTTAATCTGTATGCTTCCACTATATTTTCCTGGGAAGAAGAAAAGTTAGTTTGAAATAGATATGTACATTTCTCTCCTTACATACCATGATTCATAATGCATCTTCATTGCCATTACCATGTACATCTCTCTTCTTGCCGTTGAAACAACAAAAGTGTTTTAAAGGATTAATTCTTACCTAGATCCATGTCCATGGACCAGACTCAGCATTGCCATTAATCATGAGAGCCACACGTGTATTCCATGTTATCAACGGTCGTAACTGCTCTGGGTAAGTTGGACCCGATTCAATGTAAGAGTCTCTTCTTTTTAAATTGACTAATCTTGCTTCTTCATTGGCAGGTTTGCGTCGTGCCTTCGCAAGCTGCTTTTACAGGTGAAGCTTGGCTCCAAAAGGACTAATAATCCTCAAGAGGTTGGTTAAATGGCAAATCAACTGGTTTGAATGTGGTAGATTTCATGAACGGATTTCGATGTACATCTCTCACTAAGATAATCTTGGGGAACACAATTACTATCTATGAACCTATTGGATTTTTTTTTCTTTTTCTTAGCTCCTTGTTTAAATATGATCAAAGCTAATTAGCATAAATGTTCTAAATCTGGCCATGGTCTGTTTGCCATTATCCAATTTATTCGAATTATTGTTGATTGGGTATTGCGTGTAAAAGTGATTGCTGTTTCCTTACAAAGATGCAAACCCACTTCAAATTCAATTCCGGTTGCATGGAGAGCTTTTTCTTGAGTTATTGAATTATATTATTAATTTCTTACTATGTTTTTGTCTAATACTAGCTTAATTGATATTAAATTAGCTACATCTCACGTCACGGAAGCATGTTAAGAGTAGTTAAAGACTGATTCTGAAAGGTAAATTTCTTTAAAAAGTTTAGGAGGACCCACCCTCATTTTGGGTAGACACTCAATTTTTTAGTGAATTCACTCTCTCCCTCCCTCCCTCCCTCTCTCCCCATTTGTTTCCTTTTTCATCCCATCTAACCAAGAAAACTAACTTTATTTATCGCCTCTCTCATTACTTTCACAATATAAATGCCTCATCACTCCTAGCAAGATGCTGTTTTCTCTAGTATCCTCTTATCAGTTGGCCTATAGAAGGTTATCAATCTAAATTTATGGTTTTATCTTTCGAATCACAAAAACTCCATAATAATATTTTATTTTCATGATGGTGTATGAATAAACAATTAATTGCCTATTATTTTTTTTAATAGTTTGAGTAAAACTATATTTTAGAAAAGAAAATTAAATTTCAATCTAGTTATCTAATTGACCTTGACCTTGTGAGCGTTGGCCAGATAAATTAGTAGGTTTCTATCAAGAAAGATGAGTTACTTTGTGTTTTACTTTAAGCTTTTAGACATTCTAATCTGAATTGCAAAGGGAGTTGAAATTCTAATTACACATTCTTTATTGTCAAACTCACGTCACGTTATTTTAGAGGAAATTTTTAAGGTTTTGATCTACTTGCTATGAGATTGAATATTCAATTGATATAATTATATTCTTTATAATGTTAGAAGTAGAACAGCAAAAAGTTCTCTTTATTTTTTTTTCTTTTTGTGCTTTTTTTTGTTAATATTCAAATATGATATAAAGATAGACATTTTAGCATCTCCCCACGCTTCTAACAAATTAACCATTTCCATATTATGATGAAATTTTTTTTTTCCATTTTGGAGAAAAAAATACCAGTCTACTTCTTCCTGTACGGGGAAAAAAACGAAAGAAGGCAATATTATAAAATAGTTTGAGATACGAAAACGGTTACTCATAAATTAGGAATGACAGGAAAAAAGTCTATCAATAAATGTATGACCAAGTCTGCTGTTACAAGGGTATATTAGCCCGTCACCTCAAAAAGGTGCATTTTAGTCAAAAGGAGTGTGGAAATAGCACCGCCAAAGTTTATGGGTTTGCTTAATATGTTTTGAAATTTGGGCTACTTTTGATAACAAGAGGTGCAATTTTTTTTAATACATGCTGGACTTTGTACAACGGGAAGTTTCGTGAAGGAAAAAAGGATTTATCTTCAAGCGAATGCAACTGGAATCTAATCTTCGACGCATAGCAATGCCATTAGTACCATTTCTAGATCTCCCAACTTAGTGACCAACGAAGTGCCATGTATATAATTAGTCGAGGTGAGCTGCATGCTTTCATTTTCTAAGGATCCGGATAAGGCAACTGTTCTAAGTCATATACTTGCTTTGATTTTCCCTTTTTGCGCTCAGATTGACTGAAGGAAGGAAATGGAAGCTGGAGAAGAACAAATTTCCACTCACTGTCGATCAGCCGAAAATATGAGATGATGATGGCCGAAGAGGACCATAACAATCTCGTTGATCTAATACAATCATGCATTGGGGCATCTCCAACGCCTGCTCAGAGTTCAGGTCATTGTCCTGGATTTGGACGCTCCTTACCTCTTCCGAGTCAGGGTCAAGCTGAAGCATTTAGGCCAACGAGTCCTAGTCATGGTCCTAGGTTGGACACTCCAGACATCCTCCGAATCAAGTTGAAGCATTTAGGCCAATGAGTCCTAGTCATAGCCCTGGAGTTGGACACTCCATACATCCTCCAAGCCAAGTTAGAGCATGTAGGCCAAAGTCTTGGTCATAGTCTTGGAGTTGGACCCTTCATATCTTCTCTTAGTGTTGGTCAAATTGAAGGATTTAGGCCGGCAAGTCAGGGTCATAGTCCTTGTCCTAGGACTGGACATGATCATTCTCATCCGGCACCCCTGAAACCCTAATATGTCATTTCTCACTACCCTAAGTTGAGCATGGAGCAATAGAAATGTCATATTCATGCTGGCATTTTTTATACTCTTAGTATTGCATACTTTGATGACCTTAACATGGTAGAGCGATGCAGTTTCATACATGCTTAACTAGCTTCAGCAACAAACTATAGAAATTTCAGAATATTTCTTATTAGCTTTGCCTACCAAGTTTTTTGTACTTATGGCAATATGTATGGGATCCATAATATCAATGTGCAAATTTTTCATTTGCTAATCATGTGACATCCTGAATTTCATGTTCTGTTTTCAATCGAATAAGCTGGGCTTTTCATCAACGTGCCTATAATTCTTTTCCCTGAACTAATCACTCACAGGATAATTAGTCTATCATGTGAAGCTGTTATGGAATCTAAACGCAATAGACTTGAGAATTCGACTAGGAATCGACTGCCCAACCGTGCTAGTCTGGAAAGGTCATTACGGCACTGTTTAAATTGATCAGAGACCGGAGATGGGTCGATTTGACAGATGTATGTGATTAGTGTGTGGGTGATTTCACTTAATTGCAAAATTTCTGTCAAACACCACTGGACCGATTTTTTTGTTGTTTTGGTACCTTATGTCCGTATTTGAAACTTTGAGATTTTCACGACAACCAAGAGTTGTTGATGTGTCAAAGATGTACAATGTGGCTTGAAAATAATCAACCACGGGTCAATTGCACCAAAAATTTCCTAAAAGCTACCCAAGTAGGTTAGGTCACGCTAAAATCGCATCAAATTAAAATTAACCATTAATTTGAACCCAAATTTCAGAAATTGAAAGTTCTGTCATGTCACGATTTATTTTAGGAATGTTGACTCATCCTTCAAAGAATTTTTAGTGAGCTTAGGATTTTTACAGAAAATCAATTCGGACGATTAAGAAACGAAAGGAAATTCGAATGGGTCAATTTGAAGGGATTTTTGGCTTCCAAACCGAGCCATTTGGTGAAGGGGTGTCACGCCCCGATCCTCCGAGCACGTGCCCATCCCTTGGTGGTCGATTAAAAAGTGACGACCTAGGATGTGTCGCCGACCCATTCATTTTAATGCACATGTGGAAGCGAATAAATAAATCCCCAAACAACACAAAGATCGGATAAAAAAGCAAGGTCACAAATTTTTGAAAATTAAACCACACCTTTATACATATCAGACTAATTCATATACATTACTAGCCGATATTTACAAGGTCTACAAAAATGTTGATTCTCAAAACATGTTGTCCTATGACTCGTTTGCCGATTCCCTTGTGTTCACTGGAGTTAGGCGGGACGGCGGATTCTCCACTAAGCCATCAGGAGGGTCAGTTGGATCCTCATCCAAAGCAACATCAATTACCACAGCAGGAATGTCAAAAGTCCTAAGGGGACCTAGCTTGACCCCGTTGGGAGCATAGTAAAACCACGCCTTGAATCAATTAGGTATCCCTTGATGTGAAACCTCTTCAACCTAGACAATGGTTTTAACAAGCTCATAGACCAAAAAATTTCGAGATCAGGGAAACTAGAAACCTACTCAGTAACCCTCATGGGATGACCATGACTCTTAGGGGGATTCACCGTCTGAGAACCTATAAATTTAAGCCCACAACGGGGTAAGATAATGTTTCAGCAAGTTCATCCCCTAAGCTTCGACTAGAAAGAAAATACACCCAAAGACTATTTATGCATGCATAAGACAGATGACTTACCTTTGCCTCAGTTACTTCCTACAAATAAGTATAATTCATATTTTCAACGAATCGCTTCAACAAATCAAATTGTCAAATCAGATCGAGTCATCAATCAATCGACCCAGTCGATTCCATACCACAAGACTATCTATCAGTCAACTCATTCAATATTATCTATCAAGTCCGATCACATCAAGGACTACTCACCCTAAGCTGAAGATAGCTAGAAATGCTCGCCAAAAGTTGATAACAACATATACTGCTCATTCTAAGCTACTATATCAAAGCCTTTAGGCTAATATAGTATACGATTAATGCTCAGAAAAGCTGTGCGATACTTAATTGCTCACCGAAGCTGTGCGATACTTAATTGCTCACCAAAGTTGTGCGATACTTAATTGCTCACCAAAGTTGTGCGATACTTAGGGTATATTACTCACTCTAAGCTGATATATCAAAGCCCTCGGGTAGATATATTATACCACTCTACCCAACCAATTAATTCACCACTTTTATCATACCCGATAAAAATAATCGTGTGTGGGTACACAATTGGCCTCCGCCAAAAATATAATATCTTTACTTTATAAACTCCCACTAATTATATAGTCGATAAAAAAAATATTTTTGGCGCTGTAAACCAACGCCTGATGATTTCTAATTAAATACCGAAATTAATAAATTTTGGGATAAATTCCCAAAATTACAATTCACACTCAATTTGCACAATCCAACACTCAATTAAATAAACCATTCATACCACTACGATCAGCACAAAATTCCGGTCACCGGCTATCTTGGTCTAATTTCTGAAAAATAATAATTAATTAAATAATTACCAAAATTAATTAATAAATACCACTAAATGCAACTTAGGCCGAAAAGGCCTAATTAAAAGCCGAGCAGGCCCGAAAAAATTCTGAGCCTATTTAAATAAATACTATGACTTATCTACTTGCTAATTGCACTACCCTAACCACCTAGCATGAAATATCAAATGATTAAATTGTTAATCCATTCTAACTAACCATCTAAACCATACTTAGTCTAAACTAATCAACCCTTAAGCATAATTAACTCCCTAAGCAGAGATTAGTGAGTAAGATCACTGGATTAGCGAGTCGGTGAGTCCACAGCAGCGGCGACGCGACGGCGGCTGAAACCAAGGCCTACGATGGCGCCAACAGAAGCCATACCAAGGCCAAAATCGGCCCCGCAAAGCTCACGGTTGAGTTGGATAGGCTACTTCAGTTCTGCTCATTGCTGGTTTGGGGAATTGATGGTTAGACACGGGGCTGCGGCTGGGCTAAGATGCAAAGCTGGAGGGTAAAACTCGGAGAGACATGGACTGTTGAGCTCATGGATGCTGGGTGGGCTAAGTTGGGCCGAACAAACCATCGAAAGGGCTGCTAGCGTGGGCTTCGAATGGACTGGAGTAGGTGGACGATGGAACAGCTTCGAGTGGTGGAGATGGGCATGCGTGGTCAACAAATCAAGAAGTTAGCTTTGGTGGAAAGTTACATGAGCTACTTTGGTGGGGTTTAGGCTAACATGTGGGCTAAATTGCGAATGTCAGTGAAAGCAAGAGAAGGTCGTGGGGTTGGATCGGTGAAAGTGGAGCTGCAAGCATCACTTTGCTGGGCTGGAGGAGAGATGGAGATGGGCTGAGGCGGTTGTGTGCTGGCGACGAGAATTAGTGGAGATGGGGTGGTCGTGGCAACGAAAGGAAGAAGGAAGGGATGCTGGGCATCAGTCCATGAAGAAAGGGAAATGAAACTTGTTGGAGAAATCTTCTTGAAGTGTTTTGAAGTTGACAAAACGTTTCCATCAGTCTAGTCTGAAGGCTTGCAGACTCTGCTATTTAAAGTCTGAAGACCTTCGAACAACCAGACTCAAGACTCAAAGTCTATCCTCATTGACAGTCTCTAATCCGTTGAAGAAAGGTTATCCAGAACTGGATGTTTCATTAAGAATATGACCTTATCAACCGAAAAAGATCTCTTGGCTTGAAAAGACACAACGGAATCCTTTGATTGATCGAGATTGACTCAAAGATTAAGGAACCGATGATTGCCTAAATATTCTTGGAAGGTTCTACTTATGGAAACCAAGATCCTGATTGTATGGGCGAACAGGATTGATGGGCTATCGACACGTTCCTTTAATAGCTCGAATAATCTTCCTAATTGATTCCGTCCAACGGGTAGATTGGAGGAATTCCTTTGGTAAGTGCCAACGGGTATGATGGCATAAAGGAGTATATAAGGAAGACATTCTAAGTTATTCGGAGAGTGCGCGATAGAAGAATTCCAAAGTCTGAAGCTCCTTGTTGTTTAGACAATTCCTTTGAGCGAAACCTTGTATATAAAAGAGAGTCTATATTTGTGAGAAACCTTGATGAGGTGTGGTAGATCATCCACACTATGGAATCAAGGAAAAGCTGTGCTGTAACTTCTCTTTTGTTCATAGTTAAATCCAGCCGGTGGGCTGTCAATGCGAAAGAGTGGACGTAGGCTTGGAATAAACCAAACCACTATAAACCTTGTGTTTAATTTTCTCTTCCTTACTCTCTTTACTTTGATCATACTTTATTTTGTTAATCAATAGAGAACCTCCTTTCTATCGGTTGCCTAGAATCGCTTCTGTATCTCGATAAATTGTTTGTGCACTTATTCACCCCCTCTAGGTGCTTATACTAGCTATCTCAATTGGTATCAGAGCTCGTATACTCACTTTGTTTGGAGTGTTTTACTTTAGAGTTAAACATCCATGGCTAGTATGTTGGCTCCAGGGCTGGTAGAAGGGCAAAGCAACACCAGACCGCCTTACTTTGATGGAAAGGACTACAACATATGGAAAAACAAGATGAAGGCGTTCTTAAGATCAAAGGATCCTCTGGAATGAGACGTTGTAGAAAAAGGAATCATTCCTAAAGCTGCACCTGTCTCAGAAAGAGGAAAAGACACTGTTGAGTCTAGCGATATGACTTAGGAAGAGATAATCAAGAAACAACCTCTTGATGCAAAAGTTATTTATTCCTTATATTGTGCTTTATCACCTACTGAATATAACAGAATATCTTCTTGTGATACAGCCAAAGAAGTCTGGGATAGATTACACATTACTTACGAAGGAACCGATCGAGTAAAAGAGACTAGAATCAACATTCTCCTCGGTTAATACGAAGCCTTCAGAATGAAATCAGGAGAATCTATAACTAACATGTTAAGTCGTTTTACAGAAATCGTGAATGGTCTTGAAAATCAAGGTTAACCAATTTCTGATCCCATGAAAGTAAACAAGCTACTGCGTGGACTCTCCAAGGATTGGAATCATATAATGACCTCAATCAGAGAGACCCAAAGAATCATGTCACTGTCTGTCGATGAATTAGTTGGGACTCTTCAATCTTATGAAGTGGAACGAATCAATGAAGATGAAGATCGTAAAGGTAAGAAATCTATTGCATTAAAATCTAATGATGATTATGATGTAACAGATTCTTAAGACGACATGGATGATGAAGAACTTGCTCTCATGATAAGAAGATTCAGAAAGCTGAATAGAAAAGGAAGAAGATTCAATGCAAAGAAAGAAAGTTTTCAAAAGCAACAAACCAAGTTTGCTGAAGACGATGAATCAAACAAAGATGTAGTCTGCTTCGAATGTAAGAAAAAGGAACACATCAGACCCAACTGTCCTCTTCTAAGGAAGAAGAATGGAAAAACTGAAAAATATCGAAAAGCTCTCAGAGCTGAAACTTGGAGTGATACGGAGTGTGAAGATTGTGATGATGATTATGCCAACATATGTCTAATGGCACAATCAGATTCAGAATCAAGCTCCGAGAATGATTCAGATTCAGAAAGTGAATTCGAGGTAAGTAACTTCAAAATCCCTATTAAAGTTTCAAAATACATTGATGAATTATGTTTCAGTCTTAAGACTTCTCTTAAAAGAATTTCCGAACTCAAAAAAGAAAATTCTGCTTTAAAACAACAAGAGAATGTTTTGGAAGAAAAAGTGAAATCCGTAGACCATAATGTTTCTTTTCTCAGAGAAAGTAAAGATAATCTTTTAAAAGAAAATGCATTCTTGAAAAATGATATTTCAAATATTTCCAAAAGATTTTCTCTAGGATCTGAAAAACTGGAGAAAATACTTTTGGTTCAAAGACCTTATTTCAATAAATCTGGTTTAGGAATGACTGCTGAAACCATTCCTTTAATCGATTTTCCTAAAGTAAAAGAAAGAATTAAACAAAGACCCACAAGAAATGCTTACAAAAATCACTTTGAAAGGACCTTTGTAAAACCAGTAGGTCGCAATGCTCTTAGATGTTCAAAATGCAATAGCGCAAATCATTTTGAGAAAGAATGTCCTATGATTTGGAGACCTGTCAAAAAAGTCTGGGCAAAAACCGTATATCAGACTAACTCAAAAGGACCCAAGAAAATATGGGTACCAAAGAAAGCTTGAGTTTCTTTTTAAATGCAGGTCACTATCAAGAAAAAAGTGAAATCGTATCTGGATAGTGGATGCTCGAGACACATGACAGGAGATTCAAATTGTTTCATAAAGCTTGTTCAAGTGAATGGTGGAAAAGTCTCATTTGGAGGAAACAACAAATGAAAAATAGTGGGATTTGGAACTGTAAAGATTGAGAATCTCTCAATAAGCAATGTTTCTTTAGTTGAAGGGCTCAATTACAATTTGCTCAGTGTCAGTCAGCTTTGTGATGCCGGTTTTAAGAGGGTATTTGTTCAGGAACCAGTAAAGACTCTACTCAGTCATTCATGGGTCGAAGACATGAGAATATCTACCTCTTAGACGTGAAACCAGATGAATCGCAATGTCTAATCTCAATTCAAGACGAAGCGAACTTATGGCACAAAAAGCTTGGGCATATCAACATGAAGCAGATAGCCAAAATCTCAGCAAAGAAGCTTGTTCGTGGTCTACCCAATTTATCATACCAAAAGTCTAATCTATGTACACCATGTATATTGGGAAAACAAGTAAGAAATTCCTTTAAACCAATAAATCAAGTTTTCACTAACTGTGTACTGCAGCTCTTGCATATGGATCTCTTCGCACCAACAAGAACGCAAAGCATTGGAGGTAAGAAATATTGCCTAGTAATTGTGGATGACTACTCACGATTTACTTGGGTATATTTCTTGGCAAGTAAGTTTGAAACTCTCTTACTTTGAAAAATTTGCTAAGAAGGTTCAAAATGAAAAGGGGTATGTTATTTTAAGTATAAAAACAGACCATGGAGGTAAATTTGAAAATCAAGCTTTTGCTAAATTTTGTGAAGAATCTGGTTTTCAGCATTTGTTCTCTTCTCCATATACTCCAGAGCAAAATGGAGTTGTGGAAAGGAAGAATAGATCTCTTCAAGAAATGGCTAGAACTCTCTTAATTGAAAGCAATATCTCTTTACGGTTTTGGGCTAAAGCAGTTTCAACATCATGCTATATTATCAATAGAGTTTTTCTAAGGCCTATTCTAGAAAAAACCCCATATGAACTACTCAAATAAAAGAAGCCCATTGTTTCATATTTTCATGTATTCGGATGCAAATGTTTCATATTGAAAAATCCAAATGATCGAGTTGGTAAGTTTGAAGAAAAGTTAGATGAAGGTATCTTCCTTGGATATTCAACCACAAGCAAAGCGTATAGAGTCTACAACAAGAAGACTCAAACTGTGGAAGAATCAATGAATGTCAAATTCCAAGATTCTATACAAAATGAATCTATTCAGACTCATCTTGAAGAGACTGAATCTACTCTAGACTCTACAAAGTCTAAATCCCAAGAAGCAGCTCAGACTTTGAAAGACCAGCAGCAAGTGACTGTTGAAGATTCAAGTGAAGGAAGTGACCATCAATCTGATAAATTAACCAGCAACTGGAAACATAAGTCCAGTCATCCCAAAGATCTTATTATTGGCGACATCAATGAAGGAATTCGCACAAGATCCAAAAGGCGAGAAGAGTCTAGTGATGTGGCTCTTATTTCTGAAATAAAACCCAAGAGCATAGAAGAAGCTTTATCCGATGAGAGCTGGATTGAAGCTATGCAAGAAGAACTCAGACAATTCAGAATTAATGATGTTTGGGAGCTGACTCCTAAACCAAAAGGTAAATCAATTGTTGGAGCTAAATGGGTTTTCAGGAACAAGATGGATGAGAAAGGAAAAGTCATAAGAAACAAGGCTAGACTCGTGGCCAAGGGATACACACAAGAAGAAGGGATCGACTATGACGAGACTTGTGCACCGGTAGCCAGGTTAGAAGCAATTCGTTTATTACTTGCATTTCTTGTTATAAGAATTTCAGGTTATTCCAAATGGATGTCAAAAGTGCCTTCCTAAATGGATTCATCCATGAGGAAGTATATGTGGAACAACCACCTAGGTTTGAAGACCCAAGGAAACCAGACTCAGTATTCAGACTCAAAAAGGCCTTATATGGCTTAAAGCAAGCACCTCGAGCTTGGTACGACAGATTAAGTAAGTTTTTAATTCGAAATGGATTTGCTAAAGGTAAATTAGACACTACTCTTTTTATTAAAAGAGAAAGCAAAAGTTTTCTGCTTGTTCAAATATATGTCGATGATATTATCTTTGGATCCTCTAATGAAAGTCTATGCAAGAAATTTTCTAAGACTATGCAGGATGAATTTGAAATGAACATGATGGGTGAGTTAATCTTCTTTCTTGGACTTCAAATAAAACAATTGGAGGAAGGAACTTTCATTCATCAAGAAAAGTAAGCAAATGATCTTATCAAGAAGTTTGGTCTGAACAATTGCAAGAAGGCTGAAATACCAATGTCAAGCTCTTTGAAGATAGACAAAGATGAAGAAGGAAAGAAAGTCGACCATAAGCTATACAGGAGTATCATTGGCTCACTTCTTTATCTTACTGCTTCTAGACCTGACATTCTGTTTAGTGTTTGCATTTGTGCCAGATTTCAATCAGACCCAAAAGAATCTCATTTGAACACTGCGAAGCGTATTATCAAATATATTTCATCGACTTCAAGCTTTGGTCTCTGGTATCCAAAAAGGGGAGACTTTACTCTTCTTGGATATTCAGACGCAGACCTTGCTGGATGTAGAGTAGATAGAAAGAGCACATCGAGTACTTATCAACTACTTGGAGGCAGGACAGTGTCTTCGTTTTCAAGAAAGCAAAGTACAGTAGCTCTCTCCACAGCAGAAACAGAGTATATAGCTCTTGGAAGTTGTTGTTTGCAAATTCTGTGGATAAAACAACAGCTAAGAGACTTTGGAATTGAAGACTCATGCACATAGATTAATTGCGACAACACCAGCGCTATAAACCTCACCAAAAATCCAATTCTCCACTCAAGAGCAAAGCATATAGAGATCCGACATCACTTCATTAGAGACCATGTTCAAAATGGAGATGTTTCAATTCAATTTGTTGATTCAAAGAACCAACTGGCGGATATATTTACAAAGCCTTTAGAGAAAAATCAATTTGAAACTATCCGTTCCAGACTCAACATTTTAAGGTATGAGGAAATCAAAGTCTAAAGACTCTCAGACTCAGACATACAAGACCTTAACTGTAAGTTAGTCTCTCTCTCTCTCTCTCTCGAATCTTATCTTGAAGAGGTATGACCATTAGACTATGTTTAAATTGCTATATTTAATCGGCGTAATTATTGTATCATCTCCTTTTCAAAAAGGAAGTTATTTTTTGAAATGACTATTTTCGCGGAAAAATGACGGCTATTCTGAAAAGGCATCTTTTTATTTTCCTTTGTGACGGTTCGTTTATCTCCCTTTTAACCGATCATGCACTGTTGATTTCCCTTCACTTTACTCTAAAAAATCCTAGAAAGCATCGATCTTCAATTCATGTTCTCTTCCCTTGTTTAATCTTCGAAAAAGTTGTTATATTTCTTGGGAAAGTCAAGCAAGGAATCTTCCAAAAACTGAGAAAGATGTCGTCTTCAAGAAAGTCTTCGAGAATTGCAAGTAGGGGACCGCGGCGAATGAGTGAGGGGCCTACGCACTTCGATCTCACCGAAGAAGAAGTGTATCCAGATCAGCAGCAGAGCCCACAACATTCTCAGCAGCGTCACTCTCCTCCATCTAGTCCTCAAGGCGTTGATCATCAACAAGAGGAAGAAATCATCGAGGATGCAAATCCTATAAGAGTTCAAAAACCCGCTTTTAAGTATAAGCTGTATCGTGCTTTAAAAGGGATTCATACTCCTTTGAAGTATGTCGATGATTTTCTTAAAGACAAAGGATATGGAAATGAATATCCCAAGTGATCCTCGTGATTGGGGAGTTAATCCTGTAGATGAGAATGATGATGATAAACTGTACAGCCAATTTCAATCGAGAATGGGTGTTGCGGTTGAAAATCGAGGAAAAATGGGAGACTTGTTCAGATCGAAGGAACAAAATGATTTGTACTCAAAATTGCTGAAGCGTGGGGTGATCAACCCTAGAAGTGTGGATTTTGATTTTCTGGATGTTGTGAATGTGAACTTGAGGGAAAAGTTCAGTTATCTTCAACTTGAAAAGTTCTGCTCTGACACTACAGAGGCCTATGCTGAACTAACCGCATATTTCTATTCAAATCTTAGCTTTTTGGATGCGAATAGATTCTCTTTCAGTGTCAAAGATCAAGACTATGTTGTGGATATGGGTATGCTAGCGGATGTATTAGGAGTTGAGAGAGTAAGATATCAACGGATCAAAGTTTCTATTGCTCGTGTTATATTGGAACTTGTTAAGGACATGAGAACAAAGGAAAAGATTTCCTACTTAAGGATGAATACATTCAACATCTTGCTTCACAAGATTGTGATCAATTGCCTCCGACCAAAATCAACTTCCAAGACTGATGTTTCAAGTTCAGAGGCAAAGCTGATGTATGCCATTCTCACTGGGAAAAGGTTTTCTCTTCCTCACACTGTTATGTTCTATATGTATAGAGCCATGATGAAGGACAAAGGTCAACTTCCTTACCCAAGTCTTGTGACGAAGTTATTCAGAAATCTGAATATTCAGCCTCCGTAAATCTTTTGTGTTCGACCGTGCGATCATATGGTGGTAGGACTGAAAATGATGACCAAAATGCGTTTGAAAGAATTGAACAAAGCGTTGGAGAAATTCAAGGAGAAGACTCTAGTCAAAGCTCATCAACCCTCTTCTTTATCAAAACGGAAAGGAAAATGAGCCCTTGGTTGCTTCAAGAACGAAAAGAAGAGCTCTTATTGTTGAAGATGAAGATGATGATAATGAAAACATCACCATTTCTGCAATGGCTTTGAAAAATCTGAGTCGTTCTGTTCTAGAGAAAGAATCAGAACAGGGGACGAAAGAAGCAGAGGAGAAAGAAGCAGAGAAGAATGAAGAAGAAGAAAGACAAGTTGAGAAGGAAAGAGTTGAGAAAGAAGAAGAAGAGAAAAGAGAAGAAGGAGAACCTAAGGAACACTCTTCTCCACCTGTAGGCATGGAAACAGGGGGAGATCAAGAGAAAAGAGGGAAGTCCTCATATCTTGATGCAAGTGAGGGCGTCGGTCACTCTCCTGCAAGCCCAGAGGACATTTATGCCTCTCAATTTCCAGAGGAAGGTCATGAAGTTTTATCGCCAAACCTGCAAGATTATGCTGATCTACCATCGTCTGCATTTACTCCATCAGATCGAGCTGAAGCAAGTACTCAGAATGATAATGCAGCAGATTTTCGCAGAATCATGGATATTCTCTTGGAGATGCGATGTCAAAATTTATGCCTTGGGATGCGAGATTCAAACCTTGCAAAATGCGGGTCAAGTTTCTTCATGTTCATCGAATGATAAAATCCAAGCCCTCTCTGTTCAGATTCAGGCTAATGCCAAGGGTGAGGAGATTGCACAACTGAAGGAAGACTTGAAAAGGTTGGAAGGCATCGTTCAGTCTATGGTAGATTTCCAGCTTGTCCGCGTTCCCAAGCAATCTTGACTTTATTACATTTTCATCTCAACATTTTTAATGCTAACAAAAAGGGGGGGAGATGCAAGATTTGAACAATTTGACTTTTAATTGTATGGTTTGTTGGATTGTTTGTTGGATTTTGTTGGATTGTTTTGATCTGTTTGACTTTGTTTTTGTGTCTAGATGAGAACTGAACTAGACTTGGACTTGACTGCTTCTATTAACTACTAATGATATCTTATGGATGGCTTTATCACATATTAGACTAACCTATTTTCTGTGGTTGCAAATTCTAGTGTTATTCATTTAGCCATTTATCTCTATAAGATATGCATATGTGTTTGAGAAATGTTTTGCAGGTTAAAGTTATCCAAATCTGTAGGAAAGTTTTGTCACCATCAAAAAGGAGGAGATTGTTGGAGAAATCTTCTTGAAGTGTTTTGAAGTTGACAAAACGTTTCCATCAGTCTAATCTGCAGGCTTGCAGACTTTGCTATTTAAAGTCTGAAGACCTCCGGACAGCCAGACTCAAGACTCAAAGTCTATCCTCATTGACAGTCTCTAATTCGTTGAAGAAAGGTTACCCAGAACTTGATGTTTCATTAAGGATATGACCTTATCAATCGGAGAAGATCTCTTGGCTGGAAAAGACACAACAGAATCCTTTGATTGATCGAGATTGACTCGAAGATTAAGGAACCGATGATTGCCTAAATATTCTTGGAAGGTTCTACTTATGGAAACCAAGATCCTGATTGTATGGGCGAACATGATTGATGGGCTATCGACACGTTCCTTCAATAGCTCAAATAATCTTCTTAATTGATTCCGTCCCACGGGTAGATTGGAGGAATTCCTTTGGTAAGTGCCAACGGGTATGATGGCATACAGGAGTATATAAGGAAGACATTCTAAGTTATTCGGGGAGTGCGCGATAGAAGAATTCCAAAGTCTGAAGCTCCTTGTTGTTTAGACAATTCCTTTGAGCGAAACCTTGTATACAAAAGAGAGTCTATATTTGTGAGAAATCTTGAGGAGGTGTGGTAGATCATCTACACTGTGGAATCAAGGAAAAAATGTGCTGTAACTTCTCTTTTGTTCATAGTGAAATCCAGCCGGTGCGCTGTTAGTGCGGATGAGTGAACGTAGGCTTGGAATAAGCCGAACCACTATAAACCTTGTGTTTAATTTTCTCTTCCTTACTCTCTTTACTTTGATCATACTTTATTTTGTTAATCAATAGAGAACCTCATTTCTATCGGTTGCCTAGAATCGCTTCCGTATCTCGATAAATTGTTTGTTCACCTATTCACCCCCCTCTAGGTGCTTATACTAGTTATCTCAAAACTGAAGCAGAAGCCACCAAGGTGGGAGGCTGCTGAATGCTCGCGAAGAAGAGAAGGAGGAGAGAGAAATATGTCGGCCAAGAGGGGGGGAGGAACGTGCATGGATGGATAAGGAGGAGGGCCTCGACAGTCAAAGAAGGAGAATAGAAAGGAAGACTGCTGCAGGAGGCTTTGTCGACTGAAGGGGAGAACTTTGAAAATAAGAAATAGAAAGAGAGAGAGGCATGCGCAAATAGAGGGACCGAAGGAGGGGGAGGGGAAAAATTAAATAAAATAACTTATACTCACCAAGTTTTGGTCCCATAAGCTCTCACACACATTCTTTTTGTCTCCTAATACCTTCTTGATCAATAACTCCACAAATAACCAAGTTGATGTCCACAAGTTGCAGCCCCCCTACAAGCCTACGAATTCACTCAATTGGATTTCAATTTCTTCAATTTGATGGCTAATTTTGCTACGGAGGAAGTCCGCAAAATTTATACAATTCCCCTTTGCCAAATAGCTCACTAAGAAGGCCAAAAATCCCTTTAAATTGGCCCATCCGAATTTCCGTTGTTTTTCAAATCGTTCGAATTGATTTTCCGTAAAAATCCTGAACTCACCGAAAAACCTCGAGAGATGAGTCGACGTTCCTAAAATAAATTGTGACATGACCAAACTTTCAATTTCTGAAATCGGGTTCAAATTCATAGTTAATTTCAATCTAACGCGATTTTCACGTAACCTAACCCACTTGGTAGCTTTCTAGAATTTTTCATGCATTTAACCCGTGATCGATTTATCTCTTGTCATAATGTACTTTTTTAATACATTGGTGACCCTCGGTTGTCGTGAAAATCTCCAAGTTTCAAATACGGACATAGAGTATCCAAAACGATAAAAAAAATCGGTATAGTGTCGATTGATGAGAATTTTGCAATCAGGTGAAATCGCCCACACTTTGATCACGTATCTCAGCCAAATCAACATATCCTTGATCTCTAGTCAATTTTGACAATGCCGTAATGACCCTTGTAGACTAGTATGGTCGAGCAGTCGATTCCTAGTCGAATTCTCAAGTTTATTGTATTAAAATCCATTTACGGCTTCACCAGATAGGCTAGTTATCTTGTAAGTGGTCATTCTAGAAAATAGCATTTTAGGCGTGTCAATGACAAGCCCAACTTATCCAATCAAAAGCAGAACCTGAAAATCAGAATGTCACAACTCTTCCTATCTTATAAAAATTTTGTTATTGAAATTTAAATATTTACCAATCCTTAAACAAAAGGGTGGGGGTATCGTTGTCTCATTGAGTCTCACTTTCTCCGGTTGTTTTTTCAGTCCCGTGGTGTTGTCAGACCACTTTGACCAAAGTGACCAACTTGGTGCGCAAAATCCGTTCTATCCGGTCCATAATCTAAATCGGGCTTTTCACGTATGACACTCTATCATCCAAGCTTAACTCTTCAAGACTTAGCACATGGGTTGGGTTAGGTTCATACGTCCTTAACATCAACACGTGAAAGACATTATGCACTTGTGCCAACCTTAGTGGTAATGCAAGATGATACGCTAGGATCCCGATTCTCTCTAGAATCCAAAAGGGACTTAAGTACCTCGGACTCAGTTTTCCCTTCCTGTCGAAGCGCGAAGTGCCCCTTATTAGTGACACATTCAGAAAGATGTGCTCACCAACTTGAACTTCCGGCCTTTAATGCTTAATAGTACAACTTTTCTGGCAGCTCTGAGCGGTCTTTAATCTGTCATTGATATTTGCAACTGCATCCACTAACTGCTGACTAACTCTGGGCTGTGATCTTTCATCCTTCAACTTTTTTTCCCACAAACTGAAGTTCTGCACACTCTACTATGCGATACTTCAAAGGGAACCATCTGACTATTCTGCTGAAACCGGAAACATCGGGTCTAGATCGGATATAAATTCATCACCGACACTCCATGCAGACAAACAATCTGATGCACATACAACTCTGCATGCCTATCCAAATCGAAGTCCCTTTCGTACTGTGATGAAGTGAGCCAACTTCGTCAGTCTGTCGACCACTACCCAAATAGAATCATCACCTCTCTAACTCCTTGGCAAGCCTGTCATGAAGTCCATCATGATATGCTCCCATTTCCACTTAGGAATCTCTAGAGGTTGCAGAAGTCTTCCTGACTTACAATGCTACACCTTCACTTGCTGACACGTCAGACATTTGGTGACGTGTTTGGCGATGTCTGACTTCATACCAGACCACCAATAGTGTTGACGCAGATTCTGATACATCTTTATACTGTCAGCACAAATGTTGTAACCGATACGATGAGCTTATGATAAAATCTCCTCTTTAAGCTTTGCATCGTCAAGTACACACGATCGTCCTCTAGAATCTCAGCGTTCCATCCTCATAAATCTGAAAATCAGTCTTTCTCTTATCGGTATCCTCTTGCAGAATCTTTTGAACATCTGCATCTGTTGGCTGAAGAATCTTGATCCTAATCTACACATCCAACTCAATTCTGAGGGTGGCTAAAAGATTTGAAAGGTGGCCTACCTCAAATTCGAACACCGAATCTCGAGCTCTTTCGAGTAAATTCCACTCCTTAATTAGCATATGTGCGACTAAAGACTTCCGACTCAAAGCGTCGACAACCTAATTCACCTTCCCTAGGTGATATAAAATATCGCAATCGTAGTCCTTCAGAAGTTTCATCCATCGACGCTATCTCTTATTCAACTATTTATGAGAGAATAGATACTTAAGACTTTGATGGTCAATAAAGATTTGGAATCTTTCTTCACACAGATAATGTCTCCAAATCTTCAAAGCGAAAATTATTGCCGCAAGTTCTAAGTCATGCGTTAGGTAATTTAGCTCATAAGGTCTCAACTAATGGGATGCGTATGCAACAATCCTACTATGTTGCATCAGCACGCAACCCAGTCCTCTAAACGACGCATCACTATAAATCTTGTATCCTCCAAGACCGAATGAAATGGTTAGCACATGTGTGGTAGTCAGCTTCTACTTAAACTCTTGGAAACTACACTCGCACTTGTCTGTTCACACAAACTTTTCTTCCTCTGTCAGTAGTCAAGTTAACTGCAATGCCAAAGTTGAAAATCCTTCTACGAACCTTTTGTAGTAACCTGCTAGACTCAAAAAGCTTCTGATCTCTAATTTTGGTGTCGATTTTGGTCCGCTAATAAGTGCTTTGATTTTGATCGGCACAGAGATTCATTCGCTTGAAATCACATGACCTAAGAACGCTACTCGAGTCGACCAAAACTTGCATGTGCTAAATTTAACGTATAATCTATGAATCCTCAGGAGTGGATATTTGTTCTGGATCATCACCTGCTTAAGTTGATGATAGTCGATGCATAGACATAACGAACCATCTTTTTTTTCACAAACAAAACTGGTACTCCCTAAGGTGATGCGTTGTGGTGTATAAATCCCTTATCCAACAATTGTTGCATTTGCACCTTTAGTTCTTTCAACTTGAACAACGATATCCAATAAGAAGCCTTAAAGATTGGCTCTCTCTCAGGTGCTAGATCACAAATTCTATCTCTCTTTCTGGCAGCAACCTTGCAAATTTTTTGGAAACACATCTGGAAATTCTTGTACCACTGTTGTATCTTCGATCTTTAACTCTCCAACTGTCATATCCACGACAATTGCCAAGTAACCCTGACAACCCCCATTTAATAAACGGATTGTTTCAAGTGATGAGACTAAGGAAATAGAGGGTCCTTCTCGACTCCCAGTAACCTCAAAACTTCCACATGCTAACAAATTAAACTAGGTTAATCCATGACAACAATTCTTTACCACAAGATGCTCCTTGAGCCAACTCTTTTCATATATGACGTCAAAGTTATACATAAGCAAACTAATCAGATACAACTCTAACCAGTGGTTCATCTTTCTATAGCTTTATTAATACAAACTGAAGTTTCACAAACTTAACTGAAACTCTGCAGCACTACTTTGATCAAATTAACCCAAAACACTCTTCCTATGATCAATGCATGGTCAGTTCATCTTGTCCCTTTCGCCATCCTAGTGGTGCTCTAACTGCGGTAGCGGTGTTTGTGCTCCTCTGGACCTATGCAGGCAATCCTTATACCGGTGGCCATGCTGACGACCTTTAAAACAAGCTCTTATCCTAGTATGAGATAAAGCTGAACCATGTCTTTTCCTACTAACTCGGCACACATCTGATAAGCTTTTTGTCTCTCGTTAGGTGACAGCATGCATCTTTCCTTGCACTGGAGGCTTGTTCCAAACACCCAACTAGACGTCTTGCAGTGCCTTCCCTCTGTTCTATTCCGTCGGCGGCGGTGGCACCTGCGATCCCATCGGCTCATGTGGACAATCCTTGACCAATTGGCCATGCTGGCGACACTCGTAACAGATTCTTGTCCTAGGAAAACAAGAGGCTGATTCATGTCGTCTTCCACAAGAACGACATACTTTATTTTGATTCGATGCCAACTGGTCTACCCCACCCTTCCTATTGGGTGGAATAGAATACATTCCTCCTAATATCGGTTTTTTCCCCAATCAATTTCCATCTCTACTTGAACTGAGCCTTGAGTCAGATGCTGTAGTCTGTTCCTCGATCATAATTCCAAGTTGGACCTCAGTAGGTGCGGCAACAACAATGGTTATGGCATTAGCGGCGGTATTGATAGCTGCAACAGCGGTAGCTCGATCCTAAGCTTGCCAACCTAACCAGTTCCTATTGGTCACTAGCGCCTGAACGATCTCGTCGAAGCTAGGATCACTCGGTGCTACTATACTGTCAGTACCAGCCCGCAGCGGTATTCTTACACTCGCGCTGGCCTAAGTCGGTGCTCTACCACGACCACCTCGGGCATTGATCCATGTCGGCATTCTACCTCGAGTAACAGGTCTAATGGTTTTATTTCTAGGAGTACTTCGCTCCCGATCACTCAAGCTGCAGGATCTTTATAGAAACCTATTTTCTAATTCCAATACCATATTATAATTTGAGTGACCCACACCAAACAGTCTACCAACCAACTATTAATCACATGCACCAGCATAAAATAAAGGCCATTCCTACTAACTATCACATAATTCATCGCGCCTTATCACTCCAACAATCAACATGCTCTAATACCACTAAACAAGGATGTCACGCCCGATCCTCCAAGCACGTGCCCATCCCTCGGTGGTCAATTAAAAAGCAATGACCCAGGACTCATCGATAACCCATTCATTTTAATGCGCATGCGGAAGGGAATAAATAAATCCCCAAACAACACAAAGATGGGATAGAAAAACAGGGCCACAGATTTTTGAAAAGTAAACCACACATTTAGACATATCAGACTAATTCATATACATTACTAGTCGATATTTACAAGGTCTACAAAAAGGTTGATTCTCAAAACAAGCTATCCCAAGAGTCGGGCGGGACGGCGGGTTCTCCACTGAGTTATCAGGAGGGTCAGTTGGATCCTTGTCCAAAGAAGCATCAATTACCACAGTGGGAATATCAAAAGTCTAAAGGGACCTAACCTGACCCCGTTGGGAGTATAGTGGAACCACGCCTTGAATCGATTAGGTATCTCCTGATGTGCAACCTCTTCAACCAAGATAGTGGTTACAACAAGCTCATAGACCTAAAAACTTTCGGGATTGGGGAAACTAGAAACCCGCTCAGTAATCCTCATGGAACGACCATGACACTCAGGTGGATTCGCCATCTAAGAACCTGAAAAGTTAAACCCACAACGGGGTGAGACAATGTCTTAGCAAGTTCAGCCCCTAAGCTCCGACTAGGAATAAAATATGCCCAAAGGCTCTCTATGCACGCGTAAGACAGATGACTTACCTTTGCCTCAGTTCCTTCCTGCAAGTCAGTACAATTCATATTTTCAACGAATCACTTCAACAAATCAAATTATCAAATCAAATCGAGTCATCAATCAATCAATCCAGTCGATTCCATACCAACAAGACCATCTCTCGGTCAACTCATTCAATACAATCTATCAAGTCCAATCACATCAAAGATTGCTCACCCTAAGTTGAAGATAGCTAGAAATGCATGCCAAAAGCTAATAACAACATATACTACTCACTCTAAGCTAATATATCAAATCCCTCAGGCTGATATAGTATACGGCTAATACTCACCAAAGTTGTGCGATACTTAATTACTCACCGAAGTTATGTGATACTAAATTGCTCACCAAAGTTGTGCGATACTTTGGGCATATTGCTCACTCTAAGCTAATATATCAAAGCCCTCGGGTTGATATAATATACCACTCTACTCAACCAATCATTTCACCACTTTTATCATATACGATAAAAATTATCGTGTGTGGGTACACGATTGACCTCCGCCAAAAATATAATATCTTGACTTTATAAACTCCCTCTAATTATATAGTTGATAAAAAAATATTTTTGGCGCTGTAAACCGATGCCCAGTGATTTTCTAATTAAATACCAAAATTAATAAATTTCGGGATAAATTCCCAAAATTACAATCCACACTCAATTTGCACAATCCAACACTCAATTAAATAAACCATTCATACCACTACGGTCAGGAAAAAATTCCGGTCACCGGCTATTCCGGTCTAATTTTCGAAAAATAATAATTAATTAAATATTACAAAAATTAATTAATAAATACCAATAAATACAACTTAGGCCGAAAAAACCTAATTAAAAGCCAAGCAAGCCCAAAAAAATTCTGAACCTAATTAAATAAATACTACGACTTATCTACTTGTTAATTGCATTGCTCTAACCACCTACCATGAAGTATCGAGTGATTAAATTGCTAATTCATTCTAACTAACACCTAAGCCATACTTAGTCTAAACTAGTCAACCCTTAAGCATAATTAATTCCCCAAGCGGAGATTAGTGAGTAAACTCACTGGATTAGCAAGTCGGTGAGTCCACGGCGGCGGCGACGCAACAGTGTAGGATACCACTCCGACCGTATTCCAGGTATGTCCCTAACATTTAAGGTGTTAAATATTTTTACAGGATGGGAGGTATAAAGGGAAGTATTTGCTAACCTTTATTTTGCAGGGAGGTGTAGGAATGTATGGTTTATTTTCATGAACGAAGTGTTGCTTGATATAAACTGTCGTGCATGCCTTGCATCTAGCACTACACTATTGCACACACAACCTGCCACCGGACCTGGGCCGCATAGGATCATTTAGGATGGTATTGAGGTGGATACCACTCTGACCGTATGCTCGTGGTATGAGTCGCCCATCTCAATCCCGAAGTTTCTTTCATGGTGTTAAGAGTACCTACCTCGGTTCGCATGCCCGCGACTTGGGTCGGCTCTCTGACCAAGCCGGAGTCATGAGGACCCGACATAGTCCACAAGCCCATGGCTAGTCTGATCATCCTTGTGGCTCCACCTTGCTAAGCCTTATAAATTAGAAATCGAGCCACTTACCATGCGCATGTCTTTGTGATTGCCATTGATTTTTCTTGGAAAAGTAAGTTTTCTATCCCTATACCGTGTAATTTATTTTGTCATGCTTTTGGTCTGTCCATGACAATCTAGGATAGTCATTCCTTTCAAGAATGAAATGAGGAAATTGCCACGCAATAAATCATTTGGAAAATAAAAAAACTTTGGAGAATTTGTTTTTAATCCATGTCTAGGAAATTTGATCTTACTAGGATGTCTATTTTTCTAACTCTCTTTAGGAAATTCCCTCCTTGTAAGAGCTCTTCATAAAAAAAAAAAAAATGATGAAAAAAAAAGTTGAAAGATCATTATCATGGATTGATTCTTTATTTGTACCTCGTACTTATATATTTTCATTCATTTGGATTAGGTGATAACAGATCCCTCACGATCGCCTATTATTACACGATCAAGGGCAAAAATGGCTGACCAAAATGGAATGCGTGATCGTATGTCTGCTGTGGAGACTCAACTTCAACAAGTACTCGCCTCTATACAGCTTGTGACGGATCAACTCCAATTCCTCCAAGCGAATCCAATAGCTACACCCGCTTTTCCCGAGATAGCCGTTCGAAGCCGGCAAACAAGGCCCAAATGGGTGAGGATGACATGCCCGGGCTGGAAGATGATCCATTCCCGATCAATGTGGAAAAGGCTAAGCTTGTCAATGTCCTTAGGACAGGGCAGGATGAACGTTTTGCGAAGCTGGAAGAGAAAGTGAGACAGCTGCAAGAGTCACAAAGCTCACTTCCATTCGACCTCTCAATCTATGAGAAGGTTAGAATGCCGAGCAAGTTCAAAATGCCGGAGTTTGAGAAATATGACGGTACATCTTGCCCAAAATCTCATTTGCAAATGTACCACGTGTGCATGGCCTAGCACGTAAAAATGAGCCTCTCATGATTCAATCGTTCCATGCAAGTTTGACTGGGCCCGCTCTTAATTGGTATGTGATGAAGAATGTGAACCTCCTCGACACCTGGAACAAAGTGGCCGACGCGTTCCTCAAACAGTACAAGTTCAACATGGACATCGCACCTTCTCGAGAATACCTGGAGCAGATGGAAAAGAAAAGGAGCGAATCATTTAAGGAATATGCTGTGAGATGTTGAAACCTGGCAGCTCAAATTACTCCTGAGCCTACCAACAAAGAGCTGATGAAGTTGTTCGTGAAAACCCTCCCGTCCGAGTTTTGTAACAGAATGGCCAGTACATACGTCGAAAGCTTCAATCAACTTATTCCTGTAGGAGAACAAATCGAGATGGGGATAAGAGAATGGTGGTTTACTGAGCCATCTAACAAGAGGTTTTCTACCAAGAAGGAGAGGGACCCTCAAGCTGAGATTAATATGGCTTACTCTCAACTGAATCGTGATACATCCAATCGCGCTCCGGTAATTAAGATTTCTACTGAGCAACAAGGTGGAGGATATATGTTCTCGGGTCAACGACGTAATGTTAGGAGGCAGCTTACACCTCTTCCTGGACCCCTATCCAAAGTTTTGCCTCTTCTCCAAAAGAAGGGATTACTCTCTACTGAGCCGAAGCGACCAAATCCTTAGCGTTATCCTACATATAGTCCCTCCGAGAAGTGTGACTATCACATGGGAGAGATTGTTCACTCTACTGATGATTGCTATGTTTTGAAGCATAAGGTCCAAGACCTCTTGGATACAAAGGCGTTTTCTTTCAGCAGTAATCAGAAAAATCCTCTGCCCAACCATGATGAAGGCGCAAATGCTATCACTGAGTGAAGAAGTTCTTATCTCCTAGGATTTCAAGTTTTGTTTAGGATTCTCTGCTTTTTGAAATTTCAATTATCACTTTTGCTTTTAGGGTTTGGCTTGTTTGCATTTTCCATTCTAATAATGTAATTCATTTGATTCTATTCAATGAAATTATATTTTATTTTCAATTTTGAGGACATGATGGAGTATACCAAACCAGTCCAATGACGATATCTAACCATGAAAGAAAATATCATCCACGGAGAAATCCTGAGGGCTGGACTTTCTCATGTTTCCTCCCAAAAACCTTTTTGAAAACAAAAAAAACATTTTCCCAAAGCTTGTAGCAGATTAAACCTGTTTGTTTGTCTGACTCATTTGCTTCTTATCTCAAAACATGATTCTATAACTTGTTATGACAAGGGACATCTGAGAATGGCGTATCAAGTTTCAATGATCATAAACTTGACTTGTGATCAACAAGTTTAGAGCGCACTTGTAATGAAAAAGATTTGGGGCAAGTAAAAGAGGACCATCATTCCCTGGTGGAAGAGTTGACAAATTGGGGGCATGATAGGTTTTGGTAGTGACCATCTTTGGGATAAAGTCTCGAACCCGAGCCAAAATGGATGTGCAATTTGAATTTACTTTGATGTTGCATAGCATCATACGATGCACGTTCTCTTGTGCAGGGGCAAAAGTGGATTTTCAATCTTGAATGATAGGGACAATCCAAATACATCAACTGCGGAGGCAATTCCCATTGTAGAGGAATCCTTGAATGAATGCTTAAAACCATTTTGCAATATGGAAAACTGTTTGAAGTTGACATGCTTAAAGCTGTTGAGTTCTTTTTAAAAAAGGGTTTTGCATGATGACTCTTACATGTTTTATCCACCAATTCCACTAAAGAACATCAAGATGGACTAATTTAATGAATGGTGTGGAATTGATTGAGCATACTAAATGAGGCGAGTTCGAATGATGAAAGGCAAACCCTATCCTATACACAGTCCCATATTCATACACTTGTGAGATGAGTGTAGGAAGGTTCATATTCATAAGGTAAAGAGTTCTCTTGCAAAAGGTACGGCAACCGAAATGATGAGAGGCAATTCATTTCTCTATCCCAAACACTACAGGTGATCCATTGCTTAACCCTTTTGAGTCCATACACTTATGGATATTCTTTTCAAATCACCCCTGTCAAGAATCACCCCACATCGAGGCAACTAAGAGATCAAATGGCATCATGAGGTGAGGAAAATGAATTGAAATTTTCTTGCTCTTACTTGCATCAATCTTCAAGTCATGCTATTACATTGAATTCATGTGTTAATTTAAGTGCCTTAGGATGATGAAGAGCATTTCTTTCTCTATCCCATACACTTATATCCTTTGCATAGCCCACTTGAGCCTGCAATTTTATTTCTTTAAATCCAGTTGGTGATCATCCCCCATACTGGTGCAAGGCAAAAGGCAAATGAAGACTCTTGAAAAGTTCGAGTGTCATTCAAAGTGTAATTGCTTGACACATGCATTGTGCACAAGAATTGAATTCAAAATAGAATTAAGGGGCATGAAAAAAGCAGTGTGCTTGGTAAAAGCAAGGACAATGCCCATGAAAAGAAGTGAAGAAAAGAAATGCATGAGAGCTATGGGCATAAAAAGTGGTGTGCTTGGTAAAAGCAAAGTCAATGCCCATAGATGAAAAAATGAGTCAAGATAGGTGACTGTCAATTACAAGAATTGAATCCCAATGGAGCAATAGTTAAAGAACTTAAATGCTGAGTTTTTACAATCAATGGGGCACTTCATGAAGACAATCCCCGTTGGTGAAAAAGAAAACTGGTGGCAATGCCAAGATGATCATCAACTCTCACCTTTTACACACATTTTGAGCTTAATGATCCTTTCATTTCTCAACCCATGAACCCAGCCTACGTTACGTCCCTTACAAAGTCTCTTCAGATTAGGGCATTTGAATTAACGTAGGAGTTCATATGTTTATAAGCATGGCTTGAAGAAGTGCGAGCAAGATTATTTCTTTTTCATTTTGCAGGGTTCTTGACTTGTAAACCCAAAGATGATTACAAGACAGTTCATTCAATGGCCTTGACTCAAAGAGTCCATTTGTTAAGCCGTTGACCAAGCCCCCATTATGGTCCCTATTAAAGACCTCTCATATTGGTAAGATCGTACCGCTTGCGAGAATACTCTGACCCATGTCGATATGATGAAATTGAGTGATTCGCGTAAAATAACCATTCTAAATGAGAGTGAATGAAAGTCCTTTCTAACCGAAAGTCTCTCATTTAGTATTCTTAAGAAATCCATGTCATGAGTGAAGATTGTCTTGAATGATAATTCTCTCCAGTGGAAATTTGGCTGATGCAAAGGTCATTATGTATAAACCCTGATTGAGTTGATGAAAACCTCACTAAATTTTGAAATGTGCATTTTAGACTAGCTTAGATTGTCTATCTCTTTGATGAATGCATATCAGTTTTTGCTTTAAATCATGTCTGACAGGTAATTCGAGTTCCTTTCAGAATGTTTCATGATATTAGAAGATGAGAAACCTCCACCAGGAGGTGAAAGACTTCCACAAGATATCTAAATTCCAAAAGACATATCCTCAAGAATTAGAGATATCACCAGGTAAGTATATCTCTGCCATACCCTAAAATACTTGTCATTGTGTAGGTATTCTCTCTCAAGTGCATCGACACTTGACTTGGTCAAGCTGTTCAATTATATCGACCTGGTGTGCTTTCGTAGCCCAGAGTCATTTTTATCGACTCGGCGTGCTTTCATAGCCCGGTGTCCTTTATATTGACCTGGTGTGCTTTCATAGCCCAAAGTCCCTTTCATTGACCCGGTGTGCTTTCGTAGCCCGGTGTCCTTTATATTGACCTGGTGTGCTTTCGTAACCCAGAGTCCCTTTCATTGACCCGGCGTGCTTTCGTAGCCCGGTGTCCTTTATATTGACCTGGTGTGCTTTCGTAGCCTAGAGTCCCCTTCATTGACCCGGCGTGCTTCCGTAGCCCGGAGTTCTTGACCTAGCGTGTTTTCATAGCCCAGAGTCCCTTTTAATAGATCCGGCGTGCTTTTATAGCCCAGTGTCCATTTATATTGACCCGGCGTGCTTTCATAGCCTAGAGTCCCTTTTAATTGACACTCGATGGAGTTGTCCCCCAAAGATTTTTCTCCAGATTCAGTCTAATTAAGGCGACCGAAGAAAGGTTCGGGTCCTGGTCAGAAAATCTATGCTGCAACGTTAGGCGACCGAAGAAAGGTTCGGGTCCTATACAACCTAAACAACCTTATTGCTCTAACAGGCAACCGTAGAAAGGTACGGGTCCTGGAAAAGCAATTACCTCAGTTCAGGCGACCGTAGAAAGGTACGAGTCCTGGAAAATGATTCTTTATTCAGGCGACCGTAGATAGGTACGGGTCTTGGAAAGTGAATCCCCGTTTAAGCGACCGTAGAAAGGTATGGGTCCTAGACAACATTAATTGCTCTAACAGGCAACCGTAGAAAGGTATGGGTTCTGGAAAATCAATTTTCCCATTCAGGCGACCGTAGAAAGGTACGGGTCCTGGAAAATCGATTTTTTTCGTCAAGGTGATCGTAGAAAAGTACGGGTCTTAGACATAACCAAACACTGCCCTACTAGGTGACCGTAGAAAGGTACGGATCCTAGGAAAGTAGTTTCCTTACAAAACTTTGCTGCCCTACTAGGCGACCGTAGAAAGGTACGGGTTATAAACATGTAACACCACCTATCTTGAATCACTCTACCCTCCTTGAAGGTAAGATATTCTAGGTAGGTTCCTTTACCATTTGCATACAAATTGCATTCCAAAATTTCGACATCTCAGTTTGGATCTGGATGTCTCAATTTTATTCGTTGAATGTTTCACTCTGGATGTGAATGTTCTTCAACTTTCCTCGTTATACCTTAGTTTGGATCTAGGTATTTCAAGTTCAAAATCTTGACATCTCTGTCTGGACCCGGATGTCTTGATCATTTTCGTTAGAGCATTTCACTCTGGATGTGAATGTTCTTCGATCTTCCTTGTTATACCTTAGTCTGGATCTAGGTATTTCGAATTCAGAACTCTTGACATCTCAGTCTGGATCTGGATGTCTCAATTCTCTTCGTTAAACATTTCACTCTGGATGTGAATGTTTTTTCGACCTTTCTCGTTATACTTAGTCTGGATCTAGGTATCTCGAGTACAAAAACCTTGACATCTCAGTCTGGACCTAGATGTCTTGATTATTTTCATTCAAACATTTCACTCTGGATGTGAATGTTTGTCAATCATTCTCATTATACCTTAGTCTGGATCTAGGTATTTTGAGTTTTTCAAAAATCTTGACATCTCAGTCTTGATCTGGATATCTCAATTTTTTCTGTTAAACATTTCACTTTGGATGTGAATGTTCTTACCTGTTACACTTTTCAAGGAACCTGAGTGAGAGTTGGGTACTTGTGGAGTAAATAGGGATTTGTCATGTACCGCTTTACCGCACTGATTGGTAATTGGTAAGTAATTGTAGGTACATTCTTTCCTTTGACATCATGCATTTGCATCAGCATTTCCATGCACCTTATGAATTGCTTTCTTTTAAAAAAAAATGGGATACATTTCCTGACAAAAAATCATTTAGTGCATATGCATAGTTAAAATTTAGGTCTCAATTTGTCTTTGAAGGCAACCTCTTCGAGCTCACCTTCAAAGAGGGGCAGCTGTTGACACCTAAATTTTAATGGCCCATTTAGTCATTAAAAATTAGGGTTTAATTTTATCAAAAAAAAATATATTAATTACATAGCATATAGATTTAGGTGCATTTTATTTTAATTGGCATTTTATTTATTTGGACCGGTGCAGATGAGTTCAAATTGATCGGACTAAGCCCATAAAGACTACAAGTTAGCCCAAGCCCGTTTTCTGAAATTAAGATTTGAAATGAGGATTTTTGGAATTTAAGAAAATCAGGTTACAATCTTATCTTTAAAAATCAGTTGAAGATATTCGGGAGATAAAGAAAAGGATTTTTCGTGATCATAGGGGTTATAAGCAATCTTTGTAAGAGATGAAATATTTACGAAAGATTGCATTTTGTTTTCCTTATATAAGGAGTGCATGGAAAAAGTTAAAGGGGGGCTTTTCTAGGGTTTTCTTTTGGGTGGAGGAAGAGAAAAAAAGCAAAAGTGAAAAGTGAAAAGTGAAAAGTGAAAAGTGAAAAAGGAGAGGACGTGAGAGTGACAGGAAGAGAGAGAAAAGAATTAAAAAGATGAGAAGAAGAACATTCTTCTTCTTCCCCAGCGGATTCGTTCACCCCGCGCTACGCTCGCACCGCCTCGCAACCTCCGGCCCACCGAAGCTCCAAATCAGCTGCACCGCCGCGTTTGCCTCGCTTGTAGCAGCCCACAGCCCTTCGCCCGAGCCCCGACACTTGCAGATCTGAGCTGGTCGCCGTGCCTCCACCTTCCGATTAATTGGGTCTCTGCTGTCGACGCCACCGAAGTTTACATCGCCAATCTACTGCTTTGCCTTCCGCCAGATCCGGACCCTTTGCTCTCGCTGTCAATTAAAGTCCGGATCCGCACGCTGCTGCTCTCGTTCCAATTGACCCGCAGCCACTCCTCTGTCCCTGACGCCGACGCCCTGCTCTGCCTCTGCTGTCACCGATCTACTGGCTCCAAGTCTTCTGTTGCAGCCCATTGTGACCCGCGACCTCCTGCTCGCTCGTGTCCGCACTGTTGCGCCCCTACTGCAGCTGTTTCACCAGTCACCCAAAGCTCTGCCCTGCCGGTCGCTGTCCGTGAAGCCCGACACCAGAGCCTTTCCTGCCCTGCGCCGCCCACTCGAAGCCGTGAGTCCACTGTTCGCCGACTCCTCCTCAACCACGACGCCGGACTGCCTCAGTTACTACCCGTCTCGCCGCGCTGGTCTCTGACCCGCTGTTGTTCGTAACCCCGTGAAGCTACTGCTGCACCCGCGCATCTTTGCTGGTGGCCGAACACTAGTGGCTTCGTCCGTGACGCCTAGTAGCCGCGCTCCACGTCCTCACGCCGCCAGTTTACGCTCGCCGGAGCTCCGACCGGCAGTGACCGACTCCCCTTGGAGATCCACAGCTTTGCGTGGAAAGGAAGAAAGAAAGAAAATCAGATTTAGGTAGTTTTTTATTATTTTATCTTTATTATTTTTATATAGTTTATATTTTTTTATATAGTTTTTGTTTTAGTGTAATTATTCATTGATACATGATTGAGATTTCAACATGAAAAAGTTCCTTGAGCAAGGGATTGACAGTCCGATTTTCGCATCCGAAATCCAACTCGCAATCCCTTATAAAAATCGACAATCTAATCTCAAGCCCGAGATTCGATTTGCGATTTAATTTAAAATTGGCCAACCCGATCTCATGCGCGAGATATGGTTCGTCAATTTTCGGATATCAATCTCATCTTGTTTGATTTGCTTGTCGTCAAGTTGGTTGAGTCAATCGAATTTTTAAAAGAAAAATCCAAAAAAATATTTGAGTTAGGATTAGATTTGCTTTAGAATATTTCCTGTTTAGGGTTAACATTGCAATCTTATTTCGAATTTTAAATAAGAAAATAAAAAATCTGAATAAGGATTAGGTTTGTTTTTATTATCTTGCATATTTAGGTTGTTAGTTTTTTTTTATTTGAATTGCATGTTAATTATGTATCAGTTTTAATTTCGAAATTAATATAAAAACACAAAAAAAATCATCATGCATACGTCATGTAGAATTAAGGCATCCTTGGCACGTCATAACATATTAGGATAAAATTGCATATTAAGTTTAGATTGATTTTTGCATCTTAGGTTAGAGCTTGTTAGGTTAAGACAATATCTTAGTTTAAATTAGGATTTAGTCTGACCCAATCCCTAATAAAAGCTAGATAGAATTTTAATCTAGATAGTTATGTTTTGCATTTCATAATAAAATAAAATTTGTCTTAGGATAAATTAGTTGTAATTTCTAGGATAGATTGCATTTTTTTAGAATAGAAAAATCGTGTGCACATCTTATAGAATTAGGTCCATGAAATGCACGTCATTTAGTGATTATTGTTAGGTGCATTTCTAATTAGAAATTTTTCATCTTTAGATTAGGTCATTTAATAAATGTCGCGTGACATATAGCTCGCATATTAAATTGTATGCCGCATGTCATTTTAATTGAAATAATTTTGTACGTCATTGCATTGCATTGCACGCCATTAGAATTAAGTCATTTGGGTCAATTGAAATTGCATCTTTAATTATTACATTTCTTTATAATAGACTGCATGCTTATTTATGTCATATAGTTTAGGACATATTGTCATGCCATATCATTTCATATTAAAATTAGAAGCATTGCATTGCATTGCATATGGACTATATTTTCGTTGAAAAAAAGAAAACAAAAATTGAGTAATTGCTTGTTAATTAGAAACCATATCTAGGATTGTTGATGTGGATTTTAATTTAACACTGCAGATGCTTTCGTTGCTTTGAGGTAAGTTCTGCATCATTTAATTACTTTCTTGGGTGTTAAATTGGTGGTTTGCGCACCTACATGAACACCTCACATGTTAGGAAAATAGATTTAAAATCAATCCCAAATTGCTTGCCAAACATTTTTCAAAATAAAAAGAAAGGTACCGAAAAGGCATTAGAGAAATCTAACGTAACCAAGTCCCCGTACTCTTAGTCTCTGGTTCGTAGGAGTAAAGTAAATCTCCCGTTACTTTACTAGGGTTTCTAATCGACCCACCAAAAATAGATTAGTGGCGACTCCTAATTAAAAATCAATTGCATGTTAAGAAACTTGAACCGAAAATCGCGAATTGGTATGGACTTGGGAGAGCCCGAGTTAGGTCTAGGCTTAACAATCCATTAGCCAAACCCTAGATGGTTCACACCCCGAAAAAAATTTGGTCGCAACACATGCTTTTTCTCCAATTACGCTACTAATTAGCATTGTGTTGCTCACTCTCAATTGAGTTACCTACCAACACTTATCACTTTAATTTGCAAATTATTCTGATCTTTTATCAACTATATTTGCATATCTTATCTACGCCTACAGTTTGTCAACTACAAAATGAAATTGTTGATCATTATTTGAGTGGCGTACAACTTTTTCTGTCGATTGTTACCAACTATTTTAAGTTATCAGTTCTCATTTGAGTTATTTACCAATTTTTATTTTTCAAAAAAGCACCAACATTTTATTATTTACTAATTCCTTTTGTTTCTTGTACAGGTCTTACATATATTGATTCTATATAAATTCACAAGCCTTTATGTATATGATTTAGTAAATTTTCTCCCGCTAGGTTACCAATTTTTTGTCATCAACTCTAAAGCTAATATAACTTCAGGATAAACGAAAACTTTTCATAATATACATATTTATTTGAAAGCAACTTCTTCAATGGTCAAGCGGGAATATGGTGTAGTAACATTGAGCTAATGCGAGTTCGGAGTTTTAGTGGATGGATGCAAGACGGTTCAAGATAGTAAATATAAGATATCAGTAATCGACGTACAGTTGCTAAATATTGCCTGTTTCCTTACTTAGACACAACCATGTGAAATATGTGAAGTCTCTTAAATTGTGACTGTTGAATTTAGATAAGAGTAGCTAACTTTAAAACGAAAGCTAGCTACTATAAAACTTGAAAACTTCATATTTGCATGAATCAGTTGAAATTGATTAGCGTATCGCATCAATTTTGCTAACAAAAAATTAATTGGTACCTACCAACTTGAAAGTTTGGTAAGTCGTGCAAATAAAAACTAATAAACTTGTTGCACTCATATACTTTTGTAAGTTCGTCTAGAAAGTAGGTTAATAATTCATGCACATGGTAGCCTAAATCTAAATAAGTCAATTTGACCAAAAAAAGTTGGTAACCCACTAAAAAAATTATTATATTAAAAAGTAAGTAATTAACTTAAATTAAAATTGGTAATCCACAACTAATCTGTAACTTAATTGGAAAATTTTGATAAATCATTAAAATAAAGTTAGTAATTTCTTATCAGAGTTAGTAAATTTGATACATAGGTAAATAGCATGAATAAGGATTTGTAAAAGATAAGAAAAATTGGTAATGAATTAAAATGAAAATTGATAATAAAAAGCTCATTAGTAGCTTATTTGGAGAAAAGTTAGTAACTCTAGCATTTTGTTTTGTTTTGTTTTTTTTTTCATAGTGGTTCTGGTTAACTGTTGATAATTTTTAAATAAAGATAGGATGTTTTTAACGGGTCGATAGGATTAACAAACACAAATTTGTAAATTATAAAAAAAAAATTAGTAAATTGATGGCATAAATATTTTTTCTAACATGGACTCTCTCCTCCCCCCCTTCGGGACATTGCGTTGCAAGCCTTAGATGATTACAACCACCCTGTTGAAGTCATCGTCTATCTCCAACCTAAATGTTTAATTCAACTCTCTAGACTTTGTGTTGATATTCTACTTCAACAAATCTCAATTTAAGTCTGAACCAATCAGACTTTAAATTGAAAGTTCATTCAGTAATTTTGACGAACGATTGATCTTCATTCTCTTCCTCTAGTCCTTCATCGCATGACTCTCACCAAACGAGTTTCTCTAACTAGATCACAAGGTCAAATTGTTCAAGAATAGAGAGAGATGGAGAGATTGTGGAGAAATTTATCCATCACATCATCATTTAACAATAACAGAGAGAATCACAAAAATGAGGTGGTAGCCTCCATCGCGGCCGACCTTAGTAGTCTTGTGGACCACATGACGCATTTTTTGTCTCAAAATCAATGGGCTGGGCGAGACATGAGTTGTTTGAAAATTTAAAAATTGGTTAAAGTGGGTTCACAATATCAAAGCCCACTAGACGTGGGTCTTAATGGGTCTAAAATGAACCCATTTTCAGCCCGTTTCCGCCCAAAAACTTTATTAGCTGAAGAAAAGAAAAGATACAAATAATCGACGAGATCGAAGAAGAGACGAAGATCTACACATGATCGAAGAGACGAATACAATTATTTTAGCTTGCGGGACTCTTGTCGCTATATCTTTTCTTTTCTTTTTTCGTTCAGATAATAAAATTTTAGGGCTAAAATGGTAGACCCACGAAGACCCATATCTAGTTGGGCTTTGATATTGTGAACCCATATAACATGTTTTAAAATTTTCAAACGTCTCATATATATATATATCATCCATGAACCAATTTTGCTAGCTCTCTATCCACTACCTGGTTGGCGTAGAGTTGAGAGAGAGAGAGAGACTACTATGGTCGGGCATTGACGATGTCGAATTATTAATGGAGTAAGCTTGAATTAACTAAAGTTCGTATTCGAATTGACCGTCCTTGATAATCGATGCAACCTCTCTCTCAAAGGAAAAACAAGCAATTTCATGGAGTGTTTCATAAGCTCATACTAGAATGAAAAATTAATTAAGTTTAAGCTCAAGTTCAAACAATAATTTTGTCACTATAGCAAAATAGAAATGATGATATATTACAATTCGAAAAATCTAAATATAGTTAATATATCAGAATCCAACATTAACTATGCTCATGAGCTTTTTGAATAAAAAAATTCACTTTCATTCAAGTGGGCATCCAATAACTGAGTTAATTGGCCTCAATCATATCAATCGAGATAGTATTGAGTATGACTTGAATAATCCTCAAGGTGATATTGAGAAACTCATGTGCAGTTTGCCCGTGCTTCATAAAAATATGGTTAACGGTCTCAGTTCAAAAGATTTAGGTCAATCAAGTGTAAATCAAAGAGACTTTAGTTGCCTAGCTTTTACAATTTGAAGTTGCATTTCATCTTTGTAAGAAACATTCATCACTTTTATATGCAATACCCAATCATCAAAACTGTATAATTAAATAGTGCAATTTGATCATATTTGATTATTGCTAGATTTGAAACATTGAAGTTAATAGATTTGATCACATTTAAACAATGAGCTGTATTAAAAAAAGAAAAAGAAAAAATAGACTAGACTCCTAGATAGTAACTGTGATTCTCAAGATTATTTTGAGAAGTAGATGTGCCTTGGAATCTAATAATTAAATCCCGCAGCCAAACCAATCGATTTGCCAATAAACCAATTTCCTTTGGATTATCACTTCTATTTAAGCCAAGCTTCACCTGAAAACCTACTTCGAGAGGCACAACGTACACCTGCCAATGAACAAGTGAGATTAGTCACTTCAAAAGGAGATACTCTTGCATTGACTTGGATCCGTGTACCGAGTGCAATCGTTGTTGATGATGTGGGCACACATAGGGCTCTTACAAATAATGGCAATGATGAATTTGATTCATATGAACCCAAGTCTAGATAAGAATTTTCCTTTTAAAATACAAAAGTTCTTGTTGCCAAAGGAAATATGATCTACTTCACTCATGTGGCTGCATTATGAATTGCATTATGTATGGAGAGAAATGTTCATATTATTTTGAACTCACTTCTCTTTTTACTCAAGAAATAAAATGGAAGCAAGTAAATCAAGATGGTTTCTATGTGGCATGAAAATATGTTAGTGCTTTGGAACAAAAAAAGAAGAAACCATAACTTGCTTTGACTATTTATCCCTCTCTTTTCTTTTTTTTTTTGTCAGAACTCTTTCTCTCCCTAATCCATCAACTTGCTGATGGAGTGGGAATTACAGGGCAATTCTCCTTTGGCAAAACAGAAGCTATATGATAAAGATCACGAGCTTTGCATACAATGTCTATCTTCTGCCAAAGGAGAACTGCATTGTTATTTCACAACTCTCTATCTTCTGCCAAAGGAGAACTGCATTGTTATTTCACAACTCTCTCTCTCTCTCTGCACCCGCTTTGATTAACTCAGCTCAAGTCCTTACCTTGATCCAACCTACTCTTTTATAACACCATTGTTCACCTTACCTTGATCCAACCTACTCTTTTTATAACACCATTGTTCACCTTACCTTGATCCAACCTACTCTTTTATAACACCATTGTTCACTCTCTCACTCTCTCTCTCTCTCTCTCTGCACCCGCTTTGATTAACTCAGCTCAAGTCCTTACCTTGATCCAACCTACTCTTTTATAACACCATTGTTCACACAAACTTTCGGATATGCCAAGTAGATGGAACAGTATATGCCGAAAAAATTCTTAGATAGGTTTTTTTTGGACATGGTCCCAATTTCTTGACCCATCTTTTTCTCAAAGAGGTGAAAGGCCAAGTCAATGTCAAGATGGATATTTTTCTCTCGTCATGAGAAATGGTCTCTTTTACGTGCTATTGCATGGAGAGATACTGAGAGAGAGCAATTTATGAAGTGCAAGACTTTTCTACTTATTGCTTTTTAATTTGAGAGCTATTATGTTGTGGCTAGGATAATTTTCTTTTATAATTTGCCTTTGATTCCAAGTGGCTATAGCCCCATAGAATTATATTATTTGGTAGCGATGGAAACAGATTTTTTTGTTTAAGGGAAAATTTCAGCAAGGTGATAAGTGTAAAAAAAATAGTGATAAAAAAAAAAAAACAAAGATAAGTCATTTTTGTTTCAAAGGTTAATATCATGAAAAATTTTAAACTAGTACACCCTCAAACTTAAACCCAAAATTGATGCATTTTTAACAAATTTATTTTCCATTAGTTTCTGTTAAATTTTGTCGATAAATTATTAAGTTAGATGACACATTGCAGTGATAGGTGCACCAATTTAGAATTTTATTATCCATTTGTCATTGGTGTACTAGTTTGCGGTTTTTCTTGGTATTAATCTTATTTAACAGAAATTAACGAATGATAGATTTGTTGCAAATATACCAGTATGGTGGTCAAAAAATTATTTGGACTAAATTTGTCGTAAGTATACAAATTTGGGATTTTTTATGATCAAAAAATTAACTTGGGGTAAAGTTATCAAACATATACTATTTTGATTTTTTCATGATATTAATCCTTGTTTCAAAATAGTTCGAGCACTTTTTAGAAAATATCACCAATAATATCTTAACTAACAAATAGTTCAGTACTTTTTTAGAAAAAGCACCAAAAATCTCTCAACTAACTTGTGTTGTTATTAGAGTTCGAGCACTTTTTAGAAAATATCACCAATAATATCTTAACTAACAAATAGTTCAGTACTTTTTAGAAAAAGCACCAAAAATCTCTCAACTAACTTGTGTTGTTATTAGAGTTTGTATAATTAAGTCTGAGTGTTGATATGAGAGAGAGAGAGAGAGAGAGAGAGAGAGAGAGAGTGAACAATGGTGTTATAAAAGAGTAGGTTGGATCAAGGTAAGGTGAACAATGGTGTTATAAAAGAGTAGGTTGGATCAAGGTAAGGTGAACAATGTTGTTATAAAAGAGTAGGTTGGATCAAGGTAAGGACTTGAGCTGAGTTAATCAAAGCCGGTGGAGAGAGAGAGAGAGAGAGAGAGAGAGTTGTGAAATAACAATGCGGTTCTCCTTTGGCAGAAGATAGACATTGTATGCAAAGCTCGTGATCTTTATCATATAGCTTCTGTTTTGCCAAAGGAGAATTGCCCTGTAATGCCCCTCCACATCGCCGATGGTGGAGGGGCATCATCAGTAGCGGTTCTCTTCACTCTTCCTCCCTCTCTTCTTCAATATTGTCAGTTATTTGTATCATTTGTTTTCTTTTGCTAATAAAGGTTTTGGGCTGAAATGGGTTGAAAAGGGATCATTTTAGATTCATTAAGACCTACATTTAGTTGGGCTTTACTACTCTAAACCGGCTTTAACCTATTTTTGAATTTTCAAGCATCCCATGTCTGAGCTAGCCCATTGAATTTGAGTCACAAAATGTGTAATGTGGTCCGTAAGACTTCCAAGGTTGACCACAGGCCGACCACGATGGTGGCAACCACCTGATGTGCAAGCTGTTCCTCAAGTGGTGATGATTATGATCATTTCGTGGAGGGCGAAATTGTCCCAAAATCCTAAAACTATTGCACTTTCATTTACTCGATTCTAAATGTTTTAATTTTACCAATTGAATCCTAAACATTTTCACTTTTTATTAAGTGAGTCAATCTGATCAATTTTGATTGGAAATTGCTAACTATTGATGTGGTAATTTTTAAATAATATTTAATGATATTTTAATAAAATTTTGAACCTTTTTATTTGTTTTTCTTTTCTTTTAAAAAAAAAAAGGTTTTGGTGAGAAGGCCGATGAGGGTGGTTGGCCGACCCTTGCCAACCACAACGAGAGACGTTGACCCCTACCAACCATAGGCGAGGCATGGCTGACCCTTGCCAAGAGCGAGAAAGGGCTATGACACCCTCATCGGCGGAAGTGAGGGTGCACGAGCCCTTGTCCAGAGTCAATGAGGGCCGATGCCCTTGCCAAATCTGGCTAGCGAGAGCTTAGTGGCCCTTGCCGGCCCTAAGTGTCACAGTCCTCATCGGTTTTGGGCGAGGGCTCACGTGCCCTCACTTTCATCGATGAAGGCACCACGACCCTCGGCTAGAGTTGGTGAAGGCCTGCCTAGGGTTGGTGAAGGTCAGCCACCCTCGCCAACCTTCTCTCTAAAACCTTTTTAAAAAAAATAGAAAAGTAAAAGAAAAAAGCATAAAAATTCAAGAATTTAATAAAATATTATTAAAGATTACCCCATTAGTGCCGAATGTCCACATCAACAATTTCCGACGAAAATTGACCGAATGAACTCAATTGGCAAAATTAAAAGGTTTAAGACTGAATTCACAAAAGTACAATATGTTTATGACTTTTTGGACAATTTTTCTTCTTGTGGAGGGGTTGTTGGATTATGTGAGATTAGTAGTGCACCTTATTTTTGGGGTTTTCTCTCTCTTTATCGTTAAATGATGATTAGATGATTAAATTTCTCTAAAATATCTCCATCTCTCTCTATTCTAGAACAATTTCACCTTGTGGTATGGCTAGAGAAGTTCATTTGGTGAGAATCATGCAACAGAGGACTAGAGGAAGAGAATGAAGCTCAATTGTTAGCCGAAATTACTGAATGGATTTTGCATTTAAATTCTAATTGGTTCAGACTTAAATTGAGCTTCCTTGGAGTAGAATACCAACATGAAGTCTAGAGAGATGAATGAGCATTTAGTTTAGAAAGAGTGTCCATAGAAAAGAGAGAGAGAAAGTCTTATCAATTCTCAAGCTCAAACTCATCACTTCTTGATTCTTGATTTCTAGTGCTCTATGTGAAGGTGATTATATACCCGTGTTTTATGCATTCGTAAGCCACCGAATGCTAATGGTTGTGTGGTCCAAATGAGGAGGACCAATTGTCACGCCCCGATCCTCCAGTGTGTGCCCATCCCTCGATGGTCAATAAGAAAAATGCGACTTCCCAGGACGAGTCGCCGACTCATACATTTTAATGCACATGCAGAAGCGTATTACTAATCCCTTGACATCAATAGCTTTGGATAGAAAAACGGGAAACATATTCACAAACAAAACATGCTTTTATATATACATTGAGTCATATACAAAAGTTTATAACCAAAAGACTTCAAAAGACTACCTCTCAAAAAAGAACTGTCCTATCTAACCTACACTTCAGATCCCCTCAACTTGGCTCTAGGTCCTCCACCCTACGGTCCTGAAAAGTTAAAACCCACGACGGGGTGAGATATAAATCTCAGCGAGTTCACCTTTTAATCCGAATTAGGAGGGTAATACGCCTAGAGGCGTCCTAACTACACAATCATACAACCACAGAGACTTACCTCATCTTAGATCCTCCCTGTAGGTCAGCACAATTTATATCATAGACATATGCAGTATTCATACTCAGTCAATTAGAACGCCACAATGCATTTCTCAAACAGCCACAAAGGTCCCGATTATAGGGCTAAATCGTTATGACACGTCCCATTCCATGCCACATAATTTTGTCCCATAATCCGACGCATTTAACTCAATCAATCATGCATTCTAATTGATAATTACGCCCCTCTAAGGCATGACCAACTCCTAAGTTTGGCGGTCTATTGGCATAGCCATGCATCGTCTGACCCCATTGAGCACAACTACATCTCTCAAAGATGGCTTTCCTAAAGGAGTATAGGTCCAGAATCTATTGCGACCCAAATCCCATATAGGGTAATGTCTGACGTAAACGCTTGAGATGGGTTCTCTTAACCAACACACGACTATTCAATCTTGGCCCAGGATATTGTGCATTGCACTCAAATGCCTCAATTAAAATAGTGATCCTAGCCTATTTTATTTGTATTAAAAATACAGGGTAAAATAATCTTGTGTGGATACACGGTCAATTTGTACCAGAAAAATTGATACTCTTCTTTTTAAAACCCCATTGTTTGATATAGTATTTAAAACTATTTTCGGTGTCAAAACCCGACACCCGAGATTTTTTGTGTGGCATCCTAAAATTCCATAACAATCTCTAGATATACTATGGCCCATGACTAGGTGATGGAAGTGCCATCGGACTATATTATAGTCATTAGACCAATGGATTACAATTAAACAAGGGCCGAGCATTGAATGGACTATTGTTTTGTTGGAAATGTATCATATGCTCATGTCAGACTGAGGTTGTACTATAAGATGGGTTTATAAGAAATTTTTGGCTGTGAACCCTATGAATTGAACTATCCTTGTGTATGGTTATAATAATTATGGCCATGTGAATATTGGTGATTATGTAATTATAAGTGGAGATTAAAGTGAGATATTAGGAGTAGATGTGGGCTGAATACTTAAGGCCCAAAATCACCCAAACGGGCCCACATTTCCTCTTCATTCAGTCGACCAAGGCCTGGCCGATTTAGGCCACCTCCATGCAAGAAAATCGACAAGTGGCAGAGGACTACATGAGGTGTCGCCACCCCTTTGCTTCACCGGAGGTTTCCCATGCAAAACCTCATGATTACTAGCTAATTAAGAAATTAAAAGGAAAAGAAAGGAGTGGAATGAACGAGGAAGCAACCGAGAGAGAGAGTGATCAAGAGAAAAGGGAGAGTGACCGAGAGAAAGAGAGAGAAAGTCCGAGAGAAAGAGAGAGTTGTGAGGGAGCATCGGCGAGGGGAAGAAGGAGACCAGCCCCGTTGTGCGTACGCCTGCTGCCACCTAGCTTCGCCGTCAATCGAGCCGCGCTCGAAGTCCTCAAGTCGCTGTTTTGCTTGCTGTGGTTGTGTTGGACTTAAGGCAAGTGAAGTCCATTGATCTACACGATGCTTTATGTGGTTATGTGTGAAGTGTAATAGATTTTGGAGATGCTGGATGTTGGAAATTCGAAAGGATAGAAGTAGTTCCTTAGGACTAGTAAACTGTTTCATGGAAAAACAGCTTGACCTTTGGCGACTTCGTGAATTTTATGCAATTATCCAGTTGAAATTTGACTTCATGTCCTTGATGAAAGTTGTAGATGACATCTTAATAAATAACATACTAAAATTTGGGAAGAAACAGACAAGTATTGGTTGGTGAAACGATTTTTCTTTGAAAGTGTTAGATCTGGAAACTGTTACCGAGGGTTAGGGAGAGTTATAGTGATTATAGCTCTTGATCTATCATAAATCTGACTTCGAGTTCTTCATGAAACGTTTACCCCTAGATTTTATCTATAACATATCAAAATATCAGAATTTTCTGAGTTCATTTAGGGGTTATACCAAATTTGTTATTAAAACTGTGTAATAGTGACGCTTGAAGTTTTATAACATATCTCGCGATGCCAGGTTGGGTGCGAGAGCCAGGAGGGACGCAAACAATGGTCGCTAGGAAAAATGAGATCCTTTTGAATATCAAAATGGGAAATGAATCATGCGCATGTGTGTGCATATGGCATGGTGCATAAATTGTCTATGAATTTGAGTTGGTACTATTTGGCATTGAAAATTTGGTCATTAAGGCATTGAATGGATCTTATGGAGATATATGCATGATTGCATAGATGATATGTGCATTTCACATGGAATCTTGGTTGTCTTGCTTGTTGCATTGTGTAGTTTGATGGATCTTTTACTGCTGAGTGGTTGTACTCACCCCTTTTGGGGACTAACATTTTAGACTAGGAGATATGTCTCTATCGCTAGTCACCCCTAGTACTTTCTATGGCATACCGACCGATGTCGAGTGCGAGTGTACGGAGCATCATCACCCCGAGATACAGGGGTTAGTTTTTGTTAGTGTGCGGGTTTTGGTTTTGTATGACGTTGGATCACCCGCCGGCCCTATCATTCAGAAGATTTTGTCCGTGCATGTCTACCGCGACGGGATTATGCTAGGGATGCTGCCGCCACCGCCGGTTGACAAATCGGGTTGGGTGTGACTGAGTGCGATGGAGGGAGGATGAAGCTTCTTTTTGGGAATGCCAACACTAAATGATGGACTGATGTACATGACTGTTGCAGAGTCGAGCACTTTTGGTTATAGCCAAGCTTAGTAAAGCATTGGCCTTTTGATGTACCGACTCATGATGCCCATCAAGTTATGTAAATAAAAGTGTTCCAGCTCTAACTTATAAATATATATATCAAATGTGTAGTTGGTGTGCATTGCATTATTTTGTTTGAGTATGGGATAGGGAGATTTTGAATATGCTTCCGCTATATGAACTGCGTTGGGACCGATTAAAATGATATAAACCCCCAAGACTTATGGACCCATTAAAATTCTATGGTATCAGAGTGATATATATTATTAGGGCAAGTGAAAGGTAAGCGAACTGTGGCAACCTTAACGGATTGGGAGCCGTTTCGGGGGTGCCACATTCTGAATAAATATTGAAATTCCCAAATTTTGGAATAAATAACCAAAATTCTAATCAGCACTCAGTTTGCACAAATTAACACTTAATTGCAGAAATCAACCACACCATTACAATCAGCACGAAATTCCGGTCACTAACTATCCCGGTCTAATTTCTCAAAAATATTTAATAATTAAATAATTACCAAAATTAATTAAATAAATCAATTTAAATACAAAAAAGGCTAACTTAAGCCAGAAATGCCCAATTAAATACTGAAATAGGCCTTGAAAATTTTCAAATCTATCTAGATAAATACTACAGCTTATCTGGTCTCTAATTACACTACTCTAACCACCTAACATGCATAATTAACCAATTAAATCACTAATCTAATCTAAATAACCACATAATCCCTAATTAACTTAAACTAAACACCCCTTAAACATCATTAACATCCTAAGTAGAGTTTAGTCAATAAACTCATCGGTTTAGCGTGAAAACCGGTTCACCACGATGGCGGCCGAAACCTGGGCTTGTAGTGGCGCTAACGAAGGCTCGGGAGGCCCTAAAAAAGGCCCAACGAATCTCAGCCTCGTTCTTGAATCGAGCTGGAACAAAATTGGGTTGAAGCGAGCTGCATGCGGCTGAAAACAAGCTGAGATGCACGTGCTGAGCTTGCGGGCTGTGGGGCTCGGGGAACGTTGCTGGAATGGAGCTGTTGCAAGGGCTACGAACAGTGAAATGAAGACGGACGAAGGAGAGGAGCTACTTCGGTGGGGCTTACGAGTCAACACTAGGGAGAATTCTGCCAGAGTTTGACTCGGTGGGACTTCTCACGGACGAAATACCGGATGAAGAGAAACAGTGGTGGGATGAACGCTGGCAGTGGGGCAGCGCAAAAGAGAAATGGAGCGTCGGTGGAGAGGGACAACCGATGGGGGAACAAATGCTAGGATGAGTTGGCGCGGCAGAGAGAGCGAAATTCGGTGGAAAAGCTACTGCAGGGGGAAAATTCGATCGTGGACTAAGTGGAGCTAGCGCTGGAAATTCGGTAGAGGCTGAGGGGAGTTTGGTGGGGGAAACAGAGAGTGTGTGTTGTAGAGGAATGTACAGAAGCTGCAGAAGGGGGGGAGTTGATGAAGATGGAGTGCACGGGAGAGAGACCGAAGGAGGGTAGCAGTTGGCGAGGCTTGCTGGAGAAGCCGCGGGTGGGGGAGAGTCAAAGCAAAATATCCCTTTAATTAATTGCTTGTCCCCTCTCTATTACTTTCTTGAAATTAAATCCACAAATAGCTCAATTTGGTGCAAAAATTCTAGCCCCAAGCCTAGCTCCGAATTAACTCAATTTGGACTTTAATTTCATCCCCAATCTCTCCAATTTGAGGTCTAATTTTGATGAAGAAGAACTCCATACAATTTTTGCAAGTCTCCTTTGCCAAATAGCTTGGTAAGGAGGCCAAAATCCCTACAATTTGGTCCACTCGAATTTCCGTTATTTTTCGAATTGTCTGAATCAATTTTCCGTAAAAATCCCAAACTCGCAGAAAATTCTTCGGTAAATGAGTCAACATTCCTAAAATAAATCGTGACATGACAGAACTTTTAGGGTGCGAATGGTAACGTTTCTGTTCTTTTTTTGTTCCAGGGAACAGAAACAAAAAAAAGTGTTTCTATTCCGGGGAACAATTTTTGAACAAAAGAACGTGTTTGGTAACGTTTGGTCCGGGAATAAAAAATTAACAGAAACACGTTTAGTAAATTTTATTCTTTTTTTGTTTCTTTTAATTTTTTAAACATTTTTATTTTATTTTTCATTTTTTCCTTTCATTTTTATTTTTTCTTTTTTCGGCCGGTCATCGGCCTCCTCCGCGGCCTCGCCTCGCCACGGCGAGGCTCGCCGGCCCTCGGCGAGGGCGAGCCTCGCCGTGGTTGGGCGAGGCTCGGCCTCGCCTTGGCCACGGCGAGGCTCGCCTCGCCCTCGGCGAGGCCGAGCCTCGATGGCCAGTCGCCGGCCATGGCTGAGGCCGACGACCAGCGAAAGAAAAAAGAAGAAAAAAAAGAAGAAGAAAAGAAGAAGAGAAGAAGAAGAGAGAGAAGAAACGTTTCTTCGTTTTTGTTTCTGGAGCAAGAAACAACAAATTGTTGTTTCTTTTTTTTGTTCTTATTTCGTTCCAGAAACAAAAAAACAAAAAAAGAACAGAAACGCAACCAAACGCGTTTCTGTTCTTTTTTTGTTCCCGGGAACAAAATCCATACAGAAGTGTTCAAGAAAGGTTTCTTAGAAACGTTTCCATGCACGCCCTTAATTTCTGAAATCGGGTTCAAATTCGCGGTTAATTTCAATCTAGCATGATTTTAGCGTGACCTAACCTACCGGGTAGCTGTTAGGAATTTTTTTAGTGCAATTGACCTATGGTCAATATTTTCAAGCCACATTGTACATCTTTGACACATTGGCGACTCTCGGTTGTCATGAAAATCTTAAGATTTCAAATACGAACACAAGGTACAAAAATGACAGAAAAATCAGCCTAGTGCCGTTCAACAGAAATTTTGCAATTAAACGGAATCACCCACACACTAATCACATATCTAAGTTTAATTGACCTATCTCTAATATTTGATCGATTTTGATGGTGCTGTAATGACCCTTGTAGATTAACACGGTTGAGCAGTCGTTTCCTAGTCGAATTCTCAAGTTTATTGCATTAAAATCCCTTAACGGCTTTACCTGATAAACTAGTTATCTCGTGAGTAATCAGCTTAGGGAAAACATGACTGAAATTTATTTAATTGAAAACATGACTGAAATTCTACGATGTCACACCAATGATGGAGATTCCTTTTATTTTTCATTTATTTATTTCTAGAGATCTATTTGACATTTTTCATTATTTTTTGGATAGGTTATGTGGGTGAAAGGGTGAGCATGATCCAAGTGGGCAGTTCACACTCAAGAATCTAGAACTGTCTACTAAGGATCAGTTTGAAAAATTGGAATTGAGACCTGCTTATTGGTTCCATGGACCCACTTGGGAATCGGACCGTAGTAGTGGTCCAATTCCTTAGTGGGTCCATAGAATTAGTTCTACCAAACTTCATGCTTTTAGTGTGACATTTTCCAGCAAGATTAAGTAAAGCAAAATATAAAGAACTTCCATATTCTTAGTTGCAATATCAATAAAAAGATTGAACTCTTATTAAAAGTTGAGAGTCGAGACCATAAAATTGATATGTGTTGAGTTTGAGAGTAAAGACTGTGAGTGAGAGAAAGTGATACAACTCAGACAAGGTATGAGTGGGATGCGAGGAGCACTCATTTAATGGTTGTTAAGCTTCAAAATTTTCATTTTTCTTAAATTATTTTTTGGCTTGAAAAATTTGTCAAAAATTAAATATATATTTAGATATTACCGGTTAAGTTCGGATAGTTGGGCGGATGGTTTCATACCTAGAACTAAGAACTAAACCGGTACCCATTGGTTCCAATAAATTGGAACCGAGAACCAGATCCACTCCTTTGGGAACCGCCGGTTCCAGCCCAATTTGATCCAATTCCGGGCAGTTCGGGTGGTTCCCAATTCTTTAACACACCCCTAGGTGAGGTTGGATTGACCTACATTGTGTTGGGTCTCTCTTTCTCCCCCACTAACATTTAGGCTTAGTTATATGAAATCGAATAAAAGCACAAGTTAGCTGAGGGATTATTGATCATTTTTCTAAAAAGTAGCGGAACAATTTGTTAGCTAAGGGACCATCAGTGTTTTTCTAAAAAATACCGGAACTAATTTTGTCACGCCTCGATTCTCGAGCACGTGCCCATCCCTCGGTGGTCAATTAAATTTTTTTGATGTCTCTGGACGCATCGCCAACCCATTCAATTTTTTTTTAATGCGGAAGTGAATAAATAAATCCTTAGACAACACCAATATGGGATAGAAAAGCAGGGCCACAAATTTGAAAACCACAACACACCTTTATTCAAAACACACTAGGTCATTTACAAGCTAATCTATATTCACAAAAGTCTACAAAGGTCGATCCTCAAAACGAGCTGTCCTGTAACCAGCTAGCCGGACTTGTTCGCCGAGTCTTCAATCTCCACAGGAGCCGGGCGAGACTTCAAGTTCTCCACCACGCCATCGGGACAGCTGGATCCTAGACCAAAGCAACATTAATTACCTCAGCGGGAATATCAAAAGTCCTAAGGGGACCTAGCCTAACACAATTGGGTCCATAGCGGAACCATACTTTGAATCGATGAGGGAACACATAACGTGGATGCTCTTTGACCCAGACAATGGTCACTACAAGCTCATAGATCCAAAAGCTTCTGGGGTTAGGATAACTATAAACTCGCTCGGTGACTCTCATCGGCCGACCATAACACTCAAGGGGATTCGCAATCTAAGAACCTAAAAAGTTAAGCCCACAATAGGGTGAAACAATGTCTCAGCAAGCCCATCCCCTAAACTCCGACTAAGAATGAAATACCCCTAAAGGCTCACTATGCACACATAAGACAAATGACTTACATTTGCCTCAATTCCTTTATGCAAGTCAGTATGATTCAATACTCAACCAATCACTTCAATTCAATCAAATCATTGACCAATCGATCCATTTGATTCCATATCATCAGTACCATCCATAAAATTTGATCAATTCAAGCATTGCTCACCCTAAGCTGATAATATATGGTATAGCTCACCAAATTTGATAGATATATAAAAAAGCTCACTAAAGCTACTATATATATCTATATTGCTCACCAAAGTTGTGCGATACTTATAATGCTCACCAAAACTTTCAATAGTTATAATGCGTACCAAAACTGTGCCATACTTTGTTTTTATAATACTCGATAAAATAATCATGTTTAGGTATACGGTTGGCCTTAGCCAAAATATAATAATTTCCCTTTTAAAAATCTCACCATTTAATATAGTCTACAAAAATATTTTTGGTATTATAAACCAACGACTGGTTTTTCCCGATTAAATACTTAAATTACCTAATTTTGGGATAAATTCCCAAAATTACAAACGTCACTCAAATAGCACAAATTAGCATCCAATTAAATAAACTAAGCACACCATTGCAATCAGCATGAAATTCCAGTCACCGACTATCTCGATATAACTTCCGAAAATAATAAATAATTAAATAAATACCAAAAATAATTAAATAAATACAAATAAATGCCATAATTGCAAACTTAGGCCGAAAAAGGCTAATTAAATATCAAAACGGGCCCGAAAAATTTCCGAACCTATTTAGATAAATAATACAACCTATCTACTTGCTAATTAAGCTACTCTAACCATCAAATATGAAATAACGAGTAATTAAATTGCTAATCCATTTTAACTAACTACCTTAACCATACATAGCCTAAACTAATCAACCCTTAAGCATCATTAACTCCATAAGCAGAGATTACTGAGTAAACTCACCAGTATTGAAATCCAATAAGTCCACGATGACGGCAAGGCGTTGACGGGCAACAAACTCAAAGTGGCAACACCCTACGAGGCTCAGAAGCGATCCAAAACGAGCCTTGAAGTCCACAGTTGGACTAGGCTGCTCAGTTATGCTTGCTTTTGGATGGAGTGGCTACGATGACAATGGAGGCCAAAACAGGCTAGGCGAGCGGTTAGGCAGGCAAGCGAGTGTTTCTAATGGCTGGACGGCAGTTTACGACGGCTGGCTTGAACGAATGGAGGCCAAGCTACATTGGACAAGGGCAAAGGACAGCCAAGAACGCCCAGTTGGGGCTTGAGGCAAGCGAGCGTCGAGCTGGGCTCGCGAGCAGCGTGACGACGGTCCGATGACTTCGGGTGGTCGTGCGACGGCAAGGGGGGCCTGGCTCGGCTTTTCTGTAATTTTTAGAGCTCACAAGGACCAACAATGAAGAAAGTAAGGTCTGCTGAAGAAGAAGAGCCAACTGTAACTTGAAGGGGGGCCACTAACCTTCTAGATGATCTTCCTTGTCCCCTTGAGCTCATCCAACGATGCACACCATTTCAGAGTTGATCAGCAACCCTTATCCACTCTAAAACTTCCCAAACACACTTGCCAAAAAGTCCAAAAGGTTGTGCACCAAGGGGACCTACGAATTTGGGCACAGCTCCCCCAAATTGAACCAATTCGTCTCCAATTGAGCTCAAATCGGTCCCTATAAATTCCACCAAGGGATCCTCGACCAAACTTACATTTTTCCTCGCCAATATAACCCACTTGCATCCCAAAAATGCGATAAAAAATGGTCCCCCGAATTTTCTAGTTGAAAACAACCCTAAATTGAATTTCCGCAAAAAACTCAATTTGCAGAAAAAAAATCTTCTAGAGATGAGTCGACGTTCCTAAAATGAATCATGACATGACAGAACTTTCAATTTCTGAAATTGGGTTTAAATTCGCAATTATTTTCAATCTGGCTCGATTTTAGCATGACCTAGCCTACCGAGTAACTTTTAGAAATTTTTGGTGCAATTGACCCATGGTCGATTATTTTCGAGCCACATTGTACATCTTCGACACATTAGCAACCCTCAGTTGTCGTAAAAATCTCTAGATTTCAAATACAAACAAAGGGTACCCAAAACGACAGAAGAATTAGTCTAGTGCTGATTGAACAAAATTTTGTAATCACGTGGAATCACCCACACTTTGATCATATATCTCAGTCGAATCGACCTATCTTTGATTTTTGATCGATTTTGACAATACTGTAATAACCCTTGCAGATTAGCATGGTCAAGCGGTCGATTTCTGATCGAATTCTCAAGTCTATTGCATTTATATTCTTTAATGGCTTCACCTGATAGGCGAGTTATCTCATGAGAGGCCAACTCCGAAAAAATAACTATAGGCATGTCGATGAAAGCTCAATTTATTCAATCAAAAACAGAACTTTAAAATCAGGATGTCACAACTTTGAAACAAAAGTGACTTAACTTTATTTATTTTTTTATCACTAATATTTTGACACTTATCAACACTTGTTAAAACCAGTACAACAAAAACAATCTTTTAGTACATAAAAATTTAATTCTATGAGGCTAAAGCCACTTGGAGTCAAAGACAAATTAAAGGAAAATAATCCTAGCCACAACACAATAGCTCTAGAATTAACAAGCAATAATTAGATAAGTCTTGCACTTTACTTTCTCTCTCTCTCTCTCTCTCTCTCTCTTTCTCTCTCTCCATGCAATGGCACATAAAAGAGAAAATTTCCAATGACGAGAAAAATAGGCATAATATTCTTAAAAATCTCCAACTTTAACTTTTGTGTAAATTCTACCTTTTGTCTCATAAAAAAACATGACTTTAAATCATATCCCAATTCTATCCTAAACCTTTTTTTTATCTCATAAAAAACCCACAACTTTAGGTCGTATCCCAATGTTACCTTCTAGCCCCCATAGTACCCTACAATTTTTAGTCTCATAAAAAAACACAAACTTGTGCTTGAGTCACAAATTTGCCCCATGAACCCTCATTCCAAAAATTCTCATTGAACAACCAAGAGATGAAAAGCTCCCAATTGCAAGCTATTTGAATGTCTCAAGCATAACCTCTCTGACTGTGAGAGATGAAACATCCTAAACACGAGATATCAAAGATTGAGTGCAAAATAATAAGGGCAATTTTGACAGAGGATCAATGGAGACAGATTTGGACTCAAGTAAAAGTTAATGATCTTTTATGAGATGAAAAAAAATTATTCTAAAATTGAAACTGGAGTTTTTTCATGAGACAAAAAAAAATATGATGGAATTAAAACCGGACTTAAAGTTAATTGTTTTTTATGAGAAAAAGAGAGAGTATAAGGTAGAATTAGAACTAATGTTGAGGGTTTTTTATGGAACAAAAAAAAGTTAAAGGTAGAATTAGAACTAGATCTAAAGTTGGAGGATTTTTATAAGACAAAAGGTAGAATTGAGGCAAAAGTTAAAGTTGGAGCTTTTTAAAATATTAGGCTAGGAAAAATATCCATCTTGACATTGACTTGTCTTTTTGCTTCTTTTAGGAAAAGATGGGTCAAGAATTTAGGACTATTTCCCAAAAGAACCACCATATACTATCCAATCTACCCGGCATATCCAAAAGTGTCATGCTCTAATCCTCGAGCGCATGCCCATCTCTCAATGGTCGATATAAATGTGACGTTCCCAGGACGTGTCGCCGACCCATTCAATTTATAATACGCATGCGGAAGCGAAATAATAAACCCCTGACAATAAATAACATGAGATAGGAAAGTAGGGCAACATTTCACAAAAGCCAACTTTGATAAGCAACTGGTTTTAGGTACAAAAGAGTCTGGACAAAAGTCTGCAAAATATTGGCTCTAAAAAAGAAGCTGTCCTACAACAAACTAGTCAAACACACATGGCAATCCTTCAGAATCCACCTCCACAGACTCTAGGCTTCGGGTCCTCCACCAACACCATCTAAGGATCTGAAAAGTTAAGCCCATGTTGGGGTGAGACATTATCTCAACAAGTTCACCCCTTAAACCTCTATTAGGAAGAAAATACACCCAAGGGTGGCATAGCCACACAATATAGAGAACTTACTTCGCCTCTGTTTTCTCCTGCATGTCAGCACAGTTCATATACACACAAGGCACAAAATCACGGCACACAACAATTGAAATGCCTCACCAACACAATTAATCACAGGGTCCTGATTATAAGGCCAAACTATTATGACATGTCCCATATCATGCCACACAGTTTTAGCTCATAATCAAGCTCAGCTAACCCAACCAACCATGCGTTCTAATTTTTAATTTCACCCCTCAAGGGTACGGCCTACTCCCAAGTTTGGTGGTTTACTGGCATAGCTAGGCATTGTCTCACCACCATTGACACGGCTTCGTCTCTCAAAGACGGCTTTCCCGAAGGAGCATAGGTCCAGAATCTATTGTGACCCGAATCCCATTAAGTGGGTAACACATATAGGGTAACGTCCAACGTAAACACTTGGGACAAGTTCTCTTAACCAATACACGACCATTCAATCCTAGCTAGGATACCATGCATTGCACTCAAATGCCTCAATTAAAATAGTGATCCTGGCCAATCTTTTTCATATTAAAAATACCCGGTGAAAATAGTTGTGTGTAGGTACACGATCAGATCGAATCAGAAAAATTGATATCCATCCTTTTAAAATCCCACTATCTTATATAGTATATAAAATCAGTTTCGATGTTAAAACCCGTTACCCGGGATTTTCTAAATAAATGACCAAGATTTCCCAAATTTTGGAATAAATGACCAAAAATCCGACCAAAAATCCAATAGCACTCAATTTGCTCAAATTAACATCCAATTGCATAATCTAAACACACCATTGCAATCAGCCCAAAATTCCGGTCACCAACTATCCTGGTCTAATTTTCGGAAAATAATAAATAATTAAATAATTACCAAAAAATAAATAAATAAATACAATTAAATGCTATAAATAGGAACTTAGGCCAAAAAAACCTAATTAATTACTAAGACGGGCCCAGAAAATTTCCAAACCAATCTAGATAATTAATACAACCTGTTTAGTCTCTAATTAATCTAATCTAACCACCTAACACGCAAAACTAGATAATTAAATCACTAATCTAATCTAACTAACCACCTAATCCTTAATTAACTTAAGCTAATCACTTCCTAAGCATAATGAATCTCCTAACCAAGGTTTAGTAAGTAAACTCATTGGATTTGAGAGTCGGTGAGTCCACGGCGACGGTGGGCAACGAGCCTCCTAGCGATGAAGCCAAGCGGGGCTTAGATGAGGCTGAAAAGCACCAACAAGCTCGCTACTCGAGCTGGGAAAGCCGATTCTAAAGTTGTTGGTTTCAAAGCTGCAGCTCGCAGAGGACTTGCCGAACTAGTGGTGCTGTGGCCTGAGGCATGATGGCTACCAAGGAAGCTCGCTGAAGGAGCTGGTCGAGATGTAATCACTGGATCTGAAGCTGTTGCGAACGAGAGGGGCTTGTGATGGAGTTGGTGGCTGTTCAAGAGGTGGAGTGGGACGTGGAGGAGTCAACGTCGGTTGGGTTTTGTTGGGGGATTGACTCGGTAGAAATGAAGACACGAAGAAGATGGAAGTGGGTTGTCTTGATGGATGATGGGCTAGCTGAAGATGCACTGGCAGAAGAGGTCGCGAATGAAGGAGGATCGATGGGTTTGACTGCTGACTGAATGGGAAGGAGCTACTTCGGACGTGTGGCAGTAGATGGTGGAGGACGGTTGCTCGCTAGGTTGATTTGGTGCAGAGAGACAAGCGAAGGTGGAGCAGCTACAGAGGGGTAGAGTAGTCCGGTCCAAGCGAGAAGAAATGAAAGCAAAGTAGAAGACTAAAGGAGCTGCACATTTCTTCAAAGGAAATGTGAAAGGGACAGAGGCAGTGAAGGAGGAGGGCGGTAGATTGGTGTGCTCGAGAAGCTGGATGAGGGGGAAGCAAAAGTCAACATAGAAATCCCAAAATTATTAATACAAGGTCCCACAAGCCTTCATAATAATCCCTTTGTCCCCCATAATTATTTCTTGCAAATTAATCCACAGAAACTCCATTTTGATGCCCAAAATTGCAGCCTACTAACCAGCCTCCGAATTTCACTAATAGAACTTCAAGTTCTTCACCAAATTCCCCAATTTGATGTCCGATTTTGCTAAGGTGGAAGCCCACACAATTTCTACAAGTTCTCTTCACCAAATAGCATGGTAAGGAGGCCAAAAATCCCTTCAATTTGGCCCATCCGAATTTCCGTTCTTTTCTGAATCGTCCGAATTGATTTTCCATAAAAATCCCGAGCTCACCGAAAAATCTTCAGAGGATGAGTCGACTATCCTAAAATGACTCATGACATGATAGAATTTTCAATTTCTAAAATTGGGTTCAAATTCATGGTTAATTTCAATATGATGCGATTTTAGCGTGACATAACCTACCTCTATCTTCGTAGCTTTTAGGAATTTTTAGCACATTTAACCCGTGGTCGATTATTTTCAAGGCACATTGTACATCTTCGATACATTGGTGACTATCAGTTGTTGTAAAAATCTTAAGGTTTCAAGTACGGACACAAGGTACAAAAATGATAGAAAAATCGGTCTAGTGCCGTTTGGTAGAAATTTTGCAATTAGGTGGAATCACCCATACACTAATTACATACCTCTATCGAATCAACCTATCTCCAATCTTTGATCAATTTTGACGATGCCGTAATGACCCTTGCAGATTAGCACAATCGAGTAGTCGATTCCTAGTCGAATTTTCAAGTCTATTGCGTTTTATATTTCTTAACGGCTTCACCTGATAGGCTAGTTATCCCATGAGTGGCCAACTTAGGGAAAAGAACTATAGGCGCGTTAATGAAAATCCCAACTTATTCAATCGAAAACAGAACCTGAAAATCAAAATGCCATGACTCTTCCCATTTTATAAAAATTCCATCCTCGAAATTTAAACCTATTACAAATCTTAAACAAAAAGGTGGGGCTACAATCGTCTCATCGAATCTTTACTTTCCCAGGTTGCTCCCTCTGTGCCGTGATGTTGCTCGACCACTTTAACCAACGGGACTGTCTTGGTATACAAAATCTACTCTTTTCGATCCACAATTTGAATCGGGCTTTGTACATACCACGCTCTATCGTCCACGTCCAATTCTTCAAAATTAAGCACGTGGGTCAGGTCAAGCTCATACTTCCTCAACATCGACATATGAAAGACGTCATGCACTTGCGCCAACCTTGGCAGTAATGCAATATGATACGCTAGGATCCTGATTCTTTCAAGAATCTCAAATGGACTTACGTACCTTAGACTCAGCTTTCCCTTTTTACCAAAGCGTGAAGTAACCCTCATTGGTGACACCTTCAGAAAGACGTGATCACCAACTTGGAATTCCAACGGTCTCTGAAGCTTATCGGCGTAACTTTTATGGGGGCTCTAAGCGGTCTATAATCTGTCTCTGATGACAGCAAGTACATCCACTGACTACTGGAATAACTCTAGACCTATGATCTTCCATTCTCCATTCTCATCCCAACAAACTGGCGTTTTGTACGCTTTGCCATACAACACTTCGAGAGGAGCCATCTGAATGTTCTGCTAGTAGCTGTTTTTGCAGGCAAACTCGACAAGATGAAGCTATTCCTCCCAACTTCTCTTGAAATCCAACACGCAAGTTCACAGCATGTTTTCAAGGGTTTGAATCGTCCTCTCATATTGACCATTCTTCTGAGGATGATAAGCCGTACTATACTGCAGCTTCGTTCGTAAAGCGGCCAGCAAACTTTTCCAAAAGCTAGCTGTAAACCTCGGGTCTTTGTCTAAAGTAATCATTACCAGCACTTCATGCAGACGAATAATCTGATGCACATACAACTCTACATGTCTGTCCAAATCAAGGTCCTTTCGTACTACGATGAAGTGAGCCGACTTCGTCAATCTGTTGATCACTACCCAAATGGAATTGTTTCCTTTTTGACTCCTTGGTAAGACTGTCACAAAATCCATTGTGATGTGTTCCCTTTCCATTTGAGAATCTCTAGAGGTTGCAGAAGTCCTCCTGCCTTACAATGTTGTGCCTTCACTTGCTGACATGTCAGACACTTGGTGACATGCTTGGCGATGTCTACCTTCATACCAAACCACTAATAGTGTTGACGCAGACTTTGATATATTTTCGTGCTACGAGGATGAATGATGTCACTGCTACAATGAGCTTTGGATAAGATTTCTTCCTTAAGTACTGCATCGTCATGTACACACAATCGTCCTTAGAACCTTAGTGTTCCGTCTTTAGAAATCTGGAAATCAACCTTCCTCTTTTCAGTATCCTCTTGCAGGATCTTCTAATTGTTTGGATCTGTTGGCTAAAGCGTCTTGATTTTGATCTCCACTCCCGGCTCAATTCCGAGGGTGGACATAAGATTTGAAAGGTGGCCTACCTCAAACTTGAAAACCGAATCTCAAGCCCTCTTAAGTAAAATCCATTCTTTGAGTACCATCTGCGCTACTGAAGACTTCCAACTCAGTGCATCCGCGACCTTGTTCGCTTTTCCCGAGTGATATAGAATATCACAATCATAATCCTTCAGAAATTTCATCCATCAATGTTGTCTCATATTCCACTCTTTTTGAGAGAACAGATACTTAAGACTTTGACGGTCAGTGAAAATCTGAAATCTTTCTCCGCATAGATAATGTCCCTAAATCTTCAAATTGAAAATAATTGCTGTGAGTTCTAAGTCATGTGTTGGGTAATTGAGCTCATGATGTGACATCCTAAATTTTTCAACCTATTTTCTATTGAATTAATCGGGCATTTTATTGACGCGTCTATACGGCTATTCTCAGAGCCGATCACTCTCAAGATAACTAGACTAGCTAGGTAAGCTATTAAGAAATTTTAAGGCAATAGACTTGAGAATTCGACTAGGAATCGACTTCTCAATCGTGCTTATCTTTAGAGGCCATTTCAGCACAGTTAAAAATCGATTTGAGATCAGAGATATGTCTATTTGACTAAGATGTGTGGCCGATCGTGGGTGACTCCACTAAATTGGAAAATTCTCGTCAACCGGCACTAATACGATTTTACTGTCGTTTTGGTACCTTGTGTTCGTAATTGAATCCTCGAGATTTTCACGACAACTGAGAGTCGCCATTGAGTCAAGTGGGTTCATAGTAGATCAAAAAAAAATCGACCACATGTCATTTGCCCTCAAAATTTCTGAAAACTATCCGGTAGTGTAGGTCACGCTAAAAACGCGTCGAATGAAAATTCACCGCAAATTCAAGTCCGATTTCAGAAATTGAAATTTTGTCATGTCATAGTAAATTATAGGACCCACGACTTAGTCTCAAAAGATTTTTCTAACAACCGACACTTTTTGGGAAAAACGTTGTTGTAGGATCACTTTTGTTTAGAAAATGCCGAAGGTGGTTTTGGATTGCAAAATGGGAATATAAGATGGATATGTGGGTGAGGAAAATTGTCAATTTGATGATTGAGGTATCGATTGATCATATGAGGGTCAAGTCTGATTAATTCAAGAAGGAAATTGATTCCAAATTGTGCCATTCCCTTGCAATTTCGTAACACCCCTCAACCTACCACTTTTGGACCATTTAAAAAGGGTTCTAGAAGACTATAAGGCTGGAAATTTGCTAGTGGATGACAGCTACATGAGGGGATAAGAACAAAAGAGACAAGTGTGTGGAAAATAAAGGCCAAGGGAACCTCCACCTTATCTCTCTCCCCTCCATTTTGCACACCACAACAACCCAGAAGCTAGCGGAAGACAAAGACCTGCTGATGCTCTTCCACCGAATGCCTGCTGTTTCTCCACTGAAATCCAGCTGTAATGCATCCTCCTCCACACGTCTGAGACACCATAAGCGAAGCTGCTTCGCTTCCTCTCTCTCTGCTTCGTTTCCCAGCGACCAGTGTGTCTCTCTCTCTGCCCCTCACACTGCTGCTCCACTGATCTCTGCCCCCCTTCGATTCTCCGCACGAGCCACCACAGCAACATCGTCCAAGCCTCCACGTGTCCATAGCCTGCTCCTCCCTAGTCAACAGCAAGCCATCGAACTTCCTTGGTTGACCTGTAGCTCCTTCGTGCGTCCAGCGAAGCCACACTTCATCGAGCCATCTTTCCTTCGTTTGAGTCTTCAATTGGCGATGCCCATCAATTCTTCTCTTCAATGGAAGGCCACCTACATGCCAGCCACACAGACCGAAGCAACTCCATTTTCCTTAGGCTTGCTTCTCACGTTCAGCCCAAGACTAGCGGCCCCTCATCCGGTCCAGCAGCTCTTCAATCGACAGCCCATTTTCCATTGAATTAAAGCCCACAAAAATTTTCGGCAGCCTAGTCTTGAAGCCCAAGCCCGCGAAGCGAAGTCCAATTCATAAACAAATCTTAGTTGGGCTGAGATTTATTGGGCCAAGTTTAGGCCCGGTCAAAGTCCGCCGACATAGTCGAAAATTTGGATTTCGGCCACCGTCACGCCGTCGTCGTGGTGTTCCGGTCTTCACTCTGCACAAGTGAGTTTTGCTTACTATCCTTGCTTAGTTTGCTAATGATGCTTAAGGGTTGATTACTATTAATTAAATAGAATTATATGGTTAGATTAGAGTAGATTAGTGATTATTAGTTAATGATGATGCATATTAGCTAGAGGATAGCCTATATTTTTTAATGAATGCATCTCGGGATTTTTCGCGAATCGTCTCGGGCTGCAGTTAGGCATTACGGGCCTAAATTGGTTTTTTTGTATTTAATTATTAGTTTTCGAAATTAATTTAATTATTTATTTATTTTCTGAAAATTAGGTAGGGATAGCCAATGATCGGAATTTCATGCCAATTATCGTGGTGGAGTCCATTTATTTATTTGAGCTTTGAATCATGCCGAATTGATTTAATTGTGAATTTTTAGGATATGTTCCTAAGTGATTGATTTTTGGTTATTTGGTTAAGAAATAATTGGGTATTGGTTGTTAGTATCGAAAGTAGATTAGTGATCAAGTATGGCATTGTAAAAAGGACACGTGGGCTCGGTGATTTCATGCATCACCTTAGCGAACTAGTGCCTAAGAGAATGCATGTGGGCCCCATGTTTAAATATGTCATCTTGGTGAAGAGGCCGCCTTAGAGAAGGCACATGGGCTCAGAGACGCGGTACGTCATCCTGGAGAATGCACATGAGCTCGATGACTAGATATCCCACCTTGAACAATGTACGTGGCTCGGTGAGTAGGTAGGTCGTCATAGAGAAGGCACGTGGGCTCAGAGACTTGGTATGTCATCCTGGAGAATGCACGTGGGCTTGACAACTAGATATTCCATCATGGGAAATGTATGGTATTGATTGAAACGACCAAGACATGGTTTGAAAGACATGTATCTGACTCGGTCGATTAATCGATATTCTGATCCATTGTGATTGATTGGGTGCCTATTTGAATTGTGCTAATATGCAGGTGGAATCTGAGGCCAAGGTAAGTTCTCTAACCCGTGCATGTATAGGTAGCCCGGTTAGTGTATTGGTCGGTTAACTAATCGAGTCTTAGGGAGTAGAACTTGATGAGACGTGGTCTCAGTGGTTATTATATAACCATTTCAGACCCCTAGATGGTAGCACCTCCACCTCCTCGTCCTCCTAGGCATTTTAGTGTTCCAGTGGAAGTCACAAAGATGGAGACTCACTTCCCGATTCATCCTCATCCTGAAGGGCTGGAGCATTTCCTGGTTTAGTCGACCGTCTAGGTTGACATGGGAATAGATGCCCTGAGGCCTCACAAGTATCGATCATGGTATCGTGAGTACTATGATGGGTGAAGGGAGGGTGCCATGCTAGAAACGGATGTGCCTATGTTTGTCCTGGAGGAGGCATTCGGGAAGGGGACAGCCGATCACAAGGATAGTTCGGTAGTGGATGCAAAGGACCTGAAGCTCGAGAACAATACCGAGTCACCTATATACTCAATAGCAGGATCTAACTTGAGCATGCCAGAAGAAGAAGAAGAGATAGTCGAGCAAGAGGAGGGACAGGAGGAGGATCAGGAGTGGGAATGGCCAGAGGCGGAGCCTGTAGCAGAGGAAGCTGAGGACAAGCCTGAGTTGAATTTTGAAGAATAAGAGCTCGAGGATGAATCGAAAGAAGATGAGGAGCTAGAAGAAAACAAGCTTAATGAAGAAGAGTCGGAGGAGGATGACCTTGAGGAGGATCATGAGTACGACCCGGATGAGGACTGAGATCCCATCCTATTTTGCAAACTTTGGGTTTTGATTGGATATATAGTAGATTAGACTTGTGAATAGTACTGTATGATACTATAGTTATCAAATAGTTATTGAATTGAAAAAAAAACCTACCTGGATATCACTATTTGAATAAAGTTTTCCTAAAGATTGTTTGCCTGGTATAAAAGTGTGGTTATGTGTTTTAATGTTGTGAAAATTCTGGCCTACTTTTCTATCCCATCGTTTTATTGTCTAGGGATTTATAATTATTTCCGCATGTGCAATTTAAAAGAAAGGGGTCGGCTATGTGTCTGGGACGTTGCTATTAATCGACCAGGTGAGGGACGAGCACACGATCGAGGATCGGGGCGTGACATCCCGTTTAAGGATGGGCACGCGATTGAGGATCGGGGTGTGATGCATGAGGTCTCAACTGACGGAACGCGTATGCAACAACCCTACCATGCTGCATTAGCATGCAACCCAATCCTCTAAACGATGCATCACTATAGATCTCGTATCCTCTAAGACACAGGTGTGGTAGTCAGCTTCTGTTTAAGCTCTTGGAAACTACATTCGCACTTGTCCATCCACACGAATTTCTCTTCCTTCTTTAGTAGTTGAGTCAACGGTGAAGCTAACGCTAAAAACCCTTCCACGAACCGTCTATAGTACCCTTTTAAACCCATAAAGCTTATGATCTCTTTCACAGTAGTCAGTCTTGGCCAGTTGATTCCTTCGCTTGAAATCACGTGACCTACAAAAGCAACACAAGTCAACCAAAACTCGCACTTGCTAAACTTAGCATACACCAAGATATTGTCGATGAACACAATCACAAACTGATCTAAGTATTCCTTGAACACTCGGTTCATCAAATCCATTAAAGCAGCTGAGGCATTCGTTAAACCAAACAGCATTACAATAAACTCATAATGGCCGTATTGAGTACGAAACACTAACTTCGGTATATCCTGATCTTCAGCTAATGATATCCCGTCCTCAAGTCAATCATAGAAAATATCGACACTCCTTGCAACTGATCAAACAAGTCGTCAATCCTCGGAAGTGGATACTTGTTCTTGATTGTCACTTGATTGAGTTGACGATAGTCGATGCACAGACGCAACGAACCATCTTTCTTCATCACGAATAGAACCGGTGCTCCCCAAGATGATGCACTGGGACGTATGAATCCCTTATCCAACAATTCTTGCATCTGCACCTTCAGTTCTTTCAGCTCCGATAACGCCATCTGGTAAGGAGCCTTAAAGATTGGCTTTGTCCCAGGGGCTAGCTCAATCTCGAACCCTCTCTCTCTCTCTCTCTCTCTCTCTCTCTCTCTCTCTCTCTCTCTCTAGCGGCAGACTTGGCAATTCCTTTGGAAACACATCTGGGAACTCTTGCATTACTAAGATATCTTCGATCTTCAATTCATCAACCGTCATGTTTACGGCACTTGCCAAGTAACCTTGGCAACCCTCGTCTAACAAATGGGTTGCCTCAAGCAACGAGATCAAGGTAATCGAGGGTCCTCCTTGACTCCCAATAAACTCGAAACTTTCACCCGCTAATGGGTTAAACTGAATTGCTTTACGATAATAGTCCATCTTAGCTCGGTTCTTGGTGAGCTAGTCCATGCCAATTATCATGTCAAAATCATACATGACTAGAACTATCAAATCCATCCTCCCCTCTTGCTCACCAATCACTAACTTGCACTAAGGACAACCCACTATAGCTAACACCTTATCCTTTAACGGTGTAGATATATTGACCACTAACTCCAACAACTCATGAATCAATCCTACCAATTTAACATACTATTCGGTTATAAATGAATGAGTTACACCAAGGTCAAATAAAGCATAAGTAGCGTGGTCATTCAACAAAACCGTACCTGTGAACACATTAGGCGCATCCTCAGCCTGTCATCTCGTGATAGCATACGTCCTTCCTTGAGCTGGAAGTCGGTTCAAACCACCATGCAATGCATCTAATGCCACGACTCCTCAAATCTAACCCATCGGTAGCGGTGGCGGTAACTACGGTCCCATTTGTCTTCTTGGACAATTCCTGGCTATGTGACCCTATTGGCCACACACAAAACAAGCACCCGTCTTAGTAGGGCACAGGGTCGATCCATGTTGTCTCCGCAGGTACAACACACTCCATTTTGGCTCGCTAACTTTCCTATCCCACCCTTCTTGTTGGGTGGAACAAGATACCTTCCTCTGGTCATCGGTCTCTTCCCAAACCGATTCTCATCCCGGTTCAAACCAAACCTGACCCAAATGCAGCGGCTTGTTCATTATGGTCTCTCTTTATCAATTGGGCCCGTTCGTACAAGTCATTAAAGCCCTTCAAATTGAACCACACTAGCGGACTCCTCCACTCCTATCTGAGTCCATCTCTAAATCTCCTAGCTCGGTCTACCGGATCCTCGACCAATCTAGGGGCGTATTGCGACAGTTCAACGAACTTCACTTCGTACTGATCCACTGTCATTGTACCTTGGCAAAGGCGCTAAAATTTCGCCATCTTCAATTCTCTGGCACTCTCAGAAAAGTATTTGCCGATGAACACTTCAACGAAGGTGTTCCATTCCAGAACCACACCTTCAAGGAATACTATTGGTTTGGTGGCCCTTCACTAAGTACTTGCAATCCCTTGTAACTGATAGAATGCAAGGATGACTTTTTTCGCCCTAGTGCACATCAGTAGTGCAAAGGCCTTGAGGATCCATAGGGCTGTAGCTTCGGGATCTCCTGCACTAGTGAACTTTGGTGGGTTCAATTTCTGAAATTGCTCCACTAGCCTATGCATAGGCCTCACAATGACCACGTTCTCAAGTGAAATCTCGGCAGGTACGGCAGCAAGTGCAGTAGCGGCTACAACATTAGTAGCGACAACAAGAGCATCATTGGCAACGGCAGTAACGGCAGCTATAGCAGCTACAGTAATGGAGGCAGCTTGATTCTGGGCTTGTTGCCCCATCAGATCTCTCATTGCCTTTAGCACCTGCATGATCCCTATAGTTCCCGGATGACTAGGGGCTGCTACACCAGCACCAACAGGAGGTGTAGCTACTCCACTAGCCGAAGCTGGCACTCTACCACAACCCTCTCAAGTACCGACCCTAGTTGGCGTCCTACCCCGAGTCATAGTTCCATTGGTTCTCTTTCTAGGAGTCCTTTGCTCCTGGTCACTCATATCTGTATAGAAACATGTTTTTCAATTCCAATACCATATTAGAATTTAAGTGACCCCACAAACAGACAGCTATCACTCACATACATTAACATAAAATAGAGGTCATTCCTACTAACTATCCCAAGAACTCATCGCACCTTATTACTCCAAACAATAACCTTCTTTGATACCACTTAAATGGGGATGTCATGCCCCGATCCTCGAGTGCGCACTCATCCCTCAATGGTTGATATAAATGCGACGCTCCCAGGACGCATTGCTGACCCATTCAATTTATAATATGCATGCGGAAGTGAAACAATAAACCCTTGACAATAAATAACAAGAGATAGGAAAGTAGGGCAACATTTAGAAAAGCCAACTTTTATAAACAACTAGGTTTAGGTACAAAAGAGTATGGACAAAAGTCTACAAAATATCGGCTCTTAAAAAGAAGGTGTCCTACGACAAACTAGTCAGACACACACGCTGATCCTTCAGACTCCACCTCCACAGACTCCAGGCTTTGGGTCCTCCACCAACACCATCTAAGGACCTGAAAAGATAAGCCAACGATGGGGTGAGACATTGTCTCAACAAGTTCACCCCCTAAACCCCTATTAGGAAGAAAATACACCTATGAGTGGCCTAGCCACACAATACAGAGAATTTAGCTCGCTTCCATTCCCTCTTGCACGTCAGCATAGTTCATATTCACGCAAGGCATAAAATCACGGCACACAACAATTGAAACGCTTCACCAAAACAATTAATAACAGGGGTCTCAATTATAATGTCAAACCGTTATGACACATCCCATACCATGTCACACAGTTTTGTCTCATAATTAGGCTCAGCTAACTCAACCAACCACGTGTTTCAATTGTTAATTTCACCCCTCGAGGGTACGACCTACTCCCAAGTTCGGCGGTCTATTGGTGTAACCAGGTATGGTCTCACCACCATTGAGCACGGTTTCTTCTCTCAAAGAAGGCTTTCCCGAAGGAGCATAAGTCCAAAATCTATTACAACCCAAATCCTATTAAGTGGGTAACCTATATAGAGTAATGTTCAACGTAAACGCTTGGGACAGGTTCTCTTAACCAACACACGACCATTCAATCTCGGCCCAAGACATTGAGCATTGCACTCAAATGCCTCAATTAAAATAGTGATCCTGGCCTATTCTCTTAATATTAAAATTACCTGTTAAAAATAATCGTGTGTGAGTATACGGTCAGATCAAACCAAAAAAATTGATATGATTCCTTTTAAAATCTCACTATCTTATATAGTATATATACAAAACCATTTTCGGTGTTAAAACCCGACACCCGGCATTTTCTGAATAAATATTGAGATTTCCCAAATTTTGGAATAAATGACCAAAAATCCAATATGCATTCAATTTGCACAAATTAACATCCAATTGCATAAACTGAACACACCATTGCAATCAGCACGTAATTCTGGTCACTGGCTATCTCGGTCTAATTTCTGAAAAATAATAAATAATTAAATAATTACCAACATTAATTAAATAAATACAATTAAATGCTATAATTAGGAACTTACGCCGAAAAAGCCTAATTAAATACCAATATGGGCCCAAAAAATTTATGAACCAATCTAGATAATTAATATAACCTATCTAGTCTCTAATTACTCTAATCTAACCACCTAACAAGCAAAATTGGATAATTAAATCACTAATCTAATCTAACTCACCACCTAAGCCTTAATTAACTTAAGCTAATCACCCCTAAGCATAATTAACCCCCCAAACAAGGTTTAGTGAGTAAACTCATTGGATTTGCAAGCCAGTGAGTCCATGGCAACAGCGGTACGACAGCGGGCGACAAACCTCTTGGTGGCGAAGCCAAGCGGGGCCCGGATGAGGTTGAAAACCACTAACAAGCTCGCTGGTCGATCTGGGAAAATCGGTTCTAAAGCTGCTAGTTTTGGGGCTGCAGCTCACGGAGGACTTGGCGGATTGGTGGTGCGGTGGCCTGAGGCATGGCGGCTGCCGAGGAAGCTCGGTGAAGGAGCTGGTTGAGATGTGATCGCTGGACGTGAAGCTGTTGCGAACGAAAGGGGCTTGCGATGGAGTTGGTGGCTGTTCGAGAGGTGGAGTGCGACATGGAGGAGTCAACGTCGGTGGGGTTTTGTTGGGGGATTGACTCGGTAGAAATGAAGACACAAAGAAGAAAGGAGTGGGCTGTCTCAGTGGATGATGGGCTAGTTGAAGATGCGTTGGCAGAAGAGAAGTTGCGGACGAAGGAGGATCGGTGGGGTTAACTGCTGACTGAATGGGAATGAGCTGCTTCAAACGTGTGGTAGCAGATGGTGGAGGACGATTGCTCGACGGGTTTATTCGATGCAAAAAGACAAGCGAAGGTGGTGCAGCTACAAAGGGGCTGAGCGGTTCGGTCCAAGCGAGAAGAAATGAAAGCAAAGTAGAAGACCAAAGGAGCCGCACGTTTCTTTGAAGGAAATGAGAAAGGGATAGAAGCAGTGAAGGAGAATGGTGGTAGATTGGCGTCCTCAAGAAACTGGATGAGGGGAAAGCAAAAGTGAACAAAAAATATCCAAAATCATTAATACAAGGTCCCACAAGCCTTCATAATAATCCCCTTTGTCCCCCGTAATTATTTCTTGCAAATTAATCCACAAAAACTCCATTTTGATGCCAAAATTGCAGCCTACCAACCAGCCTCCAAATTTCACTAATAGAACTTCAATTTCTTCACCAAATTCCCCAATTTGTTTTCCAATTTCGCTAAGGTGGAAGCCCACACAAATTCTGCAAGTTCTCTTCACTAAATAGCTCGGTAAGGAGGCCAAAAATCCCTCCAATTTGGCCCATCTGAATTTTCGTTCTTTTCCAAATCGTTCAAATTGATTTTCCGTAAAAATCCCAAGCTCGCCGAAAAAATATTCGGAGGATGAGTCAACGTTCCTAAAATGACTCGTGACATGACAAAACTTTCAATTTCTGAAATCGGGTTCAAATTGGCGGTTAATTTCAATCTAGCGCGATTTTAGTGTAACCTAACCCACTAGGTAACTTTTAAGAATTTTTAGCACATTTGACCCGTGGTCGATTATTTTCGAGCCACATTGTACATCTTTGACACATTGGTGACTGTCGATTGTCATGAAAATCTCGAGATTTTAAATACAGACACAGGGTATGAAAATGACAGAAAAATTGGTCTAGTGTCGTTCGACAAATTTTTTGCAATTAGGTGGAATCACCCACACACTAATCACATACCTCTATCGAATCGACCTATCTCCGGTCTCTGATCGAATTTGACGGTGCCGTAATGACACTTATGGATTAGCATGGTTGAGTAGTCGATTCCTTGTCAAAATCTCGAGTCTATTGCGTTTAGATTCCTTAACGGCATCACCCGGTAAGCTAGTTATCCTGTTAGTGGCCAACTCAAGGAAAAAACTATAGGTGCATCGATGAAAAGCCCAACTTATTCAATCGAAAACAGAACCTGAAAATCAGGATGTCACAAAAAGTTTGTACCAATAATGGTGTTATAAAAGAGGAGGTTCAACAACATGAGACTCGAGCTAAGCTAGTCGAAGCGTGCGCAGAGAGAGAAAGACATAATTTATTATTTAATATCTCAACACCTGTAAATATGCAAGTGAAATTTTTTACTCAAATAGGTTGTGACTTGTACGCATAGTTAAAAAGTTAGACTTTTGTATCTTTACTATATTTAGATTTTTGGAATTGTAATATGCTATTTTTTCTAGTTTTGATCTACTAATAGTACTCGTGTTTAAATTTGAACTCAAACTCCATGAACTCCTTTTTTCTTTGTAGAGAGCTTGAGTCAACTATCGAGCATAGTCAATTCGAATAGGAACTTCAACTCAGGAGGAGGAGATAGCAGCTATTATTGGAGGAGAAAAATTGAGATGATAAGGAACTTCAAAATAATTTAAATAAATTAATACCATGTCGTCCTCTAATATGTCTTAAAATTTTTAAAATAGAAATCTCATGGTTCTTTGAATCTAGTGCATTCCCTTTTCTCACTAAACGTGCAAAAGGTCATATAAAGACTTAGTTTTTTCCACCATATTGGTCTTATCTCAACTAGGACTTCATTTGTTTCATGAAAATGAATGATATGGACAATATTTTCCTAAAAAAGATCATTTATATCGTTTGAAATAATTAGTTAATTAAAATTGTTTCATTGTCGATAACAATTTGTATGTAAATAGTTTCATTCTCAATGAATTTTTTTATTCATTCGTTTATTTTTTAAGCAATACAAGGGATTATTCTTACAATTTCTTTTCCAAATCATTCATTTTCTACAAAATAAATGAATCCTAAATAAATGAGTGGGGTTGCAACATTAAAAGTCCTAAGGAAGACCAACCATAAATTTGGGGAATCCAAGTGTGGAGGGCTTTTAGGATCTATTGCTCAAGTCACCATTGTAACTAACATGTCATGTTCTAATGCATATTTTTTCTTCGTAATTCCTACATAAAATAAGCATATCATTTGGATTAATAAAGTGATCAATAGGAAGAGTGATGGTCTTAGGCTGCGCATGACAATGCTTCTTGGCTGGGGAAGAGTTTTTTTTTTTTTTTTTTTTTTTTTCCAGAAATAGTTCTTTTCTATTTCTATTATGGGGAACAATTTATGAGTAAAAGAACCCGTTTGGCAACAACACAAAATTTCTACTCTTGGAATAGAAAAAGAATAGAAATGCGTTTGATAACGCAACAATTTCTTTTTTGCATTTATTTATTTTTTATTCTTGCTCATGGATCACTGCTGTCGCTTGTCGCCCGCCGCAGCCCATGCCCGCCGCCACCTGCCACCGCCACTACATGACCGCCGGCCGCCGATTGTCACCGCCGACCACTGCCACACAGCCCATCGGCCGCCGCCGACCATCGGCCGTTTATAGTCCGAATGGGATAATTTGTGATCCTATTTGTTGTATTTGGACATCCTCTGGACCAGATAAATTTGGATATGTTACAAAAAAAACTGGGGGAGAAAAATCAAGGAAAAGGAGTAGAATAGATCTGAATTGGATAAGAAATGTAAAACAAACGACAAAAGGAAGGAAAAAAAGAACTTGCTGATTGCAGTTTATCAAGATCCGGGCGGCCATGAACGCCAATGGTGGTGCAGCGTGTAACCACCACAAGATAGAGACCCTCTCCATCGAGCAAGTCGTGCAGATGGAAAAGCTCCTCGTAATAGCATGACGAAGATCTTTGCACGGGGAAAACAAAGACTTCCGCACATCTTGGCAGAGACCTCTACGCAGTCGTGCACAGGCAAGGTTGGGGCTTGCCCAAAATTCTGTTGCTCTGTCACAATCTCAAATCAATGCATCTGAGGTGCACTCCCCAAGTAACGGTTGTAATTAATAACTAAATTTATTTAATTTAGGCAATCATATATAATTAAATTTAAGAGACCTTTCTTATTAAATAGGGTGAAGAAAGTTAGTGGAAAAAAAAAGGTCAAGAATGATAATATTAGTTAATATCCCGGATTCACATGATCTGAAAAAAAATATAATTTATGTAATTAGATTTAGTTATACAGAATTAACATTAGAAGAAAAAATAGCATGAAAATCATCTAAAAAATGAACGAAGGAAGATTTGTCCGCGTATTGAATCTCGTGAGGAGCTAGCCAACTCAAACTTTTGAGCGGAACTTTTGTATAACAAATCTTATTAGCTTTGCAACAAAAGGTCTTGATCATGGAATAATTACACAATATGGAGAGAGAATTACATTTATGGCTATGGGAAGATACATAATACGTTGAATTTAGATATTCTACCAGCTATTTCGAAGTTGATATCCTTATAGTTGGATGAATTCTATTCTATGGTAGCAGAATTTAAGGACATTTCACCATCTAGCTTTATTCTATGTGTCTAATTTGGAACAAATAAGCAATTGTAAGAGCTTTTGCAATCACGACTTATGCTTTGACGGGAAAAAAGAAGGGCTTGATAGATTTTGGGTTACTGTGAGAAAAACAGTTTATTGTGAGCCACAAATTCTTAAAAGAGTGGGTGCCACAACAATTTACAATTATATGTTACTTGATTTTTATTTTTATTTTTGCTGTTTAAAATAGACTATTATTCTAACAGTAGATTAAAATTGTCACGCAATCATTTCTCGAAAAATAATTTTCATTTGGTAAGAAAATGAGGAAGTGTTGTGGCAAGACCCTTGACTCTTATTTTACCTCCATCAAAAAATAAAAAATAAAGTAGATAATCAGTACGATCAAACCCCATTTATTGTGAAATTCTTAATTGAGATGTTTGAGAATTTTATGTACAAACATAATCGGTTATAACTTGCTTACAAAATAAATAATTTACCTACCTCAGGGTTCATCAAACTAATTGTATGATATAAGGTCAAATGTCATTAAGTAAATAAAACCGTAAAGATTTCTGTAGACAAAGATTTTGAAGTTGAATTACCCAATATCACAACTCATATGGATCCATGGTGAGGAACTATCAGCTTGGCCAGGCACCTCCATGATTTCAAAATTTTATAAGAAAGTAACCTTCCGTTCTATAAAAGACATTATGCTACTCTTCTACGTGGATGACATGATTATTACAAGTAATGATTAGACTGACATTTTATCTTAGGAAATAGTATGATATGAAAGATTTTGGGTGACTAAGCCGCTTTCTAGGCTTGGAGGTTGCGTCTGATGCTTCGGGCTAATATCTATCACAAGCAAAATATGACACTAATCTTATTTCTCGAGCTCGGCTCATTGATAATAAGATTGCTTCTACTCCCATTGAGTTGATTGCAAAATTTAATGACAAGGATGGAACTCCTCTTCCAAATCTTACACTTTATCGGCAGTTGGTTGGTAGTCTTACTTATTTCACTATTGTTAGGGAAATCTCTTATTATGTTTTGAAGATGACAAAATAAATCCAAGGCTACTAATGTGTTAAATGGTTGAGTAATAGACTATGGAGATGATAGAATGTGTAAATGATATTATCCAAGTCTATACTCGAAAGAACTAGAAGATAGACTCTATCTTTGAAGCTGAACTTACTCAGACGTGTGTCCAGACCTTAAGGCTAAATATGTTCAGAAGCATAATATGTTCACATTTACGTCAACAATGTAAAGTCTACTTCAGACGGAAGACACCGGACTTTACTTTCGACGGAACGCACTCAGACTTTACATCCAGAACGAGGCACAAGTCCAGAACATGACAAGGCCTAGGACGAGACACAAGTTCGCAATGTAGCAGATTCAAAACGAAGCATGTTCAGAACGAGACAACTTGACAAAAAGTAACACAAGTCCCAAACATATAACGCATAGTGAACTGGTTTAGATTCTACGTAAGATAGATTTGATTAACTCAATCTAATTGATTCACAACTGGATCTCGAAAATAAGAACTTTCTAAATGGAGAAGCTCTACTTATGGAAACCAAGATTCTGTTTTTATATTTTGCTCTAACAAAATGGAAGGGTCCAAATTCATGGATACCAAAAAGGAAATGAGTTCATGGCTGGAAATTTTATAAGGGAAGAAAGATTGCGAATCTACGCAAATCATGGTACAATCAGAAAAGTATTTCATGCGAAGATTGGCAATAATCATTTTTAATCAATGGTATATTTCAAACATATACCTTGGGTGGCAAAAGAATCTTTCATATGAATTTTGGAAAGCTCAATTCGAAAATCGTGGAGATTCTATACTATTTTTGGAGGCTCAAAAGTTCTCTTCCTTGTATAGAGTTCTCCCAAATCATTGAGGAAGTCCCGAATGTGTCGTTTGAAAGGTTGGGTAGCTCTAAATTTATTTAATTTATAATTTTATATATACTATTCGATTTATTTATTTGAAAAAAGTGCATTATATGTTACGTGGATATTATAATAGCTTATTTGTTCAAAAAGTTCTTTAAGTTTATGCAAGTTGAATTCGAGACGAGCTTGATTGAAGAAAATAAATTTTTTTGTCTCGAATTTCAAAAAGCAAACGATCATTACGGATGTTGTTGCTACAAATGAAATAGTGCAAAAATATTCAGTGCACAAGCTGCAATTAATTCTGTTCGCAAATATTCTCCGATGCCGGGGGAGAAATTGAATCGAAAAGAAAGGGAAAGAATCGTGATCACCTCAAAAAGGCAATAAATTGAGGGGGAGCATTGATCAATTATGGAAAAATCTTTTTGAATTGATCATGATCTTGATAATTATGGAAGGAAGGAAAAAGGTAAATACGTCAGAACTTGTTAAGTTCAACAAAATCCGGTTAGTGCATCTTTTTATTACTTTTTGTTTTTAACAAATCTCTTATTTACATTATCATTTTATTATGACAAAAAAGGTAAGTGAATTTTATAATGCATCTGTGATTTTTATTGGATATTAGCTGATATAAATGATCGAAGTGAGATATTACATATCTTTGACAATCGACTTACTTTGTAAAAGCTGATTTTTTTGGAAATTGTGTTTCATGCAAGATATTTGTTATTGTTTTATACTCTCTACGTGATACTTTTTCCATTGTTATCACATTTTTATTATGACAAAAAGAGGGAAAGAATATAAATAGGCATATGTGTTGATATTAGTTATTGAGCTGCGATTATTTTTCCATATATAATTATGCTCAATCCCTTGAAAAAGGAAGGAAAAAGGATTTCTTTTAGGTCAATGCAAATGAAATCAACAAAATCTGATCTTTCGTGCATCCATTAATGCCATCCTAGATCTCCCAAGTTAATGACCCACGAAGAGTTGTATATATACGGGGTCGAGTTGAGTAATGCAGCATTGTGCATGCTTAGATTTTCAATGGCTTTCCATAAGGTAGCTGTTGTTAGTCTTGCACTGGCTTTGATTTTCTTTTCTTTTGTGCCTAGGTTGTCCGAAGGAAGGAAATGGAGTTTGGAGCAGAACAATTTGCCCTCAATGTCGGGCACCGATCCAAATGATAGTCGTGAAGACGGACGCCCCATACATCCTACAAGTTATGATCAAGTTGCAGCATTTAGACCGACAAGTCCCGGTCATAGTCCTGGAGTAGGACATGGGGAGTTACCTCCCCAAGTTGCGGCATTTAGACCGACAAGTCCCGGTCACAGTCCTGGGGTAGGACATGGGGAGTTACCTCCCCAAGTTGCGGCATTTAGACCGACAAGTCCCGGTCACAGTCCTGGGTAGGACATGGGGAGTTACCTCCCCAAGTTGCGGCATTTAGACCGACAAGTCCCGGTCACAGTCCTGGCGTAGGACATGGGGAGTTACCTCCCCAAGTGGCGGCATTTCGACCGACAAGTCCTGGTCACAGTCCTGGGGTAGGACATGGGGAGTTACCTCCCCAAGTTGCGGCATTTAGACCGACAAGTCCTGGTCACAGTCCTGGCGTAGGACATGGGGAGTTACCTCCTCAAGTTGCGGCATTTAGACCGACAAGTCCTGGTCACAGTCCTGGGGTAGGACATGGGGAGTTACCTCCCCAAGTTGCGGCATTTAGACCGACAAGTCCTGGTCACAGTCCTGGCGTAGGACATGGGGAGTTACCTCCCCAAGTTGCGGCATTTAGACCGACAAGTCCTGGTCACAGTCCTGGGGTAGGACATGAGTTACCTCCCCAAGTTGCAGCATTTAGACCGACAAGTCCTGGTCACAGTCCTGGGGTAGGACATGAGTTACCTCCCCTCTCCCCCTAAATCCCTATTTTGTGGTTTCTCGCTACCCTAGTTGAGCATGGAGCGATAGAAATGTCGTCGTGTTCATCATGGTGGTGTTTTTTATGCTCTTATCGTGATATACATAAATAAATTTGATTTTCCTTATGCCTTGCATAATTTGACCACGCTAACATGGTCTAACAAAGCGCTTGCATAAATGCATAGATAGTATCCTGTTCCTTTAGCAATATATGTGGTAATCTAAAATTGCAACGGGCAAAATTTTCATCTATTGATCAACAATCAATTGATTGTCCAATTGGTGGCTGATGTACAACATCTTCTCCAACAAACAAATGCCAGGACGAGATTGAATTTAATTGCTTTTCCTTCACTTCCTAAAGAGTCTTGCAAATAAGTTTATCGGATGGATCTAATAGGGGCAAAAGAGGCAGGCTTGGCAAACGCAAAGTGTGGATTTACAAGGGGGAGTGTGGTATTTGGATATCTTATCTTCACCATGAAAATAAGAGACTTTATATGTCACACCCCAAATCCCGAGCACACGCATATGCCTCAGCAATCGATTAAAAATGCGATGTCTCAGGACATGTCGCCAGCCCATTCTCCTTCTTTTTTTTTTTCTTTCGAGTAAGCACATGCAGAAGCGAATTAAATACACCGCCTAGTCAATCATCAGAAAAAAAGGGATAGTATAAACACACCACAAAAGTTGCCGAAAACGACTTATTCAATTAACCACGGTTGTCCCTAGGGAGTTTAATGATTTACCAGTCCTTACGCTGTGAACATCCAACCGACCTTCTCAAAAACCTTGAGGGATCAGGGTCACCCCAAACTTCACTGGCGACAGGGCCAGCAAAAGATGTCGCCTCTCGCGCCCACCACATCCGCACTCAACAGTCCACGCTATGACCCTAAAAAAGGTTAGCCCACGATGGGATGAGATAAAAATCTCAGCGAGTCAAAACCTTAAGCCCCGGTTAGGATGCAAATTCGCCTCGAAGGTGGTCCTAAGCACACACCATATAGCACTTACCTCGCATTGGCGTGTACCTGCACGTTAGCTCAACATATATAGCATCGTCAGTGCAGCAAGCGCAATTAATAATCGGAACACATCATTTTCATCCTGCAAACAATCACATGGGTCCCGATTATAAGGCCAAACGGTTATGACACGTCTCATACCGTGCCACATAATTTTGTCCCATAATCAGGCGTGGCTATCACAACCATTCAGGCGTGTTCCAGTTATTACGACCCATCGGCCACGGTCAACTCAAAGGTCGGTGGTCATTTGGCGTAACCGGGCATAGTCCTGCTCCACCGGGCACGGCAACGTCTAGAACCCCCGCCTAGACAGCATTCCACAAAGGAGCGTTGGTCCGACCTCCACCGTGACCAGCTTCCGAACCCCCGCCGGGCATCGTCCCCAAACTCCCGTTCGGTGACGGGTTCCACTTAGTGACCATGCAAGCACACATCAATCAAATCCATTTCTTATCTTCCGTCAATTAGCCCAAAATACCAAAATTCTTTTTTAACAATTTTTGCAACCTTTTTTTTATTTTTTTGTTCAAAACCTTCCGAAATAAATTCGTCCGGGGTCACGTATTTGAAATTAACCTGTCAAAGTTTGCACACTTCTACCATAAAACCTCCTTGTTTTATCGAGCAAATAAATTTTGGCGTCCAAACCCAACACCTTATTTATTTTCTATTTTCTTTCCCAACCACCCTTTTTAAACTAAACTTGGGTAATCCCTCTCTATTTTTTTTTTGATTTCAAAGCTTTTGGAAAGAAATTCGTAGGTGCTCACATACTCAAAATTAATCCGTCAAACTTTGTACGCACCTAGTTTAAAACCTCATTGTTTTGATGAGCAAATAAGGATTGGTGTCCAACCCGATACCTCATTATCTTTCTTATAAATTGACTGCAAGGCCTTCTTTTACAATAACAATACACAATCACCATAGAACAACCATTCACATAATATCACGCATAAATTCTAGGCATGCCAAAAGTCAACAATATCACCAAATAAACATTATCCAGCAAGCAAGACACCAAGAACAACCACAAAACCACAACCGGCCCCAACCGGCAGAAACCGGGTCCGCTTGCGTGTCTACAGAATTAATTCCAGAAACCTAACCAAACGAGTTCAGAAAATTTTCAAATTTTCAAATGCTATAAACGACACTTAAACGAACATTTTTTTTGTTAAGACACCTTGACCCAGGTCTTTCTAGATTAAGAGAAGTAAATCGTTCAAACCGTTACAAAAAAACTGTGTCCGTTTCCAGAAATTATGTATTCCAAAACCAGCTTGGTTCGAGATTCAAAACTTGTCCGTTTCATCTGAAATTTGACTATGTTAAGCTAAAAAAAATGTAATGAACATCTTTTATGAAGAAACTCATTCGAAAATCGGACGCTAAGAGTTGATAAAAATTCTTTGAACACCAAAAGGTCACAAGTTTCAGCACCAACCTGAGATTCTGTTTTGGAAATGACGAGGCTGAAATCTTATTCTTTTAAAAACCTAAAATCTTGAGTAAAATATATGTCATAGCTGAAGATGTCTAGAAAAAGGAATATGGGCTGTTCTGTAGAGAGGAGGGGACTTCACTCGTGAGAATAGAGAGAGAGAGAGGGAGAGAGAAAGGGAAAACAAAGTCAAGACCGCAGCCACTAAAAAGCCTTGGAAAAATATCTCACACTCAAGTGCTAGCCTCAAAAGTCTTAAGCCACTTTTGTCAAGCGGCCAAGAACCTAGAAAATAGTCATAATTTCTACAAACAAAACCAAATTGAAGGTAGAAAACCCCCTCTTTATCAGCCATCCGAATTTCCTTATTTTTTTTCTTTTGCCGAAAAACAATTTTTCCGCAAAATTCCAGCCTCCACGGAATTTCTCCAAAAGTTGAGACGACATCCTATAAATAAATCGTGACACGCTCAAATGTCATTTTGTGGTTAAAATCGATCGAATGCGATTTTAGTACGACCTAACATATCGGGTGGCTTTTAGGGATTTTAGCGCATTTCACCCGTGATCGATAATTTTCGATCCACGTTTGTGCATCACTAACTCGTAGGCGACTCTCGATTGTCGTTAAAAATCGCAAGGTTTCAATTACATGTACCGAGTATAAAATCGACAAAAAATCAGGTTAATGCCGTGTGACGTGAATTTCTCAATCATGCAAAATCACCCGCAACTCAATTACGTGTTTCCATCGAATCGACTTATATCTAATCGCAATTTGATTATAACGGTGTCGTATTGACCCTTCCCGATTTTTATGGTCCAGCGGTCGATTTCCGATCGAATTCCCTAGTCTACCCTGTTTATATCCATTAACGGCCTCACCTAATATATTAGTTAACTCGCGAGTGATCAGTTCCGAGTAAATTAACCATATGCACGTCCACGAAATGCCCATTTCATATTATCGAGACGAGGTCGAATTTCAGGATGTCACATTATACAAGTAATATATTTTAGAAGGATCTAAACTGCTAAAAGATGAGGATGTATCCATAGATATAGGGGCAATAGAAGTAGTTGGTTTTGTGGTGTTGGACAAGATGAGAATTATTCTCTAGTCTACTAACGTATCATCAAAATATAATAAATTTTTAATGGGCTACGTTTATAGTCCGAATGGGATAATTTGTGATCCTATTTGGTGTTTTTGGACATCCTCTGGACCGGATAAATTTGGATATGTTACAAACAAAATTTGGGGAAAAAAATCGAAGAAAGGGAGTAGAATGGATCCGAATTGGATAAGAAATGTAAAACAAACGACAAAAGGAAGGAAAACAAGAAGTTGCTCCTTGCGGCTTATGAAGAGATCCATGAACGCTGCAGCGTGTAACCACCACAAGATGAACTCCATCGAGCAAGTCATGCAGATGGCAAAGTCGTAATAGCATGACGAAGATCTTTGCACGGAGAAAACAAAGACTTCTGCACGTCTCGGCAGAGACCTCTACACACTCGTGCACAGGCAAGGTTGGTGCTTGCCTGAAATTCTATCGCTCTGTCGCGATCTCAAATCAATGGATCTGAGGTGCACTCCCCAAGTAACGGTCGTAATTAATAACTAAATTTATTTAACTTACGCAAGCATATATAATTAAATTTAAGAGAACTTTCTTATTCATAAATTTAGTCACACATGATAGGGTGAAGAAAGTCAGTGGAAAAAAAAAAAGGTGAAGAAAGATTATAGTAGTTAATTTCCCGAATTCACATGATATGAAAGAAAATATCATTTACGTAATTAGATTTAGTTTTACAGAATTAACATTAGAAAAAAAAAAAAGCATGAAAATCATTAAAACATGAACGAAGGAAGATTTGTCCGCGTATTGAATCTCGTGAGGAGCTAGCCAACTCAAACTTTTGAGCGGAACTTTTGTATAACAAATCTTATTAGCTTTGCAACAAAGGTCTTGATCATGGAATAATTACACAATATGGAGAGAGAATTACATTTATGGCTATGGGAAGATACATAATACGTTGAATTTAGATATTCTACCAGCTATTTCGAAGTTGATATCCTTATAGTTGGATGAATTCTATTCTATGGTAGCAGAATTTAAGGACATTTCACCATCTAGCTTTATTCTATGTGTCTAATTTGGAACAAATAAGCAGTTGTAAGAGCTTTTGCAATCACTGACTTATGCTTTGACGGGAAAAAAGAAGGGCTTGATAGATTTTGGGTTACTGTGAGAAAAACAGTTTATTGTGAGCCACAAATTCTTAAAAGAGTGGGTGCCACAACAATTTACAATTATATGTTACTTGATTTTTATTTTTATTTTTGCTGTTTAAAATAGACTATTATTCTAACAGTAGATTAAAAATTGTCATGCAATCATTTCTCAAAAAAGAATTTTCCTTTGGTAAGAAAATGAGGAAGTGTTGTGGCAAGACCCTTGACTCTTATTTTACCTTCAACAAAAATAAATAAATAAATAAAGTAGATAATTTGTAAGATTAACCCCATTTATTGTGAAATTCTTAATTAAGATGTTTGAGAATTTTATGTACAAACATAATCTCTTATAACTTGCTTACAAAATAAATAATTTACCTACCTCAGGGTTCATCAAACTAATTGTATGACATAAGGTCAAATGTCATTAAGTAAATAAAACCGTAAAGATTTCTATAGACAAAGTTTTTGAAGTTGAATTACCCAATATCGCAACTCATGTGGATCCATGGTGAGGAACTATCAGCTTGGCCAGGCACCTCCATAATTTCAAAATTTTATAGGAAAGTAATCTTCCGTTCTCTAAAACACATTATGCTACTCTTCTATGTGGATGATATGATTATTACTAGTAATGATTAGACTGACATTTTATCTTAGGAAATAGTATGAAATGAAAGATTTTGGGTGACTAAGCCGCTTTCTAGGCTTGGAGGTTGCGTCTGATGCTTCGGGCTAATATCTATCACAAGCAAAATATGACACTAATCTTATTTCTCGAGCTCGGCTCATTGATAATAAGATTGCTTCTACTCCCATTGAGTTGATTGCAAAATTTAATGACAATGATGGAACTCCTCTTCCAAATCTTACACTTTATCGGCAGTTGGTTGGTAGTCTTACTTATTTCACTATTGTTAGGGAAATCTCTTATTATGTTTTGAAGATGACAAAATAAATCCAAGGCTACTAATGTGTTAAATGGTTGAGTAATAGACTATGGAGATGATAGAATGTGTAAATGATATTATCCAAGTCTATAGTCGAAAGAACTAGAAGATAGACTCTATGCTGAAGCTGAACTTACTAAGACTGTGTCCAGACCTTAAGGCTAAATATGTTCAGAAGCATAATATGTTCACATTTACGTCAACAATGTAAAGTCTACTTCAGACGGAAGACACCCGGACTTTACTTTCGACGGAACGCACTCAGACTTTACATCCAGAACGAGGCACAAGTCCAGAACATGACAAGGCCTAGGACGAGACACAAGTTCGCAATGTAGCAGATTCAAAACGAAGCATGTTCAGAACAAGACAACTTGACAAAAAGTAACACAAGCCCCAAACATATAACGCATAGTGATCTGGTTTGGATTCTACGTTAAGATAGATTTGATTAACTCAATCTAATTGATTCACAACTGGATCTCGAAAATAAGAACTTTCTAAATGGAGAAGCTCTACTTATGGAAACCAAGATTCTGTTTTTATATTTTGCTCTAACGAAATGGAAGGGTCCAAATTCATGGATACCAAAAAGGAAATGAGTTCATGGCTGGAAATTTTATAAGGGAAGAAAGATTGCGAATCTACGCAAATCATGGTGCAATCAGAAAAGTATTTCATGCGAAGATTGGCAATAATCATTTCTTAATCAATGGTATATTTCAAACATATACCTTGGGTGGCAAAAGAATCTTTCATATGAATTTTGGAAAGCTCAATTCGAAAATCGTGGAGATTCTATACTATTTTTGGAGGCTCAAAAGTTCTCTTCCTTGTATAGAGTTCTCCCAAATCATTGAGGAAGTCCCGAATGTGTCGTTTGAAAGGTTGGGTAGCTCTAAATTTATTTAATTTATAATTTTATATATACTATTCGATTTATTTATTTGAAAAAAGTGCATTATATGTTACGTGGATATTATAATAGCTTATTTGTGCAAAAAGTTCTTTAAGTTTATGCAAGTTGAATTCGAGACGAGCTTGATTGAAGAAAATAAATTTTTTGTCTCGAATTTCAAAAAGCAAACGATCATTACGGATGTTGTTGCTACAAATGAAATAGTGCAAAAATATTCAGTGCACAAGCTGCAATTAATTCTGTTCGCAAATATTCTCCTGATGCCAGGGGGAGAAATTGAATCGAAAAGAAAGGGAAAGAATCGTGATCACCTCGAAAAGGCAATAAATTGAGGGGGAGCATTGATCAATTATGGAAAAATCTTTTTGAATTGATCATGATCTTGATAATTATGGAAGGAAGGAAAAAGGTAAATACGTCAGAACTTGTTAAGTTCAACAAAATCCGGTTAGTGCATCTTTTTATTACTTTTTGTTTTTAACAAATCTCTTATTTACATTATCATTTTATTATGACAAAAAAGGTAAGTGAATTTTATAATGCATCTGTGATTTTTATTTGATATTAGCTGATATAAATGATCGAAGTGAGATATTACATATCTTTGACAATCGACTTACTTTGTAAAAGCTGATTTTTTTGGAAATTGTGTTTCATGCAAGATATTTGTTATTGTTTTATACTCTCTACGTGATACTTTTTCCATTGTTATCACATTTTTATTATGACAAAAAGAGGGAAAGAATATAAATAGGCATATGTGTTGATATTAGTTATTGAGCTGCGATTATTTTTCCATATATAATTATGCTCAATCCCTTGAAAAAGGAAGGAAAAAGGATTTCTTTTAGGTCAATGCAAATGAAATCAACAAAATCTGATCTTTCGTGCATCCATTAATGCCATCCTAGATCTCCCAAGTTAATGACCCACGAAGAGTTGTATATATACGGGGTCGAGTTGAGTAATGCAGCATTGTGCATGCTTAGATTTTCAATGGCTTTCCATAAGGTAGCTGTTGTTAGTCTTGCACTGGCTTTGATTTTCTTTTCTTTTGTGCCTAGGTTGTCCGAAGGAAGGAAATGGAGTTTGGAGCAGAACAATTTGCCCTCAATGTCGGGCACCGATCCAAATGATAGTCGTGAAGACGGACGCCCCATACATCCTACAAGTTATGATCAAGTTGCAGCATTTAGACCGACAAGTCCCGGTCATAGTGGACATGGGGAGTTACCTCCCCAAGTTGCGGCATTTAGACCGACAAGTCCCGGTCACAGTCCTGGGGTAGGACATGGGGAGTTACCTCCCCAAGTTGCGGCATTTAGACCGACAAGTCCCGGTCAGTCTGGGGTAGGACATGGGGAGTTACCTCCCCAAGTTGCGGCATTTAGGACATGGGGAGTTACCTCCCCAAGTGGCGGCATTTCGACCGACAAGTCCTGGTCACGGTCCGGGGTAGGACATGGGGAGTTACCTCCCCAAGTTGCGGCATTTAGACCGACAAGTCCTGGTCACGTCTGGCGTAGGACATGGGGAGTTACCTCCTCAAGTTGCGGCATTTAGACCGACAAGTCCTGGTCACGGTCTGGGGTAGGACATGAGTTACCTCCCCAAGTTGCAGCATTTAGACCGACAAGTCCTGGTCATAGTCTTGGGGTAGGACATGAGTTACCTCCCCAAGTTGCAGCTTTTAGACCGACAAGTCCTGGTCATAGTCCTGGGGTAGGACATGAGGTACCTCCCCAAGTTGCAGCTTTTAGACCGACAAGTCCTGGTCATAGTCCTGGGGTAGGACATGAGTTACCTCCCCTAGCCCCCTAAAGCGCTATTATGTGGTTTCTCACTACCCCTAGTTGAGCATGGAGAGATAGAAATGTCGTCGTGTTCATCATGGTGGTGTTTTTGTTGCTCTTATCATGATATACATTAATAAATTTGATTTTCCTTATGCCTTGCATAATTTGACCACGCTAACATGGTATAACAAAACGCTCACAAAAATGCATAGATAGTATCCCGTTCCTTTGGCAATATGTGTGGTAATCTAAAATTGCGACGGGCCAAATTTTCATCTATTGATAAGCAATCAATTGATTGTCCAATTAGTGGCTGATGTACAACATCTTCTGCAACAAGCAAATGCCAGGACGGGATTGAACTTAATTGCTTTTCCTTCACTTCCTAAATAGTCTTACAAATAAGTTTATCGGATGGATCTAATGGGGGCAAAAGAGGCAGGCTTGGCAAACACAAGGTGTGGATTTATAAGAGGGAGTGCGGTATTGGATATCTTATCTTCATCATGAAAATAAGAGACTTTATATGTCACACCCCAAATCCCGAGCACACGCATATGCCAAAGCAATCGATTAAAAATGCGATGTCTCGGGACATGTCGCCAGCCCATTCTCCTTCTTTTTTTTTCTTTCGAGTAAGCACATGCGAAGCGAATTAAATACACCGCCTAGTCAATCATCAGAAAAAGGGATAGTATAAACACACCACAAAAGTTGCCGAAAACGACTTATTCAATTAACCACGGTTGTCCCTAGGGAGTTTAATGATTTACCAGTCCTTACGCTGTGAACATCCAACCGACCTTCTCAAAAACCTTTAGGGATCAGGGTCACCCCAAACTTCACTGGCGACAGGGCCAGCAAAAGATGTCGCCTCTCGCGCCCACCACATCCGCACTCAACAGTCCACGCTATGACCCTAAAAAGGTTAGCCCACGATGGGATGAGATAAAAATCTCAGCGAGTCAAAACCTTAAGCCCCGGTTAGGATGCAAATTCGCCTCGAAGGTGGTCCTAAGCACACACCATATAGCACTTACCTCGCATTGGCGTGTACCTGCACGTTAGCTCAACATATATAGCATCGTCAGTGCAGCAAGCGCAATTAATAATCGGAACACATCATTTTCATCCTGCAAACAATCACATGGGTCCCGATTATAAGGCCAAACGGTTATGACACGTCTCATACCGTGCCACATAATTTTGTCCCATAATCGGGCGTGGCTATCACAACCATTCAGGCGTATTCCGGTTATTACGACCCATCGGCCACGGTCAACTCAAAGGTCGGTGGTCATTTGGCGTAACCGGGCATAGTCCTGCTCCACCGGGCACGGCAACGTCTAGAACCCCCGCCTAGACAGCATTCCACAAAGGAGCGTTGGTCCGACCTCCACCGTGACCAGCTTCCGAACCCCCGCGGGCATCGTCCCCAAACTCCCGTTCGGTGACGGGTTCCACTTAGTGACCATGCAAGCACACATCAATCAAATCCATTTCTTATCTTCCGTCAATTAGCCCAAAATACCAAAATTCTTTTTGCAACCTTTTTTTTATTTTTTTGTTCAAAACCTTCCGAAATAAATTCGTCCGGGGTCACGTATTTGAAATTAACCTGTCAAAGTTTGCACACTTCTACCATAAAACCTCCTTGTTTTATCGAGCAAATAAATTTTGGCGTCCAAACCCAACACCTTATTTATTTTCTATTTTCTTTCCCAACCACCCTTTTTAAACTAAACTTGGGTAATCCCTCTATTTTTTTTTTTTTTTTTGATTTCAAAGCTTTTGGAAAGAAATTCGTAGGTGCTCACATACTCAAAATTAATCCGTCAAACTTTGTACGCACCTAGTTTAAAACCTCATTGTTTTGATGAGCAAATAAGGATTGGTGTCCAACCCGATACCTCATTATCTTTCTTATAAATTGACTGCAAGGCCTTCTTTTACAATAACAATACACAATCACCATAGAACAACCATTCACATAATATCACGCATAAATTCTAGGCATGCCAAAAGTCAACAATATCACCAAATAAACATTATCCAGCAAGCAAGACACCAAGAACAACCACAAAACCACAACCGGCCCCAACCGGCAGAAACCGGGTCCGCTTGCGTGTCTACAGAATTAATTCCAGAAACCTAACCAAACGAGTTCAGAAAATTTTCAAATTTTCAAATGCTATAAACGACACTTAAACGAACATTTTTTTTGTTAAGACACCTTGACCCAGGTCTTTCTAGATTAAGAGAAGTAAATCGTTCAAACCGTTACAAAAAAACTGTGTCCGTTTCCAGAAATTATGTATTCCAAAACCAGCTTGGTTCGAGATTCAAAACTTGTCCGTTTCATCTGAAATTTGACTATGTTAAGCTAAAAAAAATGTAATGAACATCTTTTATGAAGAAACTCATTCGAAAATCGGACGCTAAGAGTTGAAAAAAATCCTTTGAACACCCAAAGGTCATAAGTTCCAGCACCAACCAAAGATTCTGTTTTGCAAATGACAAGGCTGAAATCTTATTCTTTTAAATCTCTAAAATATTGAGTAAAATATATGTCATAGCTGAAGATGTCTAGAAAAAGGAATATGGGCTGTTCTGTAGAGAGGAGGGGACTTCACTCGTGAGAATAGAGAGAGAGAGAGGGAGAGAGAAAGGGAAAACAAAGTCAAGACCGCAGCCACTAAAAAGCCTTGGAAAAATATCTCACACTCAAGTGCTAGCCTCAAAAGTCTTAAGCCACTTTTGTCAAGCGGCCAAGCACCTAGAAAATAGTCATAATTTCTACAAACAAAACCAAATTGAAGGTAGAAAACCCCCTCTTTATCAGCCATCCGAATTTCCTTATTTTTTTTCTTTTGCCGAAAAACAATTTTTCCGCAAAATTCCAGCCTCCACGGAATTTCTCCGAAAGTTGAGACGACATCCTATAAATAAATCGTGACACGCTCAAATGTCATTTTGTGGTTAAAATCGATCGAATGCGATTTTAGTACGACCTAACATATCGGGTGGCTTTTAGGGATTTTAGCGCATTTCACCCGTGATCGATAATTTTCGATCCACGTTTGTGCATCACTAACTCGTAGGCGACTCTCGATTGTCGTTAAAAATCGCAAGGTTTCAATTACATGTACCGAGTATAAAATCGACAAAAAATCAGGTTAATGCCGTGTGACGTGAATTTCTCAATCATGCAAAATCACCCGCAACTCAATTACGTGTTTCCATCGAATCGACTTATATCTAATCGCAATTTGATTATAACGGTGTCGTATTGACCCTTCCCGATTTTTATGGTCCAGCGGTCGATTTCCGATCGAATTCCTAGTCTACCCTGTTTATATCCATTAACGGCCACCTAATATATTAGTTAACTCGCGAGTGATCAGTTCCGAGTAAATTAACCATATGCACGTCCACGAAATGCCCATTTCATATTATCGAGACGAGGTCGAATTTCAGGATGTCACATTATACAAGTAATCTATTTTAGAAGCATCTGAACTGCTAAAAGATGAGGATGGATCCATAGATATAGGGGCAATAGAAGTAGTTGGTTTCGTGATGTTGGACAAGATGAGAATTATTCTCTAGTCTACTAACGTATCATCAAAATATAATAAATTTTTAATGGGCTACGTTTATAGTCCGAATGGGATAATTTGCGATCCGATTCGGTGTTTTTGGACATCCTCTGGACCAGATAAATTTGGATATGTTACAAACAGAATTTGGGGAAAAAATCCGGGAAAGGGAGTAGAATAGATCCGAATTGGATAAGAAATGTGAAACAACCGACAAAAGGAAGGAAAACAAGAAGTTGCTGCTTGCGGCTTATGAAGATCCGAGCTGCCATGAACGTAACCACCACAAGATGGAGACCTCTCCATCGAGCAAGTCAGCAGATGGAAAAGCTCCTCGTAATAGCATGACGAAGATCTTTGCACGGAGAAAACAAAGACTTCTGCACGTCTCGGCAGAGACCTCTACACACTCGTGCACAGGCAAGGTTGGTGCTTGCCTGAAATTCTATCGCTCTGTCGCGATCTCAAATCAATGGATCTGAGGTGCACTCCCCAAGTAACGGTCGTAATTAATAACTAAATTTATTTAACTTACGCAATCATATATAAATAAATTTAAGAGAACTTTCTTATTCATAAATTTAGTCACAAACGATAGGGTGAAGAAAGTTAGTGGAAAAAAAGGCGAAGAAAGAGTACATTAGTTAATTTCCTGAATTCACATGATATGAACAAAACATCATTTATGTAATTAGATTTAGTAATACAGAATTAACGTTAGAAAAAAAAAAAAAGCATGAAAATCATCAAAACATGAACGAAGGAAGATTTGTCCGCGTATTGAATCTCGTGAGGAGCTAGCCAACTCAAACTTTTGAGCGGAACTTTTGTATAACAAATCTTATTAGCTTTGCAACAAAGGTCTTGATCATGGAATAATTACACAATATGGAGAGAGAATTACATTTATGGCTATGGGAAGATACATAATACGTTGAATTTAGATATTCTACCAGCTATTTTGAAGTTGATATCCTTATAGTTGGATGAATTCTATTCTATGGTAGCAGAATTTAAGGACATTTGACCATCTAGCTTTATTCTATATGTCTAATTTGGAACAAATAAGCAGTTGTGAGGGCTTTTGCAATCACTGACTTATGCTTTGAAGGAAAAAAAGAAGGGCTTGATAGATTTTGGGTTACTGTGAGAATAACAGTTTATTGTGAGCCACAAATTGTTAAAAGAGTGGGCTCCACAACAATTTATAATTATATGTTACTTGATTTTTTTTTGCGGTTTAGAATAGACTATTATTCTAACAGTAGATTAAAAATTGTCATGCAATCATTTCTCAAAAAAGAATTTTCCTTTGGTAAGAAAATGAGGAAGTGTTGTGGCAAGACCCTTGACTCTTATTTTACCTCCATCAAAAAATAAAAAATAAAGTAGAAAATCAGTACGATCAAACCCCATTTATTGTGAAATTCTTAATTGAGATGTTTGAGAATTTTATGTACAAACATAATCGGTTATAACTTGCTTACAAAATAAATAATTTACCTACCTCAGGGTTCATGAAACTAATTGTATGATATAAGGTCAAATGTCATTAAGTAAATAAAACCGTAAAGATTTCTGTAGACAAAGATTTTGAAGTTGAATTACCCAATATCACAACTCATATGGATCCATGGTGAGGAACTATCAGCTTGTCCAGGCACCTCCATAATTTCAAAATTTTATAGGAAAGTAACCTTCCGTTCTATAAAAGACATTATGCTACTCTTCTACGTGGATGACATGATTATTACAAGTAATGATTAGACTGACATTTTATCTTAGGAAATAGTATGATATGAAAGATTTTGGGTGACTAAGCCGCTTTCTAGGCTTGGAGGTTGCGTCGATGCTTCGGGCTAATATCTATCACAAGCAAAATATGACACTAATCTTATTTCTCGAGCTCGGCTCATTGATAATAAGATTGCTTCTACTCCCATTGAGTTGATTGCAAAATTTAATGACAATGATGGAACTCCTCTTCCAAATCTTACACTTTATCGGCAGTTGGTTGGTAGTCTTACTTATTTCACTATTGTTAGGGAAATCTCTTATTATGTTTTGAAGATGACAAAATAAATCCAAGGCTACTAATGTGTTAAATGGTTGAGTAATAGACTATGGAGATGATAGAATGTGTAAATGATATTATCCAAGTCTATAGTCGAAAGAACTAGAAGATAGACTCTATGCTGAAGCTGAACTTACTAAGACTGTGTCCAGACCTTAAGGCTAAATATGTTCAGAAGCATAATATGTTCACATTTACGTCAACAATGTAAAGTCTACTTCAGACGGAAGACACCCGGACTTTACTTTCGACGGAACGCACTCAGACTTTACATCCAGAACGAGGCACAAGTCCAGAACATGACAAGGCCTAGGACGAGACACAAGTTCGCAATGTAGCAGATTCAAAACGAAGCATGTTCAGAACGAGACAACTTGACAAAAAGTAACACAAGCCCCAAACATATAACGCATAGTGATCTGGTTTGGATTCTACGTTAAGATAGATTTGATTAACTCAATCTAATTGATTCACAACTGGATCTCGAAAATAAGAACTTTCTAAATGGAGAAGCTCTACTTATGGAAACCAAGATTCTGTTTTTATATTTTGCTCTAACGAAATGGAAGGGTCCAAATTCATGGATACCAAAAAGGAAATGAGTTCATGGCTGGAAATTTTATAAGGGAAGAAAGATTGCGAATCTACGCAAATCATGGTGCAATCAGAAAAGTATTTCATGCGAAGATTGGCAATAATCATTTCTTAATCAATGGTATATTTCAAACATATACCTTGGGTGGCAAAAGAATCTTTCATATGAATTTTGGAAAGCTCAATTCGAAAATCGTGGAGATTCTATACTATTTTTTGGAGGCTCAAAAGTTCTCTTCCTTGTATAGAGTTCTCCCAAATCATTGAGGAAGTCCCGAATGTGTCGTTTGAAAGGTTGGGTAGCTCTAAATTTATTTAATTTATAATTTTATATATACTATTCGATTTATTTATTTGAAAAAAGTGCATTATATGTTACGTGGATATTATAATAGCTTATTTGTGCAAAAAGTTCTTTAAGTTTATGCAAGTTGAATTCGAGACGAGCTTGATTGAAGAAAATAAATTTTTTGTCTCGAATTTCAAAAAGCAAACGATCATTACGGATGTTGTTGCTACAAATGAAATAGTGCAAAAATATTCAGTGCACAAGCTGCAATTAATTCTGTTCGCAAATATTCTCCCGATGCCGGGGGAGAAATTGAATCGAAAAGAAAGGGAAAGAATCGTGATCACCTCGAAAAGGCAATAAATTGAGGGGGAGCATTGATCAATTATGGAAAAATCTTTTTGAATTGATCATGATCTTGATAATTATGGAAGGAAGGAAAAAGGTAAATACGTCAGAACTTGTTAAGTTCAACAAAATCCAGTTAGTGCATCTTTTTATTACTTTTTGTTTTTAACAAATCTCTTATTTACATTATCATTTTATTATGACAAAAAAGGTAAGTGAATTTTATAATGCATCTGTGATTTTTATTGGATATTAGCTGATATAAATGATCGAAGTGAGATATTACATATCTTTGACAATCGACTTACTTTGTAAAAGCTGATTTTTTTGGAAATTGTGTTTCATGCAAGATATTTGTTATTGTTTTATACTCTCTACGTGATACTTTTTCCATTGTTATCACATTTTTATTATGACAAAAAGAGGGAAAGAATATAAATAGGCATATGTGTTGATATTAGTTATTGAGCTGCGATTATTTTTCCATATATAATTATGCTCAATCCCTTGAAAAAAGGAAGGAAAAAGGATTTCTGTTTATGTCAATGGAACCGAAATCTACAAAATCTATTAATGCCATCCCAGATCTCCCAAGTTAATGACCCACGAAGAGTTGTTTATATACCAGGTCGAGCAGAGTAACGCAGCATTGTGCCTGCTTAGATTGTCAATGGCTTTCAATAAGGTAGTTGTTCTTAGTCTTGCACTGGCTTTGATTTTCCTTTCTTCTGTGCCTAGATTGACTGAAGGAAGGAAATGGAGGCTGGAGAAGAACAATTCACCCTTAATGTCGGGCACCAGTCCAAATGATATTCGTGAAGACGGACGCGCCATACATCCTACAAGTTATGATCAAGTTGCAGCATTTAGACCGACAAGTCCTGATCATAGTCCCGAGGTAGGACATGAGTTACCTCCCCAAGTTGCGGCATTTAGACCGACAAGTCCTGGTCATAGTCCCGGGGTAGGACATGAGTTACCTCCCCAAGTTGTTGCATTTAGACCGACAAGTCCTAGTCATAGACCTGGGGTAGGACATGAATAACCTCCCCAAGTTGCAGCTTTTAGACTGACAAGTCCGGTCACGATCTGGCGTAGGACATGGGGAGTTACCTCCCCAAGTGGCGGCATTTCGACCGACAAGTCCTGGTCACAGTCCCTGGGGTAGGACATGGGGAGTTACCTCCCCAAGTTGCGGCATTTAGACCGACAAGTCCTGGTCACGTCCTGGCGTAGGACATGGGGAGTTACCTCCTCAAGTTGCGGCATTTAGACCGACAAGTCCTGGTCACGATCCCTGGGTAGGACATGGGGAGTTACCTCCCCAAGTTGCGGCATTTAGACCGACAAGTCCTGGTCACAGTCCTGGCGTAGGACATGGGGAGTTACCTCCCCAAGTTGCGGCATTTAGACCGACAAGTCCTGGTCACAGTCCTGGCGTAGGACATGGGGAGTTACCTCCCCAAGTTGCGGCATTTAGACCGACAAGTCCTGGTCACAGTCCTGGGGTAGGACATGAGTTACCTCCCCTCTCCCCCTAAATCCCTATTTTGTGGTTTCTCGCTACCCCTAGTTGAGCATGGAGTGATAGAAATGCCACCGTGTTTATCAAGGCGGCGTTTTTGTTGTTCTTATCATGATATACATTAATAGATTTGATTTTCCTTATGCCTTGCATAATTTGACCACGCTAACATGTTATAACAAAGCGTTCGCATAAATGCATAGATAGTATCCTGTTCCTTTAGCAATATATGTGGTAATCTAAAATTGCAACGGGCAAAATTTTCATCTATTGATCAGCAATCAATTAACTGTCCAATTGGTGGCTGATGTACAACATCTTCCCCAACAAACAAATGCCAAGACGAGATTAAAGTTAATTGTTTTTCCTTCACTTCCTGAAGAGTCTTGCAAATAAGTTTATCGGATGGATCTAATAGGGGCAAAAGAGGCAGGCTTGGCAAACACAGAGTGTGGATTTACAAGAGGGAGTGCAGTATTGGATATCTTATCTTCACCATGAAAATAAGAGACTTTATATGTCACACCCCAAATCCCGAGCACACGCATATGCCTCAGCAATCGATTAAAAATGCGATGTCTCAGGACATGTCGCTAGCCCATTCTCCTTTTTTTTTCTTTCGAGTAAGCACATGCAGAAGCGAATTAAATACACCGCCTAGTCAATCATCAGAAAAAGGGATAGTATAAACACACCACAAAAGTTGCCGAAAACGACTTATTCAATTAACCACGGTTGTCCCTAGGGAGTTTAATGATTTACCAGTCCTTACGCTGTAAACATCCAACCGACCTTCTCAAAAACCTTGAGGGATCAGGGTCACCCTAAACTTCACTGGCGACAGGGCCAGCAAAAGATGTCGCCTCTCGCGCCCACCACATCCGCACTCAACAGTCCACGCTATGACCCTAAAAAAGGTTAGCCCACGATGGGATGAGATAAAAATCTCAGCGAGTCAAAACCTTAAGCCCCGGTTAGGATGCAAATTCGCCTCGAAGGTGGTCCTAAGCACACACCATATAGCACTTACCTCGCATTGGCGTGTACCTGCACGTTAGCTCAACATATATAGCATCATCAGTGCAGCAAGCGCAATTAATAATCGGAACCCATCATTTTCATCCTGCAAACAATCACATGGGTCCTGATTATAAGGCCAAACCGTTATGACACGTATCATACCGTGCCACATAATTTTGTCCCATAATCAGGCGTGGCTATCACAACCATTCAAGCGTGTTCCAGTTATTACGACCCATCGGCCACGGTCAACTCAAAGGTTGGTGGTCATTTGGCGTAACCGGGCATAGTCCTGCTCCACCGGGCACGGCAACGTCTAGAACCCCCGCCTAGACAGCATTCCACAAAGGAGCGTTGGTCCGACCTCCACCGTGACCAGCTTCCGAACCCCGCCGGGCATCGTCCCCAAACTCCCATTCGGTGACGGGTTCCACTTAGTGACCATGCAAGCACACATCAATCAAATCCATTTCTTATCTTCCGTCAATTAGCCCAAAATACCAAAATTCTTTTTTTAACAATAACATTGCAACCTTTTTTTTATTTTTTTGTTCAAAACCTTCCGAAATAAATTCGTCCGGGGTCACGTATTTGAAATTAACCTGTCAAAGTTTGCACACTTCTACCATAAAACCTCCTTGTTTTATCGTGCAAATAAATTTTGGCGTCCAAACCCAACACCTTATTTATTTTCTATTTTCTTTCCCAACCACCCTTTTTAAACTAAACTTGGGTAATCCCTCTGTTTTTTTTTTTTTTTTTTTGTTTCAAAGCTTTTGGAAAGAAATTCGTAGGTGCTCACATACTCAAAATTATTCCTTCAAACATTGTACGCACCTAGTTTAAAACCTCATTGATTTGATGAGCAAATAAGGATTGGTGTCCAACCCGATACCTCATTATTTTTCTTTTAAATTGACTGCAAGGCCTTCTTTTACAATAACAATAAACAATCACCATAGAACAACCATTCACATAATATCACGCATAAATTCTAGGCATGCCAAAAGACAACAATATCACCAAATAAACATTATCCAGCAAGCAAGACACCAAGAACAACCACAAAACCACAACCGGCCCTAACCGGCAGAAAACGGGTCCCCTTGCGTGTCTACAGAATTAATTCCAGAAACCTAACCAAAGGAGTTCAGAAAATTTAAAATTTGAAAATGCTATAAACGACACTTAAACGAACATTTTTTTTGTGAAGACACCTTGACCCAGGTCTTTCTAGATTAAGAGAAGTAAATCATTCAAACCGTTACAAAAAAACTGTGTCTGTTTCCAGAAATTGTGTATTCAAAAACCAGCTTGGTTCGAGATTCAAAACTTGTCCGTTTCATCTGAAATTTGACTATGTTAAGCTAAAAAAATGTAATGAACATCTCTTCTGAAGAAACTCATTCGAAAATCGGATGCTAAGAGTTGAAAAAAATCCTTTGAACACCCAAAGGTCATAAGTTCCAGCACCAACCAAAGATTCTGTTTTGCAAATGACAAGGCTGAAATCTTATTCTTTTAAATCTCTAAAATATTGAGTAAAATATATGTCATAGTCCGTATGGGATAATTTGTGATCCTATTTGGTGTTTTTGGACATCCTCTGGACCAGACAAATTTGGATATGTTACAAACAAAATTTGGGGAAAAAATCGAAGAAAGGGAGTAGAATGGATCCGAATTGGATAAGAAATGTAAAAAAAACGACAAAAGGAAGGAAAACAAGAAGTTGCTCCTTGCGGCTTATGAAGATCCGAGCTACCATGAACGCCAGGGGTGGTGCAACGTGTAACCACCACAAGATGGAGACCCTCTCCATCGAGCAAGTCACGCAGATGGCAAAGCTCCTCATAATAGCATGACGAAGATCTTTGCACGGAGAAAACAAGGACTTCTGCACGTCTCGGCAGAGACCTCTACACACTCGTGCACAGGCAAGGTTGGTGCTTGCCTGAAATTCTATCGCTCTGTCGCGATCTCAAATCAATGGATCTGAGGTGCACTCCCCAAGTAACGGTCGTAATTAATAACTAAATTTATTTAACTTATGCAATCATATATAATTAAATTTAAAAGAACTTTCTTATTAAATAGGGTGAAGAAAGTTTTCATAAATTTAGTTACACATGACAGGGTAAGAAAGTGGAAAAAAAAAGGTTAAGAAAGATTATATTAGTTAATTTCCCGAATTCACATGATATGAAAGAAAATATCATTTATGTAATTAGATTTATGTTGACACCTAAATTTTGGCGACCCGGTTAGTCATTTATCGTATTAAAAAATTAGGAGTTAATTTTACCCCTAAAAAAATAGTTAATCACATAGCATATAGTTTTAGGTGCATTTATTTTTTATTTGCATTTACATTGGGCCGGTGACGGATGGATTAGAATTGATGGTTCAGAAACTTTAAGTTGATGAGTCGGGCTAAGTCCACAAGAAAAGCAAATCGGTCCAAGCCTGTATCCTCGAAGATATTTTACAGATTTATCTTTGTGAGATTTCAATTCAAAAGCAAATATTACGTTTGAGAAATAAATATTGCATTTCGAAAAGAAATCTTCGTGGATATGAATTTGGAAAAATTTAAAAACCCTAATTCGTGCCCTATAAATAAGTAAACATACGTAGGGTTTAGAGGGGGGCCACACATTGAATACCCGGCCAAATGTGAAACACCATAGCGAGAGGTATCCTATTGAGAGGAAGGGAGAACATTCCAGAGAAGTTTCAAAACCTAGTTCTTCCATCACATCTACCGTCCCTCATCGAGCACCCTGGCCGCTTCCTCTTGCCTCGAAGCCGACCTGCACCAGTGAAGATCCAGCGCCGTGACCAGTTCCTGCTATCGCGCCCTCGTTGACACGGAGACCAACGTTCTTGCTCACGGTCAGCAATTCTCGCGCTCATCATGTACTTTTGGTGCCTCGCAATTGTGCGCAACGGAATGACCAACGGATTCATCCCCTCACGCCTTCATCGATGAAGTTCGCTGACCATCACCCAACAAAGCAATAGTCCACTTCAACAGACAAACACGTGGACGAGCAAGAATTACTTCATTGGGGCAACCACAACAAGAGCACACGGTCAAAGGTTCTACGAGGAAAAGCTTTGTTGAGCTTGTGGATTCATGGAGCCAACGGTGAAAGCCGATTAAAAAAAAAAAAAAAAAAAAAAAAAGATTGGTTGTGCCCATGCCGAATCATCGTGAGTCCAGGACATGAATTTTGTTCCATTATCACAACATGTCGGCCAAAATAAGGAGCTTCAACTGAAATTCATGGCCACGTGATCCAGAGCAGTGAATTCCAACAAAAAGACAACATCAAGGAAGGTGGAATTTGGAGATCTCGGTTGCATTAAGCAACGTGACGTCTGCAAATCAAGAGCACGCCCGTCGCCAAAATCTATTACCAGGTTTCATTCGCAAGTCCAGATCCCATGTTGGCGGTTCTCTCTCTTCGACGACAATGAAGCAAAACCCACCTCACACCCAATCTCCGCCATGACGTCCCCGATGTGAGCCGTTTCGCTCACTGCTGGTCATGCCGCATTGTGGAGCTGGTTGCGATCCCGGATACCTTGCGAGCCTTCCGTCATTCAAATTTGGAAACGGTATCCAAGCGATATTGCAATTTAGGTAATAATTTTCATCAAATTGATCTTCATATATTTTTATTGCCTAATTTGTGAAATCGCTATCTTGTATGAATCTTTAAACGATGCTATCGTATCCACAAAACATTGAGTATCTTTTTAAATTAGGGATTATTCCATAATTTCACAACGTGCACATGATTGACAGTCCAATTTCACGCTCGAAATACGACTCGCAATCGCACGGAAAAATCGCCAATCCGATCTCATGCCCGAGATTCGATTCGCGATTTATTTTAAAATTGGCCAACCCGATCTCATGCGCGAGTTATGGTTCACTAATTTGTGGATATCGATCCTATCTTATTTGATTTGCTGTCATGTTGGTTGAATCAATTTTATTCTGTTAAATAAAAAAAAATCCAAAAAATGCATTCATTTAGGATTTTAGTTTTAAATTTGAATTGCACGTTTAATTATTTGGCAATTATTAATTTCGAAATTTTTAAAAAGAAAAAAGGAAAAACAACAAAAAAGGTCATTATGCATATGTCGTGTAAAATTAGGGCATCTTTTGCACGTCATAGCATATTAGGGTAAAATTGCATTTAGTTTAATTTTAGATGATGTTTTTTTCTTAATTTACTATAGGTTTAGGTATTTTATTAAATAGATTGCATTTTAGGATTATCTAGGTTAAGATAATATTTTAGTTTAAATTAGGATTTGGCTCAACCTAATTCCTAATATAAATTAAATAGGATCTTAATCTAATTAGTTAATTTTCACATTTCACCAAATTTCGAATTTCATGAAAAATAAAAAATGTCACAGGTTAAATTAGTTTTATTATTTAGGATAAAATGCATTCTTTTAGGAAAAAGAAAAATTGTCATATGCACGTCATTAGGGTTAGATTCATTGAGATGCATGTCATTTAGTATTTTTGCTAGGCCCATTTAATTAGAAATTACATGTCATTGGAATTAGGTCATTTAGTTAATATTGCATTGCATATTGTATGATTTTCATTAATTAAGTAAAAACAAAACAAAAATTGCGTGTTAATTAGAAACTCTATCTAGGGTTGTTGATGTGGATTTTAATTTAACATTGCAGATGCTTTCGTTGCTTTGAGGTAAGTCCTGCAATTTATTTTCTGCTTTACTTGAGTGTTAAATTGGTGGTTTGCGCACCTGCATGAACACCTCACATGTTAGGGAATTAGTTTAAAATCAATTCAAGCTGCCTGCAAAACCTTTTTTTTTTTTAAAGAAATGGTACCGAAAGGGCGTTAGAGAAATCTAGCGTAATCAAGTCCCCGTACCCAAATCTCTGGTTCGTAGAAGTAAAGTAAAACTCCCGTTACTTTACTTGGGTTTCTAATCAACCCACAAAAAATAGATTAGTGGCGACTCCTAGTTAAAATTCAATTGCATGTTAAAAATTCAAACCTAAGTCGCGAATTGGTATGGGCTTGAGAGAGCCCGAGTTAAGTCTAGGCTTAACAATCCATTAGCCAAACCCTAGGTGGTTCATGCCCCGAAAAATTGGTAGCGACAATTTAGTTATACATAATTAACATTAGAAAAAAAAATAGCATGAAAATCATCAAAAAATGAACGAAGGAAGATTTGTCCGCGTATTGAATCTCGTGAGGAGCTAGCCAACTCAAACTTTTGAGCGGAACTTTTGTATAACAAATCTTATTAGCTTTGCAACAAAAGGTCTTGATCATGGAATAATTACACAATATGGAGAGAGAATTACATTTATGGCTATGGGAAGATACATAATACGTTGAATTTAGATATTCTACTAGCTATTTTGAAGTTGATATCCTTATAGTTGGATGAATTCTATTCTATGGTAGCAGAATTTAAGGACATTTGACCATCTAGCTTTATTCTATGTGTCTAATTTGGAACAAATAAGCAGTTGTAAGAGCTTTTGCAATCACTGACTTATGCTTTGAAGGGAAAAAAGAAGGGCTTGATAGATTTTGGGTTACTGTGAGAAAAATAGTTTATTGTGAGCCACAAATTCTTAAAAGAGTGGGTGCCACAACAATTTACAATTATATGTTACTTGATTTTTTTTTTTTTTTTTTTTTTTTTTGCGGTTTAAAATAGACTATTATTCTAACAGTAGATTAAAATTGTCACGCAATCATTTCTCCAAAAATAATTTTCATTTAGTAAGAAAATGAGGAAGTGTTGTGGAAGACCCTTCATTCTTATTTTACCTTCATCAAAAAAAAAATAATAATAAAGTAGATAATCAGTATGATCAAACCCCACTTATTGTGAAATTCTTAATTAAGATGTTTGAGAATTTTATGTACAAACTTAATCTGTTATAACTTGCTTACAAAATAAATAATTTCCCCACCTCAGGGTTCATCAAACTAATTGTATGATATAAGGTCAAATGTCATTAAGTAAATAAAACCGTAAAGATTTCTGTAGACAAAGATTTTGAAGTTGAATTACCCAATATCACAACTCATATGGATCCATGGTGAGGAACTATCAGCTTGGCCAGGCACCTCCATAATTTCAAAATTTTATAAGAAAGTAACCTTCTATTCTATAAAACACATTATGCTACTCTTCTACGTGGATGACATGATTATTACAAGTAATGATTAGACTGACATTTTATCTTAGGAAATAGTATGATATGAAAGATTTTGGGTGACTAAGCCGCTTTCTAGGCTTGGAGGTTGCGTCGATGCTTCGGGCTAATATCTATCACAAGCAAAATATGACACTAATCTTATTTCTCGAGCTCGGCTCATTGATAATAAGATTGCTTCTACTCCCATTGAGTTGATTGCAAAATTTAATGACAAGGATGGAACTCCTCTTCCAAATCTTACACTTTATCGACAATTGGTTGGTAGTCTTACTTATTTCACTATTGTTAGGGAAATCTCTTATTATGTTTTGAAGATGACAAAATAAATCCAAGGCTACTAATGTGTTAAATGGTTGAGTAATAGACTATGGAGATGATAGAATGTGTAAATGATATTATCCAAGTCTATACTCGAAAGAACTAGAAGATAGACTCTATGCTGAAGCTGAACTTACTCAGACTGTGTCCAGACCTTAAGGCTAAATATGTTCAAAAGCAGAATATGTTCACACTTACGTCAACAATGTAAAGTCTACTTCAGACGGAAGACACTCGGACTTTATTTTCGACAGAACGCACTCAGACTTTACATCCAGAACGAGACACAAGTCCAAAATGTGACAAGGTCTAAGACGAGACACAAGTTCACAACGTAGCAGATTCAAAATGAAGTATGTTTAGAACGAGACAACTTGACAAAAAGTAACACAAGCCCAAACATGTAACGCATAGTGATCTGGTTTGGATTCTACATCAAGATAAATTTGATTAACTCAATCTAATTGATTCACAATTAGATCTTGAAAATAAAAACTTTCTAAGTGGAGAAGCTTTACTTATAGAAACCAAGATTTTGTTTTTATATTTTGCTCTAACAAAATGGAAGTTTCCAAATTCATGGATACCAAAAAGGAAATGAGTTCATGGCTAGAAATTCTATAAGGGAAGAATGATTGCGAATCTACACAAATCATGGTGTAATCAGAAATGCATCTCATGTGAAGATTGGCAATAATCATTTTTTAATCAATGGTATATTTCAAACATGTACCTTGGATGGTAAAAGAATCTTTCATATGGATTTTCGAAAGCTCAATTCGAAAATCGTGGAGATTCTATACTATTTTTTGGAGGCTCAAAAATTCTCTTCCTTGTGCAGAGTTCTCGTATATTATTGAGGAGTCCCTAATGTGTCGTATGAAAGGTCGGGTAGCTCTAAATTTATTTAATTTATAATTTTATATATACTATTCAATTTATTTATTTGAAAAAAGTGCATTATATATTATGTGGATATTATAATAGCTTATTTGTGCAAAAAGTTCATTAAGTTTATGCAAGTTGAATTCGAGACGAGCCTGATTGAAGAAAATAAATTTTCTGTCTCGAATTTCAAAAAGCAAACGATCATTGTGGATGTTGTTGCTACGAAGGAAATAGTGGAAAAATATTAATCCGTCAAACGTTGTACGCACCTAGTTTAAAATCTCATTATTTTGATGAGCAAATAAGCATTGGTGTCCAACCCAACCCCTCAATGTTTTTCTAATAAATTGCCCACAATGCCATCTTTTACAATAAAAATAAACAATCACCATAGAACAACCATTCACATAATATCACCAATGAATTCTAGGCATGCCAAAAGTCAACCACATCACCAAATAAACATTATCCAGCAAGCAAGACACCAAGAACAACCATAAAACCACAACCGGCCTTAACCGGCAGAAACCAAGTCCACTTGCATGTCTACAGAATTAATTCAAAAAACCTAACCAAACGAGTTCAGAAAATTCTCAAATTTGAATATGCTATAAACGACACTTAAACAAACATTTTTTTTGTGAAGACACCTTGACCCAGGTCTTTCTAGATTAAGAGAAGTAAATCACTCAAACCGTTACAAAAAAACTGTGTCCGTTTCGAAAAATTATGTTTTCCAAAACCAATTTGGTTCAAGATTCAAAACTGGTCCGTGTGATCTGAAATTTGACTATGTTAAACTAAAAAAATGTAATGAACAACTTTTATGAAGAAACTCTTTCAAAAATCGGACGCTAAGAGTTGAAAAAAATCCTTTAAACACCAAAAGGTCACAAGTTCCAGCACCAACCAGAGATTCTGTTTTGCAAATGACAAGGCTGAAATCTTATTCTTTTAAATGTCTAAAATATTGAGTAAAATATATGTCATAGCTGAAAATGTGGCATCCTAAAAATTTCATAGCAATCTCTAGATGCACTATGACCCATGAATAGGTAATGGAAGCGCCATCGGACTATATTATAGTCATTAAACCAATGGATTACAATCAAACAAGGGCCGAGCATTGAATGGACTATTTCTTTGTCGGAAATGTATCATATGCTCTTGTGAGACTGAGGTTGTACTATAAGATGGGTTGATAAGAAAATTTTTGGCCGTGAACCCTATGAATTGAATTATCCTTGTGTATTGTTGTAATATTTATGGCCATGCGAATATTGGTGATTATGTAATTGTAAGTGGGGATTAAAGTGAGATATTAGTAGTAGATGTGGGCTGATTATTTAAGGCTCAAAAATGCCCAAACCGGCCCACATTTCCTCTTCATTCGGTCAACCAAGGCCCAGCCGAATGAGCCCATATCAATTGCATTAAATTTGACAAGTGGCTACATGAGGTGTTGCCACCCCTTGCTTCACCGGAGATCTTCCATGCAAAACCTCATGATTACTAGCTAATCAAGAGAATAAAAGAAAAAGAGAAGGGGCGGAGTGAACGAGGGAGTGATCGAGAGAGAGAGAGAGAGAGAGAGCGAGAGAGAGAGAGTAATCGAGAGAAAAGGGAGAGAGTGAGACCGAGAATTTTCTGTAATTATCTAGCCGAAATTTGACTTCGTGTCCTTGATGAAAGTTGTAGATGACATACTAAGGAATAGAATACTAAAATTTTGGAAGAAACAGACAATTATTGATTGGTGAGGCGATTTTACTTTGAAGACATTAAATCTGGAAACTGTTACCGAGGGTTAGGGAGAGTTAGAGTGATTATAGCTCTTGATATACAATGAATTTGACTTAGAGTTCTTCACAAAACTTTTACCCCTGGGTCTTATACATAACATATTAAAATATCAGAGTTTTCTGAGTTTATTTAGGTCTTATACCGAATTTTTTATTAAAACTGTGCAATAGTGATGCTTGAAGTTTTATGGCTGTGATGCATGGACCATTGCGACTCGTACGAAGTTTTCTTGACTCAGTGTCCTTCATAAAACTTTTTTCTCTAGATCTCATTATAACATGTTAAATTCTTATAATTTATTAAGATCGTTTACTAATATTTCCAGAATTTAAATTAAAAGAGTGCATTATGTTTTATCCGAAAATTGTTTTATTTTCAAGAACAATTGAATTGCTCTATGAGTTGTGATGCCTTGGGTCGTCATTTGTACAACGGATGCGGTGACATTTAGCATATCATATGACATCAAAAATGAAATCGATGAAGCTTTGTAAACTCATTGACGCTTATGATTGTAATGCATTAAATGTTATTTTCAAAGTGAGACATATATGTATACATTGTGATGTTGATGATACCGTCAGACGGCTAAGTCGACAATGCCCCGGTAGTGTCGGGATGCCCAGAGGTGTGTGCCAGATGTTCTTGGGAGTTTCAAGATGCCTTGAGGTGTGTGCCAGATGCTCGGAGGTGTGTGCCACAGGCCTTGCGATGTCTGGAGGTGTGTGCCAGATGCCCGGCGGTGTGTGCCGAAGGTCTCGCGATGCCAGGTTAGGTGCAAGAGCCAGGAGGGATGCAAATATTGATCCCTGGAAAAAAAATGAGATCCTTTTGAAAATCAAAATGGGAAATGAATCATGCGCATGTGTGTGCTTGGGACATGAATTGTCTATGAATTTGAGTTGATACTATTTGGCATTGAAAATGTGGTCATTAAGGCATTGAATGGATCTCATGGAGATACATGCATGATTGCAAAGATGATATATGCATTTCACATGAAATCTTAGTTGTCTTGCTTGTTGCATTGTGTAGTTTGATGGATCTTTTACTGCTGAGTGGTTGTACTCACCCCTTTTGGGGACTAACATTTCAGACTAGGAGTTATGTCTCTGTCGTTAATCACCCCCGATACTTTATATGGCATACCGACCGATGTCGAGTGCGAGTGTACGGAGCATCATCACCCCAAGATACGGGGGTTAGTTTTTGTTCGTGTGCAGATTCTAGTTTTGTACGACGTTGGATCACCCGCCGGCCCTGTCATTCAGGAGTTCTTGTCCGTGCATGTCCGCCGTGACAAGGTTATGCTGGGGATGCTGCTACCGCCGCCAACTGACGAACCAGGTTGGGTGTGACTGAGCGCGATGGAGGGAGGATGAAGCTTCTTTTTGGATGGCCGACACTGAATGATGAACCGATGTACATAACTGCTGTGAAGTCGGGTACGTTTGGTTATAGACGAGCTTAGTAAAGCCTTGGCCTTTTAATGTACTGACTCATGATGTCCATCAAGTTATGTAAATATGTAAATAAAAGTGTTTCGACTCTAACTTATATATATAATGTGTAGTTGGTGTGCATTGCATTATTTTGATTGAGTATGGGATAGGGAGATTTTGAATATGCTTCCGATATATGAACTACGCTGGGACCGATTTAGATGATATAAACCCCCAAGACTTATGGACCCATCATAACTCTATGGTATCAGAGTAATATGTTGCTGGGTCAAGTGAAAGGTAAGTGAATTGTGGCGACCCTAACGGATCGGGGGCCGTTTCGGGGGTGCCACAGAAGATGTCTAGAAAAAGGAATGTGGGCTATTCTGTAGAGAGGAGGGGACTTCACTCGTGAGAATAGAGAGGGAGGGAGGGAGAGAGAAAGGGAAAATAAAGTCAAGACCGCAACCACTAAAAAGCCTTGGAAAAATATCTCACACTCGAGTGCTAGCCTCAAAAGTCTTCAGCCATTTTTGTCAAGGGGCTAACCACCTAGAAAATAGTCATAATTTCCACAAACAAAAACCAAATTCATGGTAGAAAATCCCATTTTTTTCTCAGCCATCCGAATTTCCTTATTTCTTTTTGCCGAAAACCGATTTTTTCTCAAAATTCCAGCCTCGACGGAATTTCTCCGAAAGATGAGACAACGACCTATAAATAAATCGTGACACGCTTGAATGTCCGATTCCCGAAACTAAATTAAATTTCGTGATTTAAATCGAGCGAACACGATTTTAGTATGACCTAACATATCAGGTAGCTTTTAGGGATTTTAGCGCGTTTGACCCGTGGTCGATAATTTTCGATCCACGTTTGTGTATCTCTGACTCGTAGGTGACTCTCGGTTTTTGCAAAAAATCGCAACGTTTCAATTACGTGTACTAAGTATGAAATCGACAGAAAATCGGGTTAGCACCGTACAACGTGAATTTCATAGTCATGCGGAGTCACCCGCAATTCAATTACATGTTTCAATCGAATTGACTTATATCCGATTGCAATTCGACTATAATGGTATCGTATTGACCCTTGCCAATTTTATGGTCAAGCGGTTGATTTCCGATCGAATTCTCTCGTCTGCCACGTTTATATCCCTTAACGGCCTCACTTAATAGATTAGTTAACTCACGAATGATCAGTTCCGAGTAAATTAACCATAAGCACGTCAATGAAATGCCCATTTCATATTATCGAGATGAGGTCGAATTTTAGGATGTCACATTATACAAGTAATCTATTTGAGAAGCATCCGAACTATTAAAAGATGAGGATGGATCCATAGATATAGGGGCAACAGAAGTAGTTGGTTTTGTGGTGTTGGACAAGATGAGAATTATTCTCTAGTCTACTAACATATCATCAAAATATAATAAATTTTTAATGGGCTATGTTTATAGTCCGAATGGGATAATTTTTGATCCTATTTGGTGTTTTTGGACATCCTCTGGACTAGATAAATTTGGATATGTTACAAACAAAATTTGGGGAAAAAAATCTAGGAAAGGGAGTAGAATAGATTTGAATTGGATAAGAAGTGTAAAACAAACGACAAAAGGAAGGAAAACAAGAAGTTGCTGCTTGTGGCTTATGAAGATCCGGGCTGCCATGAACGCTAGTGGTGGTGCAAGGTAACCACCACAAGATAGAGACCCTCTCCATCGAGCAAGTTGCGCAAATGGAAAAGCTTGTCATAATAGCATGACAAAGATCTTTGCACGGGGAAAACGAAGACTTCTGCACGTCTCGGCGGAGACCTCTTCGCAGCCGTGCACAGGCGAGGTTGGTGCTTGCCTGAAATTCTGTCGCTCTGTCGCGATCTCAAATCAACGGATCTGAGGTGCACTCCCCAAGTAACGGTCGTAATTAATAACTAAATTTATTTAACTTACACAATCGTATATAATTAAATTTATGAGAACTTTCTTATTAAATAGGGTGAAGAAAGATTATATTAGTTAATTTCCCGAATTCACATGATATGAAAAAATTATCATTTATGTAATTAGATTTAGTTATACAGAATTAACGTTAGAAAAAAAAAACATGAAAATCATCAAAGAATGAACGAAGGAAGATTTGTCTGCATATTGAATCTTGTAAGGAGCTAGCCAACTCAAACTTTTGAGTGGGACTTTTGTATAACAAATCTTATTAGCTTTGCAACAAAAGGTCTTGATCTTGCAATAATTACACAATATGGAGAGATTTACGTTTATGGCTATGGGAAGATACATAATATGTTGAATTTAGATATTCTCCTAGCTATTTTGAGGTCGATATCCTTATAGTTTGATCAATTCTATTCTATGGTAGCAGAATTTAGGGACATTTGACCGTCTAGCTTTATTCTATATGTCTAATTTGAAACAAATAAGCAGTTGTGAGGGCTTTTGCAATCACTGACTTATGCTTTGAAAGGGAAAAAAGAAGGGCTTGATAGATTTTGGACTACTGTGAGAATAACATTTTACTATGAGCCACAAATTCTTAAAGGAGTGAGCTCCACAAAAATTTATAATTATTTGTTACTTGATTTTTTATTTTTTATTTTGCAGTTTAGAATAGACTATTATTCTAACGATTTTATTAAAAACTGTCACGCAATCATTTCTTAAAAAAGAATTATCATTTTGGTAAGAAAATAAGGAAGTGTTGTTGCAAGACCCTTGACTCTTATTTTACCTTCAACAAAATAAAGTCGATAATTTGTAAGATTAACCACTTTTAATGTGAAATTCTTCATTAAGATGTTTGAGAATTTTATGTACAAACATAATCTCTTATAACTTGCTGACAAAATAAACAATTTACCTACCTCAAGGTTCGTCATACTAAATGTATGATATAAGGTCAAATGTCATTATGTAAATAAAACCGTAAAGGTTTCTGTAGACAAAGATTTTGAAGTTGAATTACACAATATCGCAACTCATGTGGATCCATGGTGAGGAACTGTCAGCTTGGCTAGGCACCTCCATAAATTAAAAAAAATTATAGGAAAGTAACCTTCCATTCTATAAAACACATTATGCTACTCTTCTATGTGGATGATATGATTATTACTAGCAATGATTAGACTGACATTTTATCTTAGTATATAGTATGAAATGAAAGATTTTGGGTGGCTAAGCTATTTTCTAGGCTTGGAGGTTGCGTTTGATGCTTCTGGCTAATATTTCTCACAAGCAAAATATGTCACTAATCTTATTTCTCATGCTTGGCTCATTGATAATAAGATTGCTGCTATTCCCATTGAGTTGATTGCAAAATTTATTGACAATGATGGAACTCTTCTTCCAAATCCTACACTTTATCAGCAATTGGTTGGTAGTGTTACCTATCTCACTACTAACCCTCTTGATAATGCTTGTGCTCTTAATATTGTTAGTCAGTATGTGACCACGCCTTGTACAACTCATTGTTTGACAATGTTAATTTTTTTTTTCCTAACATGTGCTCTCTCTGTCTCTCTCTGTCTCTCAAAAACGAGACCAGCTCTCTCTCATTTGAAAAGCATGATTGGTGCGGTGGTCATGGCCACGGACCTTAAGCAACTATGGTCGCCATCGCCTCGCAAGCCTCAGATGACAACGGCCACCCTGCTGGCGTCCTCTCTCTCTCTCTCTCTCTCTGATTTGAAAATCAAGATCGGAGTGGTGGTCATGGCTGTGGAGCTAAAGCAATGGTGGTTGTCATCACCTCGCAAGTGTCGGACGACGGCCACCTTGCTAAGTCCACTTCTAATCTCTGTGGACAACACTATAATCCACTTCTTGACTGGTTTGCTTACACTGCTTTCCGGACTAGATGTTCGATTCAGCTCTCTGGACTTCTTTTTGGTATTCTAGCTGGACAAAGCTCATTTTAAGTCTGAACCAGCTTGAATTACAACTGAAAGGTCATTCAGTATTTTCAAAGAGCAATCGCTTAAGGGCGCCGAAGGATTGGACAAGGACAGTGACTCGCGGACCAGGATGCTTGCTGAGATCACAAGGAAGGATGTCAGTTCGAATCACGAGCAAGGACGCCTGTGGAACCGAGAATGCAGAAGATTGAAACGGTGGATGGTTGGTGGAACGCCACGGACGCTGGGGCGCTGGCGGATGTCAGTGGTAGATACCAGGACAGCGATGAGAAAGCTACGGGATGGAGAGGACCACCGGTTGAAGAACACCGTAAGACTCGAATACGTAATGAAATGTGTATGAATAGTCGATGATAGGAAGGTGAAGAGAACGTGACCTTGGGGCGTGAAAGCTTCGCCCACATTCTGAGGATGCGAGCGTCCTGTCTAGAGTCTCCTCAGGTGAGATAAAATGGCGTTAGGATCTTGTGATGGTGTTTTCTTATTATTTTTTAAAATCTCATGATCCAATCTCCGAAACCAAACCAATCTCTCCCAAATCTCCTTTCTGGGGTCACAGCTTGATGCAGTTAAACTTCACCAAGTTTGTTGTTTCGGTTTTGCCATTATTAGACCTGTTAAACAGGTGAATCGGATCAAAAATGATCCAATCCAAATTAACCTATTTAACACGTTATATTAATTTCCATGTAATATAAATGTAGTGACCTATACTTGGCTTGATTCATACCAAACTCATAACAAAGCCGACTCATATTACTAAAATACTTATATATTTAACTAATTAAGGAAATCTCATACATAGTGAACGAATGCGGGATTGATTGAGAGCGAGAGATGGTCACAAAGATGAGTTGGATTTATATAAGTTGTGAATTCATTTAATACCTATAAAGTTTGATCTAATCTCATTTACTAAATATAACTAACCCATTTAATAAGCCAACCCATCAAATATAGGTCAAGAAATGGATCTATGTCCCATTTTGGTAGATCTAGCTATTATTCATTTAGCGGATTTCACTTCAAGCTCGCTCTCTGATCTCCATTTCTATTCCAATCTCACCAAATCATGCTTAGAATTTTACGAAGTAGACTCCAACGAATTTGCCCCCTTTATTAATCTTTAAAATGGTCATTTAATCCTTCTAAACCGCCGCCCTCCTCTTCGAATCGGCCAAGATTTCTCCTCTTTGTAATATTCTCTTTCACTTGCACTTACGGCGATCTGTTTGTTTGGCTTTTAAGAGCTCAAGTTCCAGTTGCTCCATCATTTTTATCTTTTACCCTTTTTTCAAGCTTTTACCTTATAAACCCCCATGATCCGATTCCTTATCCCACCATTTTTATCCTATTTTATCTCTATTTCCTATCTTGAAGTCCAAATTAATCCTAGAATTCAAATTTGAACAAACGAATTGAGATTGTGCCAACATTATCTGCTTTGCCCCTACGACCTACTTAATGCAAATGAATTAGTCCCAAATGCTATTAGTACATACATGCAATGTGATGCGACGCCAAATGTAAGCAATGCGACTTTGATATTTTTGTTTAGGGGTCAAGTTGATTCCTAATTTTATGGAACAACAATATTTTAGTTATTAATAGTCCCTGAACTTTTGATACATATTTAATATAGTTCTCAAATTATGTGAAAATGTTCAATGTTATTCTTCTATTTTTTTTTTTTAAAATCAACATAACTTATTGATTTGGCTTCCAATCCGGTACATCTGAATGATGGACAAAAAAAATTGCTGAACATAGATTCCCAAAGATATTTAACTCAAACTAAAATATAATAATTCATGTAATTTGTTTAATTTGATCAACTTGGAAAAGTAATTATCCATGTTATTGATGACTTAGATAATTTTATCTTCATTTGAGTTGACTATCTCACGAAAATAATCCATGTGTTAGGTTATTCTTCTATACACAATTCAAATTTACTGGATTGGAAGCCCAATCAACAATTTACATTAATTTGAATTAATGGAAGGATAGTGTTGGATATTTTCATATGGTCTATAGACTAGATTAAATATTTACAAACAAAATTTAGAGATTGCATTAAATAAATTAAAAGTCCAAGGACAACATTGTACATTAGGCAAAGTATCATAGAGCACAAAAGTTAACAAATCAAGAACAACGTTGGATATTGGGCCGAAGTTCAAAAACCATTTGTGCAGCTATCCCATGAAAAGTTGGCAACCCAAAACTAGTAATTAACTTAATTTGATAAAAGCTAATAAGTCGTTCTAACTTAGGTTGGTAATTTTATATAGGAATTATCAAATTCAAGTGTCAATAAATTATGTAAATAAAAGTTGGTAAAATTGTCTAATATTTGGTCATTTTGCAAGCTAACAAACAAGAAATTTTATTTATTAAATCCGGTGGTAAATCACCAAAAAAAAAAAAATTTACCTAGAAAAAGGGTGACATCTTTTTTTAAATCAATAACTTCTTTACACTTATCAACATTTGTTGAAATTTATCAGTATTTAAAAAGAATCCCATACCTTTTAACACAGAATAATAGAGTTCCACCTAGCCATAGCCACGTGGAGTCGAAGGCAAACTAGAAGAATATAATCCTAGCCACAACAAAATAGTTCAGAATTAACAGGCAATAATTAAAAAAGAGTTTCACTTCATAAATTGCTCTCTCAATATCTCTCCATGCATTGGCACGTAAAAGAGAGCGTCTCTCGTGATGAGAAAAAAGATCCATCTTGATGTCGACTTTTCCTTTCACTTCTTTGACGATAAGATGGGTCAAGAATTTGGGACCACGTCCGAAAAGAAAACACAAGAATTGTTCTGGTGTATACTGCTTCATCTCCCCGGCATATCCGAAAATTTGTGCGAACAATGGTTTTATAAAAGAGGAGGTTTGATCAATCCGAGGACTCGAGCTAAGCCAGTCAAAGCAAGAAAGACAGAGTGGGGTTTTGACATACCAGTGCAATTCTCCTTTGGCAGAATAGAGGTATTGTAAGCAAAGGTCTTGAATAGCTTCTGTTCCGCCAAAGGAGAATTGCCCTGTGATTGAGACTCCAACAACAACAAGTCGATTGCTTAAAGAAAGATTATCAGCGCAAGTTAGGGTTTCTTCTTTTCCCTTTTCCCTAGCACTGACAAAAGTATTATGCCATCTAGAAACCATCTCAATCTATTTGCTTCCTTTTTATTTTCAACAAGAAAAGTGAGTTCCAAATAGATATGTCCATTTCTCTCCATACATAACATACTTCGTAATGCATTTTTATGAGTAAAGTAAATCATATCTCATCCTTTTGGCAACAAAAAACATGTCTCTTACCTTGGGCAAATTCTTACCTAGACTTGGATCCACATGGACTCGATTAATGTCTTTTACAGGGTAAATTCTTACCTAAACCTGGATTCACTTGGACTAGGTCCAACAATGCCATTATTCGTACAGTTTGAGGTCTGTGATTTGGTTCCACATAAGATATTGCCCATTGCACCAGATTCTAGTGGGAAGTTCACTCCAAACTATGCCAGGCTCTATGTTGTAAAAAAGGTGCTCACCGTAGGTGCCTTGATCTTGGATTGCTATCTTGCCTAGATCGATGATAAATAACAAAATGGATGGTCGAGAATTCTTGAGTCCTGTAAATGTTGATGCTGTAAAGGAGTTTTTTTCCATGAATAAACTCACAAATCCAGAATTGGCCTTTTTGGTTTGTGCAATCAAGTCACAACTGGTCTGTTGTGGCATTTTACATCGCATTCATATGCATGTTTGGCGCAGAAACAGCATAAACAGTTGTATAGTATTGTTCCAAACTAATTTTAACCATTTTGATTCCACTAACCTTGTCTCTTTCCACCCCTCCCAGGACCGTGCAATCTCGGGGATACCAAAGTCGCAGGGTCCTTGCCTTAAAAAAAAATAATCACAGCAAGAGCAGTTTGCAACGGAACCTTGAGTTCAGTCAGAACCATGCAATTCTTCCTAGCCAAAAATATTGGGCGGAGATGTAAACTCTCTTATGTCCTTTCTGAACAATGGCAATTGGCTTAATATGAGAATTCCATACTCAACGATACTGCTTAGAGGAGTGGAGGAAGTTGTCGCGACCTTCTTTTTTTCAGCACCCGCAGTCGGGTACGGGCGCCTAAGGAGGCTAATGGCTCGGCTGAATTAATTAAAGCCCGGACTCTCCCAAGTCCACCAATTCACGACTTTAATAGTCTAAGTTTTTAACTTGTAAATCAATTTTTAAAATGGAGTCGCCACTAATCGATTTGGGGTGGGTTGATTAGAAACCCAAGCGAAGTATCGGGAGAAGTACTCGCTCCTGCGCAACCAGAGAAATTAGGATCGGGGACTTGATTACATTAGTTAATCACTAATGCCCTTTCGGTACCTAATCTTGTTTAAACCCTGAGGTTTTTTTGGATGTTCAAGGGATTTTCCATGCATTTTTGGGAGGAAAAACATTTTTTAAGTCATTTTCTAATTTTTTTTTTTCGACACAAAAGGGATTTTTGGGGTTTTTTAGTTTTTTTTTTTTGGAAAAATACAAGTCTTTTTGGCTTTTTTTGAATTTTTTGTGGCTTTTTCATGAATTTTTGGCTATTTTTGGATTTTTGGCATTTTTTGGAAAATATGAAATATTTTTTATTTTTTTGATTTTTTTGATTTTTAATATTTTTCGATTTTCTGGAAATTAAAACATTTTTTAATATTTTTTAAAATAAAACACTTTTTGATTTTTTTTTAAATAAAATATTTTTTATTTATTATAATTATTTTATATTAAAATAATAAAATAAAACTAACCGGGTCGGATCCGCGGGTTGGGTCCGACCCGGGCCGGCGACCCAAACGCGGATGGGCCCCGTTGCGGGCCGCGTTGCGGGCCCGACTTCGATTTTTCATCTTTTTCTTTTCTTTTTTTCTTTTTTTGGTTTTTCTAATTTTATTAAAACAACGCCGTGGCCGGGCATTTGGGGACACCCAGCCCGGCCCGATGACCCGCTTCGCGACCCGGCTCCCTGCGAACCCTACCCGACCCGGATCCGATCGCGACCCGACTTCCGCTGCCCCCGAATCTCGCGAAACCCTACCCGGTTCCGAGACCCGGATCCGACTCGACGACCGGAAAATCGCAAACCCTAGGGTTTGCGAATCCGCCGCGCGCCGAGGGGGACCAAGGTGCTTAGCGGCGACGGCGACTATGGCGGCGAGAAAGGCGACAACGGCGACGGCAACGGTAGTGGCGACGCTCTTTTTTTTTTTTTTACCTTCTCTCGAACGGGGACGGCGACGGCAACAATGCCAGATCGAAGGCAACAGCGGCAGAGGTGCTTGGCGGCACGGCGGGGTTTTGCACAGCAGCGGTGTCGTGGGGTGGGACTTTCTTCCGCCCCTCTTCGCGAATCCAGAACCTCCGCACCTCTTCCGACCTCGCTTCTCTCTCACTCAGGCCAGATCCGAGCCTCCACCGGCCGGATCTGACCCTCTCGAAGTTGCTCGCCGCCGGCCTTCCCCGAAGTCTCTCGGTGGAGGGTGGGCTGAGCTCACAACTCGAGTTCCCTCTCACTCGCTCGTTGATTCCTCCCCTGAAGTCTCTCAGTGGGAAGATCTCCAAGCTTGCAATTGCCCTTCGACGATGGAAGTGCTCTGCTATTTATAGGCGAGGAGGTCCGGTCGACGGAGCTTCGACCGGCAGTCCCCTTCGCGCGCCGAGCGGTTCTCCTTGGCTGGACCGACGTCCCATCCGAGCTTATCCTCTCCGGCCGACGTCAGCCTACTCCCATCGGCTGTAAGCCGTCCTTTGCGCACGTCGTCGTCTTCTGCGCGTGAACTACAGAGGCAAAGAAAGAAGGAGCAAGGAAGAAAAAGAGGGAAGAAGAAGAAGGAAGAAGAAGGAGAAAAAGGGGGTGGGGCCAAGTCGCACAAGCCCACGTGAAAAAAAAGGGGGGCTGCTACTTTTCTTTTTCTTTTGGTTTTTTTTATTCATTATTTACTATCCAAAAAAGGCAAATAAATGTAAAAAGAACCTAATTAATTAAAAAACGAAATTTAGGTGTCAACAGCTGCCCCTCTTTGAAGGTTAGTTCGCAGAGGTTGCATTCAAAGACAAACTGATGCCTAAATTTTATCCATGCACGCGTAGTAGATTATATTTTATTTGGGACTTATTATTCTATGCGGAAAAAGAGCAATATAACTTTACATATACTGAAACAGATAAGAAGATACCTGTAGTTACTTACCGGGAGTGAGTGAGATAGGGTGCGAACCCCAAGTTTGGCAAGTATCAAGGCGTCATATTACCTGGTGACATGAGGAGGTTGCTTTTTCAGGGCTCGAACCATTCTTCGATCGCCTGTTAGAGCAATAAGTGATTTGTCTAGGACTCGAACCTTTCTTTGGTCGCCTTGACGGGGAATTGCCTTCCCAGGACCCGAACCTTTCTTCAGTCGCCTGTTAGAGCAATAAGTTGGTTTGTCTAGGACCCGAACCTTTCTTCAGTCGCCTTGAAGGGGAATTACTTTTCCAGGACCCGAACCTTTCTTCGGTCGCCTGTTAAAACAATCAATGGTTTGTCTAGGACCCGAACATTTCTTCGGTCGCCTTGACGGGAGATTGCTCCTCTAGGACCCGAACCTTTCTTCGGTCGCCTGTTGGAGTAATCAGTGGTTTGTCTCGGACTCGAACCATTCTTCGGTCGCCGTGACGGGAAATTGCTTATCCAGGACCCGAACCATTCTTTGGTCGCCTGTTAAAACAATCAATGGTTTGTCTAGGACCCGAACCTTTCTTCGGTCGCCTTAACAGGAGATGCACCGACCTTTCTCAGGGCATCTCATTTGTGGGTACCTGATTTGTATCGAGGACACCAGTTGGTACCCGACCTTTCTCGGGAGATGCGCCGACCTTTCTTAGAGCATCTGTTTTGTGGGGCGTCTGACTTCTGTCAAAGACACCAGTTGGAACCCGACCTTTCTCGGGAGGATGCGCCGACCTTTCTCAAGGCATCGATTTATGGAAGATACCTGGACATTTACAAGCATATCAAAGAGTACCTGGATATTCACAAGCACTAACCTGAAGGATATTTGGGCCTTTACAGGCGTCAAAAGGGGCATTTGATTGATCATAAGCATAAGCTCTTGGAGGATACCTGGATGTTTGCAGGCATTAAAGGAATACCTGATTGATTGCGGGTATTGAAAGAGTACTTGAATGATCACAAGTACAAACTCTTGAAGGATACCTAGCATTCGTAGGTATCGAAGGAGTACCTGATTGCTTGCGGGTGTTGAAAGGGTACTTGGATAATTACAAGTATAAATTCTTGAGGGATACTTAGACATTCACAAGTATCGAAGGGGTACTTGATAATTGAAAATACTGAGAACATACCTTGGATATTTGTGAAGGTGTCCCACCTCCTGGCAATTGGGAAATATCGAGGGCATACCTGGGATATTCGTAAAGGTCTCTCACCTCCTGGTAGTGGGAATATTGAGGATGGATCTTACATATTCGTGAAGGTCTCTCACCTCCTGGTAGTTGGAATATCGAGGACGTGCCTCATATTCATGAAGGTCTCTCACCTCCTAGTAATTGGGAATATCGAGGATGTGCCTCGCATATTCATGAAGGTCTCTCACCTCCTGGTAATGGGAATATCGAGGGCATGCCCCGCATATTCGTGAAGATCTCTCACCTCCTAGTAATGGGGAATATCGAGGACGTACCTGGGATATTCGTGAAGGTCTCTGACCTCCTGGTAATTAGGAATATCGAGGACGTGCCCCGAATATTCGTGAAGGTCTCTCACCTCCTGGTAAAAGGGAATATCGAGGACGTGCCCCGAATATTCGTGAAGGTCTCTCACCTCTTGGTAAAAGGAATTTGAATGTAGCACGAGGCTTACCTGGATTGCCGCAGGCACTTAAAAGGGGTGGAACACCTAGATAGCCACAGGTGTACAAAGTACTGGGATACTTGGATGAACACAAGTATTTAATGATACAACCTGGGACCACTCAGTTTGTCCAAGTGTAAGAAAGCATACTTGGGTAGGCGTAGGCACACAAAGCAGTGGAATGCTTGAACAGCTACTATTATTTGGGGACAACTCGGGCAAGTTGAGTGTCATGAAAAGGAAGTACCTAGACAAGGGTGGGTACTTGACGATATGGGGATACCTAGACAGCAGTAGGTATTCCAAGAGATACTTGGTTAGTCACAAGTATCAATACTTTGGGGACAACTCGAACAGGTCGAGTGTCAGGAAAATGGAGTATCCGAACGGTGGCCGGTACTCAGAGATAAGAGGATACTTGGACAATCACAAGCATCCAAACTCAAGGGACGATTCGAATAAGTCGAGTGTCAAGAAGAGAGTACCTGGACAGTGGTAGGTACTTTAAGACAAAATGGGGATAGAGATATGCTTACCTGGCAATATCTCTTATCCTTGAGAGTATGTCTGCTATTTGCACAATATGCACACATGATTGTATATGCTGTAAATTCATGAATTTAAATGTGATTCATGCATGACAATTTTGTCAATTTTATATCATCTGATTTCCACTGGGGAAGATTTTGAAAGACAACCTTCATTTAGAATGTAGATGTCTTGAGCATGCCAGATGAGGGACTTTCAGTCTGAAAGGACTTTTCACTCACTCTCATGGAAAAGGCTATCCTGACCATTGATGCAGGATTTATAAGGACCACACTTCTCACTGTCATCATGTCAGCAGGGGTCCGAGTATTCTCGCAAGTGGTATGACTTTACCAATGTGAGAGGTCTTTGTTGAAATTGTGATGAAGACTTGGTCAATAGCTCATCAAATGGGACCGTCGAGGTCAAGGCTCATGAACGAAGTGCCGCACGATCATCTCCAGGTTTGCAAGTCGAGAGTCCTGTGAAAAAAGATAGAATAGTCTTGCTCGTACTTCTTCGAGCGATGCTTATAAACAAATGAAATCCTACGTTAATTGAAGTGCCCCTAGTTTGAAGAGACTTTTACAATGGGATGCAACGTAGGCTTGATTCATGTGTAAAAAGGTAGAGCTGGTGATTGCCTTGGCATTTGTCACCGGTCTTTCTTCTCCTTTGTCAAATGGAGGTTCTATGGACCATAATAGCAACATTTTCTTGGCTGCATTTTTGACTGGGGGGCATTGGCCTTGCTTTTACTAGGCACACTGCTTTTTCATGCCCCTATTTTTATTCCAGTTCTTCATTTATGGGCATTGACCTTGCTTTTACCAGGTACACTGCTTTTTCATGCCCCTATTTTTTCATTCTTGTCGTTGGAGGAATTGGCCTAGGCAAGTTCAATCGAAGCACCGTTATTAGACTCTTGAGTCTTCATCTTTAGTAGGCGCTCTGGGCTATGCTGCTTAAATGGCAATAACTTTTGTTTTGCCTCCATGTGAAGGTGAATTTACAGACTCAATTGAGTTGTACAATAGATACAAGTGCGTAAAGAAAGAATTGCTCTTCGTCATTCTAGGGCACTTAAATTAACGCGAGTGTTCATATGCAATAAAGACACCCAAAGATTGATGCAAGTGCGAGCAAGAAAATTTCTCTCTCTCTTCTCACCTTGTGATGTTGACTTGCTTTCGACTTGCCCCAGTGTGGGGTGGTTCTTTGACCGGAGCATAGCAGGAATTTGTCAGTGTATGGGGCTCAATGGGGTGAGCGATGGAATGCCTCTCACTGTTTTGGTTATCGTACCATTCGCGAGAGAACTCTTTACCCTGCAGTCATGGAATCTTCTGCACTCATCTCACAAGTGTATAGATGGGGGACTGTGTGTAGGATATGGCTTGCCGTTCATCATTCTGATGTACCTCATCCAGCATGCTCAATTAATCTTGTATTCTTCACTTAGCTGTCTATTCTAATAATCCTCAGTGGAATCGGTGACTTAGACAGATAAAATCATCATGTAGAATTCATCTGGAAATGACATGCAACATTTTGAATATGATGGAGTTTGAACTTTTCAAAACAAGTTAATGGTTTTGACTCAAAAAATACCCTATTGACAACTTTAGGAGTTAACATAATGGTGTTTCCAAATATGTTAAATTTTGAACATCAAAAGGGTTATTCGCAAATGGGTGTCGATAGTCATCCCTATTGATTAGGGATATGACACATGAAGGATCAGCCAAGGATTGGGAATTTGATCGGGCATCTATGCTTTTGCCCCTGTGGAGGAGAAGATGTACAAGTAGATCAATTATTCTGGCCAAAATCAAATGTGAGTTGAGGCCTGAAATTTTCTGTCATTTGCTTTGGCGATACTTGAGACGCCATTTTGCTTGGGAGAGTTTGTTATCTTTGTTTTTGACAGTCAGTTAATCCTACAACAAACAAGACATGCTTCTCATTGATTCGTTATCCTTACTTTTGTGATCGGGTGATCCCGCAACAAACAAGAGGGAATGTGTTAGTCATGAACTCTTTCAAGAGTCGAATAACTGGAAGCGATACAACTTTACCCTTCACTGGTTTGTAGATGATTGGGTGAACCTAAAGTGAGAGGGGGACACGAAGTCCTATGTCCCTTGCTTCATTAGGTCAATTTCTCTGAATTGGCTCCTGGATGACATGTCTTTTTACACGAAGCCAAGTGAATTTGATGTGGGTCATTTCCATGTACTAGCTTGGCCAATATTGTTTTGTCTAACCATCAAATTTGGCTCTTGAATCCTGGTGCTTCCTGCCAATAGGGGGAATATGTCAAAAGTGAATTCAAAGAGGGGGGAGTATTGGAAACGATACCAAATTACTCTTCCCCAAAGTTTGTATTTGCTGACTCCTGATGATGTTTGAATGTCGATGACAACCTTTCCGTCTTGGCATAGTTTGACATTTCTTTCGATTGGCCTTCCTCACTTGTGACCATGTATGCATGATTGCTGGTCGTTGATTTATCTTCAATGTCTTCCTTCTGTGGAATTTCTCATTCTGTCTTTAACTATAGCATCATTAGGCAAAAGTCATGTTCCTCAAGCTTCTATGGAATATGAGGTGGACAATCAAAACCTCCAATTCTCTAATGGCAATTACTTCTTGCGAGAGCATGCGTCTGAATAGGAAGTCAGGTTTCTAGGTCCTCATTTTGAATACGGGCTAGAGACCGCTTCAACTGTCTGGATTTCTTCCCTGTTGACAGTAGCCAATTCAAAGAGAAAAGATCCCCTCCTTGTGCTTCTGGGCTTGTCGAAGCTGGAAGTCCCGTTGATGGACTCACGACATCCTGCCTCGAGTTATCATGCTATGCATGCTTCAAGTTTGATAATATGCATGTGCCTATTACATCCCATCCTTTGTCTCTGTAGATGGAAGAGAGAGGATGTCATTTTCGACATTATGTTCAGGGAATAGGACTTACCATTTTGAAGCGTGATGACCCTTTCTGTTTGCCCCGCTTTCTTGGAAGAGTGCTTTTGAACTTGGCGAGTTCACATGATGTGCCAGGTTCAAATGTCCCTTGGTCACACTAAGTCAAAGGGGATGATATTCTGAGACACGAAGTAAGTGAGTCAGAAAGACAAACATGATTAAATTTATCATCTTTTTTTTGAAAGATTTTGGTGATGAAGTGTTTTTTGTTTTCAAAATATGTATTCGGGGGAGAAAAAGCATGAGGAAGCCCAGCCCTCAGTATTCTCCTTGGATGATATTTTCTTTTCATGGTTGGATAGCATCACTGGGCAAGTTTGGAGTACTGCCTCATGCTCTTAAAACAAAATATTAGAACTATACAATAGAGTACTTGGAATGGAAAATACAACAGTAGCACACCAGACAGGATAAGAAACATGAAATTATAAAAACGAGTAAAACCCATGAAAACTCCTGTGTAAAGGAGTGCTTTGATAGTGTTGGTTATGAAATCAAGTGCCTTTGAGTTCCTCGCCTCCAGTAGACTCGAAGTATTCGCATGCGATGACTACCTCGCTGAAGCTATGGAAGTGTAACCCATGCAACCAACAGCGATGCTTGCAGGACAAAGCTTTTATGAACTGCTTCATTAACTCCTCTTCAGCCAATTGAGGGCAGGTTTGCATCATGAAAGCTCTCCACCTCCCTGCATATGCTTGGAAATCCTCCATTGGTCTTCTTGTGAAATGAGCCAAACTCTCACAAGGCAATTCAGTTCCGATCTGGTTTTGGTATTGATGCAAGAATGTGGAAGTCAGCTCATTCCAATCCTTTAGGAGACAAATATTTGCTGTGATGAACCATTGCAATGCTTGAGTTTCTTGGAATGCTTGAGTTGTGAACGACATCGGGCCATAGTACCGACTCATTTCTGCATGGAGATATTGCAAATGAGCCACGGGACAAGTTGTGCCATTATACTTATGGAGATCAGGTATCCCTATCTCTCCAGGGGTCATGATCTTATGAGCACAAGACAGGCTTGATGTATCTTGGTTAGGCCACTGGTTTTCCCACTGCATATCTGTTGTAGTGGTGAATTTTTCTGTTTCAGGGAAGTTGGATTCTACTGAGATTACCCCATTGCTTTCTTCTTGGTCAAAATTTCTGAATGAGGATAAAGTATTGAAGTTGTCTTCATGGTCAGATGGCAAGCTTAGTACTTCATTAGGATCGTAGCGGATAAAGACGTATGCTTCCTCTTCTAACGGACCTTCATCCCCGGATGAGAGTAGGAAACAGTTGTACGATGAATCGTCAGTTTCATTGTCGAAATAACACTAGAAGTCTTTGGGATTATATTCTAGGGCCAGGAAGTTTTCAGGGTTGTACTATAGGGGATGGTAGCCTTCAAGGCTGCATTCTTGGGAATGTTCGAAGCTTTGGTGTGGTGGCTCGTCGGTAGATGCTGAACCTATCTGCTTAGGCTTTCTTTTCTTGGCTTCTGGTCCAGACCTTTTGAGTAAGGCCCTTCGTTTTGCTAACTTGATTATGTCAAGGGAAGTGAGAGACTTTAGAGTTTCACTGTCTGATTCACTTTCCAGGTTGATAAGGGTTGGTATTCTTTGGACCCTAGCTCTTGGAGTAAGCTTGGGGAGTTGTCCAATTGTGCCCCATTCTTGAACAGACTTTGTGTCTTTGACCTCGTACAAAGGCTCATTGCCTTTCCTAGTGGGAAATTTTCCAGTAACAAGATGTTGCTCAACTGCCCATTTATCATGTAAGGTTTCATTGACATGCTCCTCTCTTATCTCAGCGGCTAACAGCTCCTCGTGCTCCGCGATCATCGGCTCTTCGTAGGGTAAGGTGATGTCAGGGGTGATGTTAATATTGTACTCTTGGTGAAAAATATGAATTAGTTCCCTCAAGGTTTTAAGGGGACTAATCTTCCTGACAATGTACCATCGCAAGGCAGGGCCAGTCAAGTGCGATTGGTACGATTGAATCATCCTTCGGACCAAGTAGGCCTGCAAGTAGCTCTCTGGGCGAGAGGTATCAGCATACCTTTCGCATTCAGGTGCTTTGAGCTTTTCAGGGATTTCAATGCCGGCATAGTTGGAAAGGTCCATGGGATTCCGCTCCTATAGCTGGTTTAACTTTTTCATGATTCTTTCAAACTGTCTATGGTACTGGCTATTTTCTGGCAAATTTGCAGGCGTCATGACGGTGTTGAAAAGAACTGGAGGGACCATCATCTTGAAAGGCGGTGGGATCTCCTGAAGGGCTCCATATTGTCGTGCTACCCGATACAGGTAGTAGGGAATGGCGCTAGTGAGACCGAGCAACGGAATTGGGCGGGTGCGCATATAAGCAAAGCGGGCCCTCTTTTCAGGGAACCAACCAGCACACCATTGGAATGCCTCAAGAGCTGGGTTTCTTAGGAAGCTTACCCAATTTAAACAGCTTTGATTGGGAATGTACAGTCCTAAAACCATAAATTTTTGTAATGGATTTTCAAAAGCGTTTGTTTCTGGCGATCGCATGAAGTCTCGAAATTCGCTTAGGTGAGAAAAGAACCAGACTTGTAAAATTTCAGGAGAGGCTTGCATGATTTTCTCCGAGTTGTCTTTAAAACGATTAAAAGACAAGAATGTTTCGATTAAAATCATGTTGACATAATTCCCCCTCTTAAGATCGATCAACTATCCATGCCATCTTGGGAGTTATGGCATTTCTTTGATGGGGGAAGATGATGAGCCCGAAAAAGGCTAGGAGGAAAATCTCACTTTTTTGGGTCATAGGCTGATTTTGGAAACAGGCATTCATAAATTCTAGTGGGCAGGTATTATGGTTGTCTTCAAGAATTTGTCTCATGACATGGATTTCAGTTCCTAAAAGTCATGCTAACCCGCGCCATGGGAGGGCGCCTATCGATGGTTTGACAAGCTTTTTCTCAAGAGGCATTCCAGTGATGATGTTGTATTCTTCCAGGGTTGGGGTTAGCTCAAACCTACCGAATATAAAAGTAATTGTCTTCGGGCACCAAAAATGTGCCATGGCTTGTATGACTTCAAGACGAACAGTGATTTGGATCAACGATAGGAGATGACCAATTTTGGCCTTCACGCGCTCCGGGCAAACCGATCCGATTGACCCTACCATCGAAGAGCTCGCCTTGGGAGCAAGAATGAACTGGATATCGTCTTTCCCCATCACATATAAAGCGGGACTTGAAAATTTTATCCTACATTGCCATGGGCCAAATAAAAAGACCGAGTAAAAGTAAAGAAATCACTTTGCTTTTAAAGAAAAATGGCAAGCACAAAGACATGCGCATGGGACGTGCGGCTCGATTTCTAACTCAGAAGGCTTGATGAAATTAAAAAGGTATCCGCCCATCGCATTCTCGCGTTGGCAGTATACCCCCTTAACCTCGACTAAGAAATTCGGGGAAAAGAAAGGCAACCTCTACATCACAGTCTCGCGTTCGAGGTCGTATCTTTCCTAACACCATCCTAGAAATCCTATGGCGGCCCAGGTCCGGCGGCCGAGTTGTGTGTGCCATGTGTAGTGCTAAAATAGTAAAGCATGCATAACAGTTTATAATCACAAGATAATCTATTTTAATTAAAATGAATTTCTAAGCTTTTGACCCGCATAAAGAAAAAACCTAAGTCAGTAAAGAATTTAAACAAGACAAAAATGGCCTAAGTCCTCAAAGTCCCCAGCGGAGTCGCCAAGCTGTCGCGACCTCTCTTTTTTCGGCGCCTGCAGTCGGGTACGGGCACCTAAGGAGGCTAATGGCTCGGCTGAATTAATTAAAGCCCGGACTCTCCCAAGTCCACCAATTCACGACTTTAATAGTCTAAGTTTTTAACATGTAAATCAATTTTTAAAATGGAGTCGCCACTAATCGATTTTGGGTGGGTTGATTAGAAACCCAAGCGAAGTATCGGGAGAAGTACTCGCTCCTGCGCAACCAGAGAAATTAGGATCGAGGACTTGATTACACTAGTTAATCACTAATGCCCTTTCGGTACCTAATCTTGTTTAAACCCTGAGGTTATTTGGATGTTCGAGGGATTTTCCATGCATTTTTTGGAGGAAAAACATTTTTTTAAGTCATTTTCTAATTTTTTTTGGACACAAAAGGGATTTTTTTGGGTTTTTTAGTTTTTTTTTTTTTGGAAAAATACAAGTCCTTTTGGCTTTTTTTTGGATTTTTTGGCTTTTTCATGAATTTTTGGCTTTTTTTGGATTTTTGGCATTTTTTGGAAAATATGAAATATTTTTTATTTTTATTTTATTTTTTTTATTTTTTGGAAAATAAAACATTTTTTAATATTTTTCAAAATATTTTTCGATTTTCTGGAAATTAAAACATTTTTTAATATTTTTTGAAAATAAAACACTTTTTGATTTTTTTTTTTGAAAATAAAATATTTATTTTTTATTTATTAGAATTATTTTATATTAAAATAACAAAATAAAACTAACCCGGGTCGGATCCGCGCGTTTGGGGACGCCCGGCCCGGCCCGATGACTCGCTCCGCGACCCGGCTCCCTGCGAACCCTACCCGACCCGGATCCGAATCGCGACCCGACTTCCGCCGCCCCCCGAATCTCGCGAAACCCTACCCGGTTCCAAGACCCGAATCCGACTCGGCGACCCGGAAAATCGCAAACCCTAGGGTTTGCAAATCTGCGGCGCCGAGGGGGACCGAGGTGCTTGGCGGCGACGGCGACTATGGCGGCGACAAGGCGACAACGGCGCGACGGCGACAACGGCGACGGCAACGGCAGCGGCGACGCTCTTTTTTTTTTTTTTACCTTCTCTCGAACGGGGACGGCGACGGCAACAATGCCAGATCGAAGGCAGCAGCGGCGGAGGTGCTTGGCGGCACGGAGGGGTTTTGCACAGCAGCGGTGTCGGGGGGTGGGACTTTCTTCCGCCCCTCTTCGCGAATCCAGAACCTCCGCACCTCTTCCGACCTCGCTTCTCTCTCACTCGAGGCCGGATCCGAGCCTCCACCGGCCGGATCTGACCCTCTCGAAGTTGCTCGCCGCCGGCCTTCCCCGAAGTCTCTCGGTGGAGGGTGGGCTGAGCTCACAACTCGAGTTCCCCCTCACTCGCTCGTTGATTCCTCCCCTGAAGTCTCTTAGTGGGAAGATCTCCAAGCTTGCGATTGCCCTTCGACGACGGAAGTGCTCTGCTATTTATAGGCAAGGAGGTCCGGTCGACGGAGCTTCGACCGGCGGTCCCCTTTGTGCGCCGAGCGGTTCTCCTTGGCTGGACCGACGTCCCATCCGAGCTTATCCTCTCCGGCCGATGTCGGCCTACTCCCCTCGGCTATAGGCCGTCCTTTGCGCGCGTCGTCGTCTTCTGCGCGTGAACTACAGAGGCAGAGAAAGAAGGAGCAAGGAAGAAGAAGAGGGAAGAAGAAGAAGGAAGAAGAAGGAGAAAAAGGGGGGTGGGGCCAAGTCGCACAAGCCCACGTGAAAAAAAAGGGGGGCTGCTGCTTTTGTTTTTCTTTTGGTTTTTTTTTATTCATTATTTACTATTCGAAAAAGGCAAATAAATGTAAAAAAAAAACCTAATTAATTAAAAAAACGAAATTTAGGTGTCAACAAGTATGTTATTGATCTATGAGAATTTCTCGATTCTCACGACATCTTGAGTGCGTATAATAACCATTCCATTTTTTTATTTTTTTCCCGGGAACAAGTTTTGAACAAAAATCTATTTGATAATGTAATTTCATTTTTCATTTTCTGGAACAAATTTTTAGTCTATAAATAAGTTTGAAATAGAAATGAACACTAAAAATTTCAACTTTTTTTTTAAAACAAAAATGAAAAAAAAAAAGTGTTCTCAAGAAAATATGTGAGAACATCTCGAGAGACAGGCAGAGAAGTCCTTTCATATTGAAATACTCTTATGTGGCATTTATATTAAGCCCCTTGATGAATGAAAATTACTCTAATGATCGCTCTTTCCTGTAAAGTTTTGCGATACAAAGTTTGAACAAATAGTCCTGTTTAGTCTTGCTTAGATCCGAAACAAATTATTATCTCCTTCCAAAGATGTGAAAAAAAATATTCTCTTTAACGAGTAATGATTTCTAAATGTACACATAAACTTTGTTCGAAGAAATATGATTGCTTTGACATGTTAGCCTGGAAGAGCTATTATAGCTCGGAGCGTTTTACCTATTTTTGTCAGGAAGGAGCATCCCATCCTCTTCACCAAGAAGTTCTGTCACAGCCCTGATTGTTTTCTTCACCCGGAAATACTTTTGTAGCCTGTAGCGTTTCACCTCCTTTTACCAGGCAGGAAGTGCTTCTCATAGACCTGAGTATCCCATCCTCTCCATCAAGAAGTGCTGCAATAGCCATCAGCGTATCTTTGTCTGGAAGTGCTTTTGTAGCCCAGAGCTTTTCGCCTCTTTGCCAGGAAGTGCTGCTTGTAGCCCTGAGCATTCCAAGCTCTCCGCCAGGAAGTGCTGTTATAGCCTCGAGCACCCTTTTTTTTTATTATGATGTTTCCTGCACAAAAGTGTAGTTTATAGCCCAGCGCACTTCGCTTCTTTTTGCCAGGAAGTGTTGTCCGTAGCCCTCAGCGTCCCATCCTTTCCACCAGGAAGTTCATAGTCTTGTATTCTCATTCCTCGCACTTAAATTTTAGGATAGGATGCCGATTAAATATCTATTTGAGCGAAATCGCGATTATTATGAACCAAACATCACCCGCATCTCTCTCTCTCTCTCTCTCTCTCTCTCTCTCTCTCTCTGAAATGGAAAGTAAGCATGCCATATTTAAGCTACCTCCAGCTAAGGTAATTGATCATTGCTGCATCTGAACAAGGAATAAGAGAGATGGGTGGGGTAAAAGGAAACTCACAAAGAGGGAGAAGAGAGAAAGAATCAATGAAAAATAAGGGAATCTCAGCCAAATAACAAAGGGAAATGAAAGAGAGAAAAAGAAGAAGGGGAAAGATTGAGGAGATCGCGAGATTCTGAAAACAAAGGGAAGTCTGGAATTTCTTTTTATAAAAGAGCATCGACGATCATTCGGTGAAAACGGAGATTCTCGTGCACATTAGAGTGAGACGGCAAAAAAAAAAAAAAAAATCCAGAGAAAAGACATAGAAATATTGAAAGAAATCTTGTGGGAATGCGGGTGAAATTAATTGTTCAAAAACAAAAAAAAAAAAAAAAAAAGCCCTTTAGGCCCTTCGCCGTCATCATCACACCATCCTTGCAAAACGGCCGGCAGTGGTGGGGCGATGGCTAGCAACCCTTGTTGACAACGAGCAACAGCCCAGGGACTCTTGCCCAAATCTAGCCAAGGGGTCAGTGAGGGTTTCAGTGATTGCTAAAGCCCTAACAACCCTCCACTAGCTCATTTCGGCGATGGTGGAGCAGTTGTGAGAGGGTCCACAGGCCTTGGCCTGGTTTTTTTTTTTTTTTCATTTTTCTTTTTTTTTTTTAGATTTAACCTTTTGTTAACCTAATTTAAGTAAAATTTGGGGAAAAAAAGATTTAGACCATAACAATGTTGATTTAACCTTATGTTTCATGTTTTTGTATGTTGACACCACGAAGAGAGAAGATAACAAGAAAAAAATATGTCAGCATTTTTTTTTGTTAGCCAAGTTAAAAGGAGTTATTAGAAGGACTTGATAGTATCAACTTAATAAGTTTTAGGACTTAATTGTATTAAAAAAAATTCAAGGCATGCACTTTATGACAAATTTTAGGACTTTTGGTCTTATCTAGAAAATTCTTTTAGTCACTTAAATTAACATCAATAACTTTTTATAAAAAGTTTGGAAATTCAAGGCGTGGTTAAGAAAAATAAATAATGGTCGGTAATAGATAAGAAAAATAATAATTAAAATAATAAAATGCCGTGGGTAACTTAAATAACAATTGATAAGCCAAAGCTAATTAGTAACTTATTTGGAGAGTAGTTGGAAACCGTAGTTAAAGTTAGTAAATCCGAAAATGTGATGTGAAATTTAAGATGTTGGTAATATTGACAAATAAAAGTTTGTAAGCATCAAGAATAGTTGACAAATTAAAAAGAGATAGTGGCGATATAAGTCCCTGTAATATTATAAAAAATGAAAATCTTTTTTGTGCTTTTCATAAAGAGGCAGATCATATGGAGGTAGGTTTAACCGTGTTGATTTTTCTTCGAAGATGGAATAACCGAAACCCCCCCCCCCCTCAAAACCTCCCAATCATTTTCTCTCTCTCTCTCAAAAAAATACTATGTAGGCCAATCTTACCACGTAGGCAATAGCACACTCCATTCAGTGCTCAACACATGTCTAGATGGGCCCACTAGTTAGTCTTTTTATCTCTCTTTACTACACCTTGCATTTATCTTCTTCTTCATCGAACTTTTTGGACTGTTGATAAGGTGCATTGGAAGCAGATTGAAACAATCAGCATAGGACACATCTAACCCCACGTCTTGGTGAGCGTCTCAATGGACGAAGTTAACATAGGGATGCTTATAACAAAACAAAAAGAGACTAAAGATGACTATTCTTTTAAATGTACTAGTATTACTTTAAAGCAAAAATAAAAAGGTAATCTGGACAATTTTGAATTTCAAACAATAGTATGGGCAGGGTTGGAAATCCATGTCATCTCAAAAAAATTCTATAGCATCAACTCAAGGACAGTGCATTTAATAAACAATGTCTAACTACCTCAACACAAACATGACACATGGTACAAAACAACTAACACCATTATAAAATGCGTTGTCTTGTCTCGTATCAAATGACATGATTCATACTTGTGAATATATGTTAACCTGTCTACATAAGAAACATGTAGAAACACCCATGCACATTAATTTTGCGTTAACAAGTTTAACACAAATCTAAACAATAGGATTAATTTCACTTCATATCACATCTAGAGTGTCTTATTGAGTTAGTATACTTTCATGTATAACGTCTCTTGTAGTCTTATATGTTTTTACTTTACTTTTTATTCTTTTTAAGATGGGTTCAACTTGTAAGTATAAATAAATAAAAAAGTGTTTAAATATATTTGTATTAAAAGTGTCCAATCATATCATGTTAAGAGGAACTGCACAATAACACATTAATTTAATCATGTCAATTCCGGTCTATATGGGTTAAGCAAATCAATCGACCTAAGACACAATTTTTCATTACACTAACTCTTTATGCAACTGCAAACCTGTTCAATTGTATGCAATGTCATGTCATGCAAACTAGTCTTGTTGAGAATTGTTGACCATATTATAGGACTTCTGACAATTAGTCACATTGAGAATGGTGGACCCTAAGCATAGGGACTTTTGGCAATATTATCTCATTTAAAAAAAATAATTATAGTGGGAGTAATTCAATAGACAGTTAGTAGCCCAATACCATGTGGTAATTTAATAGCAGAAAAAATTAGCGAATTACGTTGATTTAGGTTAGTAATCTATATAAAAAAAAAAGTAAATTTAATGGGTCATTGGCCAAGGAAAATAAAAGTTGTTACCCAATAAAATAATTGATGAATTAACGAGATATAAATATTAGTAAGAAAAATGAAAGTTGATAATCCAAAATTAATAGGTTACTTAATCCAATAAAGTTCATAAGTCCCTTGGTTGATAATTTCATATAAGACTTAGTAAATTTGAAAGTTGGTGTCATTTGCAAACTATCAAACAGGCATGACAATTTCTAAAAAGTATTATTAAGCTACCAATAAGTTTACTGAAAAACAAGTGATTTATTAATTATTTGCCTATTTTTTTAAACTTATCAAAATTTATTGGTATGAGAAAAAAAATCATACTTTTTAGCACAGTATCATAGAATTCTGCATAACTATAGCCAGATGTAGTCAAAAACAAATTAGAAGAAAATAATCCTAGCCACAATATAATAGCTCTAAGATTTAAAAGCAATAACTAGAAAAGTCTGCAATTCGTCTCAATATCTCTCCAAGGAATGACACGTAAAAAGATAGCATTTCTCATGAAGAGAAGAAAGTATCCATCTTGATGGCGACTTGTCCTTTCAATTCTTCGAGGAATAGATGGGTCAAGAATGTGGGACCATATCCGATAGTATGTGCAGACAATGGTGTTATAAAAGAGGAGGTTGGATCAACGCAAGGACTCAAGTTAAGTTAGTTGAAGGAGAGAGAGAGAGAGAGAGAGAGAGATCCGATAGTATGTGCGGACAATGGTGTTATAAAAGAGGAGGTTGGATCAACGCAGGGACTCAAGTTAAGTTAGTCGAAGGAGGAGAGAGAGAGAGAGAGAGAGAGAGGTTGTGAAATTACAGTGCAGTTCTCCTTTGGTAAAAGAGAGACATTGCATGCAAAGGTCTTGAAATAGCTTCTCTTCCGCCAAAGGAGAATTGCCCTGTAATTCCCACTCCACTGTCAACGAGTTGATGGCTTTAAGTGAGTTATAGAGTGGGTGCAAGTAACGGTTTCTTTGTTGCTTCTTTCCCTAGCACTGACAAGTTTTTATGCCACGTAGAAACATCTTAATCTGTATGCTTCCACTATATTTTCCTGGGAAGAAGAAAAGTTAGTTTGAAATAGATATGTACATTTCTCTCCTTACATACCATGATTCATAATGCATCTTCATTGCCATTACCATGTACATCTCTCTTCTTGCCGTTGAAACAACAAAAGTGTTTTAAAGGATTAATTCTTACCTAGATCCATGTCCATGGACCAGACTCAGCATTGCCATTAATCATGAGAGCCACACGTGTATTCCATGTTATCAACGGTCGTAACTGCTCTGGGTAAGTTAGACCCGATTCAATGTAAGAGTCTCTTCTTTTTAAATTGACTAATCTTGCTTCTTCATTGGCAGGTTTGCGTCGTGCCTTTGCAAGCTGCTTTTACAGGTGAAGCTTGGCTCCAAAAGGACTAATAATCCTCAAGAGGTTGGTTAAATGGCAAATCAACTGGTTTGAATGTGGTAGATTTCATGAACGGATTTCGATGTACATCTCTCACTAAGATAATCTTGGGGAACACAATTACTATCTATGAACCTATTAGATTTTCTTTTTCTTTTTCTTAGCTCCTTGTTTAAATATGATCAAAGCTAATTAGCATAAATGTTCTAAATCTGGCCATGGTCTGTTTGCCATTATCCAATTTATTCGAATTATTGTTGATTGGGTATTATGTGTAAAAGTGATTGCTGTTTCCTTACAAAGATGCAAACCCACTTCAAATTCAATTCCGGTAGCATGGAGAGCTTTTTCTTGAGTTATTGAATTATATTATTAATTTCTTACTATGTTTTTGTCTAATACTAGCTTAATTGATATTAAATTAGCTACATCTCACGTCACGGAAGCAAGTTAAGAGTAGTTAAAGACTGATTCTGAAAGGTAAATTTCTTTAAAAAGTTTAGGAGGACCCACCCTCATTTTGGGTAGACACTCAATTTTCTAGTGAATTCAGTCTCTCCCTCCCTCCCTCCCTCTCTCCCCATTTGTTTCCTTTTTCATCCCATCTAACCAAGAAAACTAACTTTATTTATCGCCTCTCTCATTACTTTCACAATATAAATGCCTCGTCACTCCTAGCAAGATGCTGTTTTCTCTAGTTTCCTCTTATCAGTTGGCCTATAGAAGGTTATCAATCTAATTTTATGGTTTTATCTTTCGAATCACAAAAACTCCATAATAAGATTTTATTTTCATGATGGCATATGAATAAACAATTAATCGCCTATTATTTTTTTTAATAGTTTGAGCAAAACTATATTTTAGAAAAGAAAATTAAATTTCAATCTAGTTATCTAATTGACCTTGACCTTGTGAGCGTTGGCCAGATAAATTAGTAGGTTTCTATCAAGAAAGATGACTTACTTTGTGTTTTACTTTAAGCCTTCAGACATTCTAATCTGAATTGCAAAGGGGGTCGAAATTCTAATTACACATTCTTTACTGTCAAACTCACATCACGATATTTTGGAGGAATTTTTTAAGATTTTGATCCACTAGCTATGAGATTGAATCTACACTTGATATAATTATATTCTTTATAATGTTAGAAGTAGAACAGCAAAAAGTTCTCTTTTTTTTTGTGCTTTTTGTGCTTCTTTTTTTTTTTGATATTCAAATATGATCTAAAGATAAACATTTTTAACATCTCCCCACGCTTCTAACAAATTAACCTTTTCCATTTTGGAGAAAAAAGATACCAGTCTACTTCTTCCCGTACGGGAAAACAAAGAAAAGAAAAAAGAAGGCAATATTATAAAATAGTTTGAAATACGAAAACGGTTACTCATAAATTAGGAATGACAGGAAAAAAGTCTATCAATAAATGTATGACCAAGTCTGCTGTTACAAAAAAAAAAAAGTCTACTGTTACAAGGGTATATTAGCCCGTCACCTCAAAAAGGTGCATTTTTTTTTTTTGGTAAAGTCAAAAAGGTGCATTTTAGTCAAAAGGAGTGTGGAAATAGCACCGCCAAAGTTTATCGGTTTGCTTGATATGTTTTGAAATTTGGGCTACTTTTTTTTTTTTTGGTAAGGGAAATTTGGGCTACTTTTGATAACAAGAAGGTGCAATTTTTTTTAATACATGCTGGACTTTGCACAACGGGAAGTTTCGTGAAGGAAAAAAGGATTTGTCTTCAAGCGAATGCAACTGGAATCTAATCTTCCATGCATAGCAATGCCTTTACTACCATTTATAGATCTCCCAACTTAGTGACCAACAAAGTGCCATGTATATAATTAGTCGAGGTGAGCTGCATGCTTTGATTTTCAAAGGATCCGAATAGGGCAACTGTTCTAAGTCATATATTTGCTTTGATTTTCCCTCTTTGCGCTCGGATTGACTGAAGGAAGGAAATGGAAGCTGGAGAAGAACAAATTTCCACTCAATGTCGATCAGCCGAAAATATGAGATGATGATGGCCGAAGAGGACTATGACAATCTCGTTGATCTAATACAATCATGCAGTGAGGCATCTCCAACGCCTGCGTAGAGTTCAGGTAGTTGTCCTGGATTTGGACGCTTCTTACCTCTTCCGAGTCAGGGTCAAGTTGAAGCATTTAGGCTAACGAATCCTAGTCAAGGTCCTAGAGTTGGACCCTCCATACATCCTCCGAATCAGGTTGAAGCATTTAGGCCAACGAGTCCTAGTCATGGCCCTAGAGTTGGACACTCCATACATTGTCCAAGTCAAGTTAGAGCATTTAGGCCAAAGAGTCTTGGTCATAAGTCTTGGAGTTGGACCCTTCGTATCTTCTGAGTCATGGTCAAATTGAAGGACTTAGGCCGGCAAGTCCGGGTCATAGTCCTTGTCCTAGGACTGGACATGATCATTCTCCTCCGGCACCCCTGAAACCCTAATGTCATTTCTTGCTACCCTAAGTTGAGCATGGAGAGATAGAAATGTTCGTCATATTCATGGTAGCATTTTTTATGCTCTTATTATTTCATACTTCGATGACCTTAACATGGTAGAGCAATGCGGTTTCATTCATGCTTAACTAGCTTCATCAACAAACAATAGAAATTTCGGAATACTTCTTATTAGCTTTGCCTAACAAGTTTTCTGTTCTTACGGCAATATGTATGGGATCCAGAATATCAATGTGCAAATATTTCATCTGTTAATCACCAATCAATTGAAGGTCCAATTCGTGGCTAATGTATTAAGCGATTCTCTAGTGGATCGTGCTTGCAAGGACAGTGAGGACATGTAAAGTTACATTACAAAACTCACTGAGTTGTGTGACTTGAGTGTGATACAAGACAATTGATCAAGGCCAGCTCATCCAAGTTGAATTTGCATTTTGATATTATGTAATGTGCAACATCAAGCAATATGGTACTACCTTATATGGAGAGTGCAAGAAATTTTCAAGTTCTTTCTTTTCACCATCTTCTTTCTGGACTGTTTTATGTAGTTATGGAGCCTGACATCCCATCTACAAGCTCGTCTGATGAACTATCTTATTTTCATCTAAAATAATCGCACACTTTACACGCTAAAATCTTAAAGGTATATTCTTGGAATTGGATTAGGTCACCCCGAATGGCTTCTCTCTCTCTTCCCTTTTAGAGAGAGAAAATCCTTTCGAAGCTGGGACAATGAAATCTTCACTCATCATTTACCACTTTTTATCTGTTTTTCTTACCAATGCCTTTGCATCACTCTCTTCGGCAGCATCCAATGATTTAGAATGCTTGTCGTCGGTCAATCAGGTCCTTCACAAGCCCTTTCCCAGTCCCCGCGCAAGAGTCACTGCATTGAATCGTTTGCAACCATATGAAAATAATAACCTTTATTTGTGTGACACATCAAATCCTTTCCAATTAATTTACCGATTGATTAGTAATTATTGACTTTCATTTGAATTACTTACAAATATTTAATTTTTTTAAATTTATCGACCTTTTTCTTTTGTTGTTTACTAACTTTTAGTTGATTTACTTACCAACCACTAAGTTCACAATCCTTTTTAAAAAATTAGAAACCTTAATTAGAGTAATTGTCAACTTTTTTTTATTAAATTAGTAATTAATTTGTGTTGCCAACTTTGTTTTGAGTTAGTTATTCATGTTAATTTGATTATGACGTTTTTCTATCTCTAATAATGAAAAAAAGAAAAAACTTCTTTTATCTTTTACCAACATTTATGTACATTTCTTACCGACACTTTATATTTAACAATAATTATATGAAATTTCCAGCATTTCCTTGAACGAATTACATGCTTTTCTCCGATTAAGTTACTAATTATCGTTGTGTTATTTGTTACTCACTCTCAATTGAGTTAATTACCAACGTTTATCATTTTAATTTGCAAATTATTCTTATCTTTTATCAACTTTATTTGCATATATTATCAACGCCTACAGTTTGTCAACTACAATATGAAATTGTTGATCATTATTTGAGTGGTGTAGAACTTTTTTTCTTTTGATCGTTACCAACTATTTTATGTTATCAGCTCTCATTTGAGTTTTCTACCAATTTTTTATGTTTTTTAAAAAGTATTAACATTTTATCATTTACTAATTCTTTTTGTTTCTTATACAGGTCATACATATATTGATTCTATATAAATTCACACACCTTTATTTATATGATTTAGTTAATTTTCTCCCATTAGATTACCAATTTTTTGTCATCAACTCTAAAGTTAATATAACTTAAGGATAAACTTTTAAACTTTTTATAATAGACATATTTATTTGAAAGCAAATTCTTCAATGGTCAAGCGGGAATATGGTGTAGTAACACTGAGCTAATGCTAGTTCGTAGTTCGATTGGATTGATGCAAGACAGATCGAGATAGTAAATATAAGATATCAGCAATCGACGTAGCAGTTGCTAATTATTGCATGTTTGCTTACTTAGACAGAACCATCTGAAATATGCGAAGTCTCTTAAATTGTGACCATTGAATTTAGATAAGAGTAGCTAACTTTAAAACGAAGGCAAGCTACTATAAAACTTGGAAACTTTATATTTGCATGAATCAGTTGAAATTGTTAGTGTATCGCATCAGTGTTTCTAACCAAAAATTTATTGGTACCTATTAACCGAAAAGCTTGGTAAGTCGTGCAAATAAAAACTAATAAACTTGTTGCACACATATACGTTTATAAGTTCGTCTAGAAAGTAGGTTAATAATTCATGCACATGGTAACTTAAATCTAAATAAGTTATGTAGTATTTTATTAATTAATACGTCCATGATGGGGTGCGATTGACACGCACCATTTTGACTTGATATGCTACGATGAAGGGGTGTGATGGGGTCATATAAAAGACCCCTGAAGACAACCGTTAGAGGGGTTGGAAAAACGTACGTTTAGAAAGTTTTCTTCCTTTCTCTCCCCTTTCCATCAAGGCGTTCCATTTTCTTCTTTACAATAACAGTTTGCATTTACGCCGTGGAAATCGGGTGTTTTCCTCATGATCGCATCTAGACCAACGTGAGGTAATATCGTTTGTGATTCGTCCACAATTCAACGTTCATTCTGGGGTTAATTGCTGTTTGCGCATCGGAATCGGGTAAGTCATCTTCCACTGACTTGAATTCCAACATTGGTATCAGAGCCTGGTCGTGTTTTCTGCATTATTTTTCATTGAATTTTCTCGTTTACCATTTCATATTGAGATCAAGAGTATGAAATCTAGACTGTTTGGATGTCTAATGGTCGAAATTGCCATCTGAAAACTCAAAATCGAACTAAAAGGAAGAACGGGTTCGGGGTCGCATGCATCCATGCGGTTATGGCCAATTTTCGAAATATTTTTTCGGCCAAAATCAATTTTTAAATATACAAGGTGCAAGTACTCGTCAAGACAAGTCCGACGATGGGTAGAGTACTTCCGGATGACGCCGGACGCGCCCACATGCGCGGCCAAAAGCCACTGCGCGTGGGATCCACGCGCCGGACGCACTAGGGACGCCAGCGAATAGGCGCGTGACGTCATGCGCCAACATCGGCGAACCGACATGTGAGCGTCACATGCGCATCAGCGAAGCGACGCGTGCCGACGTCACAGATGACGTCACCAACAATCGATAATTGCTTGAATGACGTCATCGATGACGTCAGCGCCAGCGGAAGTTGGCCGGCCAGCGACCCAACCCGACCCATTGACTCGACCCGACCCGACCCGTTAATCGTTGACCGGTCAACGGTCGGACCTGCCAGGAGCCCTTGGGCTCTCTGGCACATGCGCCACACGCACCGCACACTCAGGCGGCGTGTGTAGGCGCGTGCGAGCTCTGATTGGAGCGTGGTCAAAGGCGTTAGGTCCGTATGGATGTGCTCTACATTGTGATATAATTATTTTAAATTTTTTAATTTTTAAATGTATGAAAAAGTGTAGGGAACCCTAAGTACGCATATTTTTTAGGGGTTTAATGCATAATTTATTCATATTTAACTTGTATTTTCTTATGCTTTAGGAAATACAGTAGCTAGCTTGTGTACAAATGATGTCATATATGCTGTGTAGAGCTTGGTTCGATGATATCATGTATATATTTTAATATACTTGCAATTTTCTAGTTGCTAGAAAATTCGAACAATTGTAGGAAATCCATTACATGTTGAATTGCGATTTTGATTATAGTTGAAGCATAATTATTGTTTATAAGTTGGTTATTATCATGCTATGTTTTTGTATTAAGGAAAAATGTAGAAATTACATAAGGTCATGTAATTATTTTTCCTAGTGGGAGTTCGTAGATTGGTAGAATTTGAAAGAATTCTCACCTAAAACTTAAAATTTGCGCAAATTAAACTAATTAATGATAATAGAACAATTGTACATAGAAGTTGATTGGGAACATAGTGAACTCTTGCTTTTGTATCTTTTGTTGAATTATCATTAATTTAGTTTGTCTTTGCTGCAAATTAAATATGTGTGTTACTCTATAAAATGTGCTAGTATTGGTTCTGCGTTTATTATGTTAATGTGATATAGCAATTGATTATCGCTTAGGCATCTAAAACCATTGTGGCTGACCTCAATAAGAGTGAAAAGCTTAACGGTGACAATTATGAAATTTGGCACCGAAAAGTTCAGTACATCCATGAGGAGCAAGAGATTTTGGAAACCCTCAATCATACCATGGATGAACCTAAGTATGGAACTTCAGCTCAACACAGGAGAGATCTAGAAGCTTATCAAGCTTGGAAAAAGAAAAATAGCATTGCTCGCATCACGTTGCTGAACTGTATGCAAGATGATCTCATGTGTGAGTTTGAAAGTTATGATAAAGTTCAAGTTATGTGAGTTGTCTTGAAAGATAAGTTTATGGGTACATCTGCCACTAAGTTGAGAAGACTCACCATCAAGTTTGACACATTCCAAAAGCACCCAAATGTAACGATGAAGCAGCATCTTCGAAAGATGTCAAACATGATCCGTGAGCTGAAGTTGGCAAGTCACTCCCTTACTGATGAACAGCAAGTTCAAGTTGTTATAAGGTCTTTTCCTAATAATTGGGAGCATATGAAGATCAATATGACGCATAATGAGAACATCGTCATTTTTTATGATATTACGCGTCATTTGGAATTAAAGGATGAGCACCTAGAGGCTACGAGATCCTCTACCCATGCTTATGTTACTGAATTGAGTTTGCGCAAGGCTTTGGGCTTCAAGCGCAAGAGGAACCTTCAATTCAACAATAAAGGGAAAAAGACTGATTAGGCACCGAAAAGGGTTAAGACCTTCCAACGCAAGAAGCGTGATGGGAAGAAGGACAAGGCCAAGATGGAGTGCTACAATTGTGGCAAGATGGGTCACTTTGCTCGTGAATACACTGAACCGAAAAATGTACCATATTATTCCATTACTTTGAATAATGCTTTTGTTTTTAATACTGTAATGCTTGCTGAATCTCATCCAATGTGGACTGTAGACTCAAGAGCAATAGACCACGTAGTTAGAGACCGAGAAGTATTTGTGGAGTATCGTCGGATATAGCCTGGAAGAAGATGGATATATGTTGGGAATAACTCAAGAGTTGAAGTGAAGGGTATCAGCACATGTAAATTAATCTTACGTGGTGATCAAAACCTATTCATACATGAAGTCCTTTATGCTCCAGATATTCGATGAAACTTGGTCTCTATAGTTGTTCTTCTTAACTTAGATTATGTATTGAATTTTCACGGTGATTGTGTTGACATTTTGGATGGAATAATTTATTATGGTCCAGGTCATGTATTGAATGGTTTTGTGGTGTTAGAAATTGATTATGATCAGTACAATGTTAATATCGATAGTTGTTTTTCTTTAATTGTATCTTCTAGTAATGTTGAGATTGATGTAAGTACTTGGCATGCTAGATAGGTCACATTGGATTGCAAAGAATGCAAAGATTAGCTAGAGAATGCCTTTTAGGGTCACTCACTAATGTTAGTCTATCCGTATGTGAACATTGTCTAGCGGGAAAAGTAACTAGAAAACCATTCGGTAATGGGACTAGAGCTGAATTTCCATTGCATCTCATACATCTGACATTTATGGTCCTTTGAATGTGAGGGCGAGGCATAGAGTCTCATATTTCATCACTTTTATAAATGACTTCACACGTTTCGGTTATGTCTTTCTGATCTCCCATAAGTCAGAAGTATTAGACTGCTTTAAACGATATGTAGCGATGGTAGAGAATCAATTGAACAAAACAATAAAGGCATTGAGAACCGATCGTGAACGTGAGTATCTATCGGAGCAATTCAAGGTTCTTTGTGATGAAAAGGAAATTATACGACAATTGACTATTCCTGGTACTCCACAACAAAATGGGGTAACTGAGAGAAGGAATAGAACCCTATCGGAAATGGTTAGGTCTATGATGGCACAAGCAAATTTACTTATCTCATATTGGGAAGATGCGTTATTGATTGTTGCCTATATACTTAACTAAGTGCCCTCAAAATCGGTCACTTCCACTCCTTATGAATTATGGACTAGTAGGAAACCAGACTTGAGTAGTCTACGTCCATGGGGATGTGCAGCTTATGTTCATGATTCTTCCCTTAAATATGGCAAATTAGGTCCTAGAGGAAAGAAATGTATCTTTATAAGATATTCTGAACACTCCAAATGGTACATGTTCATAGGTGAACAAGCTGATGGAAGTGTGACCGAAATGGAGTCACGAGATGTCACGTTCTTGGAGAACGATTTTTCTAGTAGAGGTGACATTGATAAGAACTTTCAATTATATGAGGTGGAAGATCTTGACAACACATCCACTGATGTTGTTGAGGGAAATGAAAATTTACCTCAACATGCAAGACCTAGTGAGAGTGTTGCATCACCTAACAAATTGAATTCAAGAGAAATTCAATTGCGTAAAAGTAATCGTAAAAGTATTCCCCATCGTCGTTTTTGAGATTGAAGGAGAAGCATTTATGATTGCTCAGAATGACGATGCTGAGCCTAAGATTGTTAAAAAGGCTCTCACCATCTGATAAGGAAAAATGGAGAAAAGTTTTGGAAGATGAGATGGAGTCTATGAGGGCAAATCATGTCTAGGACTTGGTTGATTTACCACACAATCGTAAAGCCATTGGAAACAAATAGGTCTTCAAGATTAAGTGAAGGGCGGATAGATCCATTGAAAGATATAAGACTCACCTTGTGGCTAAAGGTTATACTCAACAAGAGGGTATAGATCATGAGGAAACATTTTTACCAGTTGTAAAGTTTGCCTCAATATACCTTATTCTAGCCATCGTTGCACATTTGGACCTTGAATTACATATGATGGATATAAAGACGGCATTTCTCAATGGAGAACTAGATGAAGAAATCTATATGAAGCAACCAATAGGTTTTATAGCCAAAGGTCAAGAGCATAAAGTTTGCAATCTTCATCGCTCAATACATGGCCTTAAGCAATCATCTAGACATTGATATCTTCGTTTTCATCGAGATATAACTACTTTTGTTTTCACGATGATCGAGGAAGATCACAGTGTATATGTTAAGCGGTTCGAAGATAAATTTGTGATTTTATCACTTTATGTTGACGATATTCTATTGGCTGGAAATGACAAGGTTTTGGTTATCACCATAAAAGAATGGTTGTCCTCCAATTTTGAAATGAAGGACATGTGAGAAGTTGCTTATATATTAGGAGTTAAGATCGAAAGAGATCGATCAAGGAAACTCCTTACTTTATCACAAGAGTCTTATATTATGAAGATTCTTGAGCGTTTCAATATGCAGCATTGTAATCCCATTGATACCCCTGTCATGCAAGGTGAAGGCCTAAGTATTGAGATGTGTCCTAAGACTTTAGAAGAAATTAAAGTGATGGAAACGGTTCCTTACGCTAGTGTGGTCGGAAGTTTGATATATGCTATGATGTGTACTCAACCTGACATATGTTATGCCGTGGGATTGGTGAGCCGATATCAATCAAATCCCGGTCAAGCACACTAGAAAGCAGTGAAGAGGATCTTGAGATACTTGAAATGCACCATGGACTATCGACTTTGTTACTAAGGGGATGATTTACGCCTATTAGGCTATTTAGATGCTAATTTAGGTGGAGACCTGGATGAGCATAAATCAACTTCTGGATATGTATTCTTGCTTAATGGAGGTGCGATTTCTTGGAATAGCAAGAAACAGACATGCACGGCCTTATCTACGATGGAGGCAGAATTTATTGCATGTTCTGCTGCAATGCAAGAAGCAGTATGACTAAAACATCTCTTAGAAAATTTAGCCAATGTCACTGAGGTTCCAAGACCGGTGATAGTTTATTACGATAGTCAAGTAGCCATTGCCTATGTGAAGGATCCCAAGTATCATGAAAGGACAAAGCACATTGACATAAAGAACAACTTCATAAAAGATATAATAGCGCAGAAAGAAATGATCCTACAATATATTTCAACCAATAGAATGGTTACTGATCCATTTACGAAGGCTATTCCTAAATATATATTTTTGACCCATAGGATGTCACTAGGATTGTGTAGAATGTGATATGTGTTATTGTAAAGGCTCATTGGTTTATGTATTTGTGAATATATGTATTGTACTTGTTTGTTTATTAGTGACTTGATGTTTTTATCAATAAGTATGAATACAGTATGAGATTAGCACTACACACATATATTATTGAAAAGTATGTCAGCAGGCAATGATTGGCTCACTCACACGAGCAATTGCCTCAAGTGCTTTAAGATAGCACGTTGAGATGAGACGTTATGTACAAATAAATGCTGAAGAGCAAGTTTGGTACATAAAATATGTCGCATTGATTGGAGTCAAGATGAGGTATGTGATTTGTTTATAACAAGACCGAACATGATAGTCCCACAATCATGTATGCTTGTAAGATGCCGGATGCAAGTACTTAATTGGGCGCTATAAAAAGCGAGCTGATATAGCACTTAGGCTAAACATGAGTATGTGAGGAACACGTGACTATGTTTAGGCTAAGATCCGTATAGTGGATATATTTGATAAATGACATACGCTCTTATAGAAAGAGAAATCTACTATAGTATGTAATTCATACTACATGTGCATTATACAACCGACAAGGGAATGTGAGTAAAATTATTCCTATTTACTCATTGTGTGAGCCCTTGAGGTAATTTATAATTTACCTCAATTTTGTACCCTATGTTACTTCTGACTATGTTCTCGAAGTGAAAGATCAATGTTGCTACTTTAGCATGTTATCGGTGGTCATGAATAGATATGGCCTTATGGGACGTGTCTAGGAAAGCAGTTGTTCTGAAATAGAGAGAGACATGAGTGCGAAGGAAGACTATTGTTGTTTTACATCTATTACATGTATTTACTGGTCGACCAATTATATCGCTCTATGTGGTTGCAGATGTAATTGTGAATACATGGTGTTTTGAGAATAGTCAAGTATAGCCTTTAAGGGATAGGTATACTTGGACTGATGTAACAAAATATGTCTAGGGCACTATGAGACATCGATTGTTTGTTTCTTTTCGGGGTTATAGCCATTATGTCATCCCCAATAGGTTGCATAATTTGAGCTCTCAAGTGCAAGTGTACTCACTGGTCTCACGGCTTACTTGCCAGTATGAATTGTTTTTGTAAAGTTGATGAATGTTGAATGCATTATATTCTTGAAAGAGAGCTATCAAGCTCATCATGTCCGAGTGGGAGATGTAGTATTTTATTAATTAATACGACCATGATGGGGTGCGATTGACACGCACCATTTCGACTTGATATGCTACGATGAAGGGGTGTGATGGGGTCATATAAAAGACCCCTGAAGACAACCGTTGGAGGGGTTGGAAAAACGTATGTTCATAAAGTTTTCTTCCTTTCTCTCCCCTTTCCATCAAGGCGTTCAATTTTCCTTTACAATAACAGTTTGCATTTACGCCGTGGAAATCGGGTGTTTTCCTTGTGATCGCATCTAGACCAACGTGAGGTAATATCATTCATGATTCATCTGCAATTCAACGTTCATTCCGAGGTTAATTGATGTTTGCGCATCGGAATCGGGTAAGTCGTCTTCCGCCAACTTGAATTCCAACAAGTTAATTTGACCAACAAAAAAAAAGTTGGTAACCCAATAAAATATTATTATATTCAAAAGTAAGTAATTGACTTAAATTAAAATTGGTAATTCACAACTAATCTGTAACTTAATCGGAAAAATTTGATAAGTCATTAAAATAAAGTTAGTAATTATTAACAGAGTTAGTAAATTTAAGACATAGGTAAACAGCATGAATAAGAATTTGTAAAAGATAAGAAAAATTGGTAATTGAAAAAATGAAAATTGATAATAAAAAGCTAATTAGTAGTTTATTTGGAGAAAAGTTAGTGACTCTAGTTTTTTTTTTTTATTTAAAGTGGCTCTGGTTAACTATTGATAATTTTTTTAATAAAGATAGGATGTTTTAAGGGGTCAATACGAAAAACAAACAAAAATTGTAACTTATAAAAAAGAATTAATAAATTAAAAAGAAATAATGTGATCATAAGTCCTATACTAACATAAATTTGCAATCGTCTTTCTTATGTTTCATTTTTTTTTACTAGATCCAATAGGGATGTGCAAAGAAAACGAGAACTGGCCAAATTGCTTGGAACTGAATCAAACTTGTTCAAAACCAGTGAATACTAGTTTAGTTCCTAATCCCAAGTGTGAAACTACCCACCCATCCATTTAGACAGGTATATAATATAAATCTAGCTCACTTACACTGAAAGTGAGCCTTTTCCCTTTTATTTTTTTATTTCCTACCTCCTATCCACAACATTCTACATTCACATCTCTCTTAACTCTCTGCAACTGGTCCCCCTCCCTCCGTGATGTTCTCTCTTTTTTCTCACATTTTCCCTCTCTTTCTCGCGTGCCAATTGTTGGATGGAGTAACTGAGGCATCTTAGCAAACGTCAATCTCGTTCGTCATCTTCCCCTACGATTTTCCTTCCTATAGTCGGCGAAAGCTTTCTCTCTCGTGTCGTGGTTTCCCCTGCACATCCGAGCTCAGGCATCTTCGGATCCGTGGCCGCAGGATTGAGGAGCAGCGATCGGCATTTCCTCTGAGCTGCGTTTGGAGGGCGGGGTTTTGATCTTGATAGAGTTTCCTGCGCTGGTGTTGGTAATGTGGGGAGTTTGATTGGTTGAAGCGTTTTGAGTTCAAGGGGTTTTGAGCGAAGGACGAGTGGAAATGGCGAAGCGGACTATAGCTTCTTACTATGTGTTTTATTAATTGATGAATATAATTTTATAGGTATTGGGGATCAGTTTCATGAATCCATCCAAACACTGAACCGGCGGCTCGATTCTCTGTTCCAGTTTTTAGAAACCGGTATTTAGTGGACAGGTGGGAACGGCTTGCCTGAACTGTACTCACCCTTAAAATTCAATGATGAGATTTGCCAATGTGGACTTGATGGCATAAATTTTTTTCTAACATGGACTTTCTCTCCACATCCCCCCCCCACATTGCCTTGCAAGCCTTCGATGATTACAACCGCCTTGTCAAGGTCATCGTCTATCTCCAACCTAAATGCTCAATTCAACTCTCTAGACTTCATGTTGGTATTCTACTTCAACAAATTTCAATTTAAGTCTGAACCAATTAGACTTTAAATCGAAAGTTCATTTAGTAATTTCAATGAAAGATTGAGCTTCATTCTCTTCCTCTAGTTCTTCATCGCATGACTCTCACCAAACGAGCTTCTCTTACTAGATCACAAGGTCAAATTGTTCAAGAATAGAGATAGAAGGAGAAAATGAGGCAGCACTACTAATCTCACATAATCCTGCAGCCCCTCCACGAGGTGGTCATAATTATCCCCACTTGGGGCAACAGCGGGCACATCAGATGGTATCCACCATCGTGGCCGACCTTAGTAGTCTTGTGGACCATATCACCCATTTTTTGACTCAAAATCGATGGGCCGGGCGAGACATGAATTGTTTGAAAATTTATAAATAGGTTAAAGTGGGTTCACAATATCAAAGCCCACTAGACGTGAGCTTCGGGCTAAAATGAACCCATTTCAGCCCATTTCAGCCCAAAAACTTTATTAGTTGAAGAAAAGAAAAGACACAAATAATTGACGAGATCGAAGAAGAGACAAAGATCTACGCATGATAAAAGAGACGAATACAATTATTTTTGCTTGCGGGACTCTTGTCACTATATCTTCTTCTTCTTTCTGTTCAGATAATAAATTGTTAGGGCTAAAATAACTTCATTTTAGACCCACGAATACCCATATCTATTTGGGCTTTGTTATTATGAACCCATATATCATGTTTATAAATTTTAAAACAACTCATATATCATCCAATTTGAGTCCAAAATGGGAAATGAACCCATTTTGCTAGCTCTCCACCACCTGGTTGGCGCAAAGTTGAGAGAGAGAGAGAGAGGACTATCGTTTAGACTACTGAGGTCGGCTATTGACGATGTTGAATTATTAATGGAGTAAGCTTGAATTAACTAAAGTTCGTATTCGAATTGACCGTGCTTGATAATCGATTCAAGCCCTCTCTAAAAGGAAAAAAAAGGAATTTCATGGAATGTTTCATAAGCACATACTAGAATGAAAAATTAATTAAGTTTAAGCTCAACTTCAAACAATGAGTTTTGTCGCTATAGCAAAATAGAAAAAACGATCAATTATAATTTGGAAAATCTAAATATAATTAAAATATCGAAACACCACATTAACTATGCTCATGAGTTTTTTCAAATATTAAAATCACTTTCATTCAAGTGGGAATCCAATAATTGAGTTAATTGGACTCAATCACATAAATCAAGATATAATGGAGTATGACTCGAATAGTTTGCAAGGCAATATTGAGAAGAACTCATGTGTAGTTCGCCTGTGCTTCATAAAAATATGGTTAATGGTCTCAGTTCAAAAGATTTAGGTCAATCAAGTGTAGAATCGTAGAGACTTTTAGTTGCCTAGCTTTTACAATTTGAAGTTGCGTTTCATCTTTGTAAGAAACATTCATAACTTTTATACGCAATACTCAATCATCAAAACTGTATAATTAAATAGTGGAATATGATCATATCTGATTATTGCTAGATTTGAAACATTGATGTTAATAGATTTAATCACATTTAAACAATGATCTACAATTTAAAAAAAAGATTAGGCTCCCATATAGTAATTCTGATCCTCAAGATTATTTTGAGAGGGAGATGTGCCTTGTTATCTAATAATGAAATCCAGCATCCAAACCAATCAATTTGCCACTAAACCAATTTCCTTTGGATTGTCACTTCTATTTGAGCGAAGCTTCACCTGGAAACCTACTTTGAGAGGCATGACGTACACCTGCCAATGAACAAGTGAGATTAGTCGCTTCAAAAGGAGAGACTCTTGCATTGACATGGATTACATGCAATCGCGGTTGATGATGTGGACCCACATAGGGCTCTTACAAATAAGGGCAATGATGAATTTGATTCATATGAACCTAAGTCTACATAAGAATTTTCTCTTTAAAATACAAAAGTTCTTGTTGCCAACAGAAAGATGATTTACTTTACTCATGAAGATGCATTATGAATTGCATTATGCATGGAGAGAAATGTACAAATTATTTTGAACTCACTTCTCTTTTTAATCAAGAAATAAAATGGAAGCAAGTAAATCAAGATGGTTTCTACGTGGGATGAATATGTTAGTGCTCAAGAAGAAGAAAAGAAGAAACCATAACTTGCACTAACTATTTACCTCTCTCCTTTTCTTTTTTTCTTTTTTTGGTAAGAACTCTTTATCTCTCTTGAAGCCATCAAATTGTTGATGGAGTGGGAATTACAGGGCAATTCTCCTTTGGCAAAACAGAAGCTATATGATAAAGGTCACAGGCTTTGCATGCAATGTCTATCTTCTGCCAAAGGATAACTGCACTGTTATTTCACAACTCCATTCTCTCTCTCTCTCTCTCTCTCTCTCTCTCTCTCTCTCTCTCTCTCCCTCTCTCTCTCTCTCCCTCTCTCTCCCTCTCTCTCTCTCTCTGCGCACTCACTTCGATTAACTTAGCTCGAGTCTTGCCTTGATCCAACCTCCTCTTTTATAACACTATTGTTCGCACAAACTTTCGGATATGCCAAGTAGACAGAATAGTATATGCTGGAACAATTCTTGGATAGATTCTTTTTGGACATGGTCCCAAATTCTTGACCCATCTTTTTCTCAAAGATTCGAAAGGCCAAGTCGACATCATGATGGATATTTTTCTCTCGTCATGAGAAATGCTCTCTTTTATGTGCCATTGCATGGAGAAATACTGAGAGAGAGCAATTTATAAAGTGCAAGACTTTCCTAGTTATTGCTTTTTAATTCGAGAGCTATTATGTTGTGGCTAGGATAATTTTCTTTTTATAATTTTCCTTTGACTCCATTTGGCTGTAGCCTCATAGAATTATATTATTCGGTAGTGCTGGAAACAGATTTTATTTTTTTTTATGAGAAAATTTCAACAAGTTGCTAAGTGTAAAAAAAAAAAAAATAGTGATAAAAAAAACGAATATAAGTCACTTTTGTTTTGAGGGTTAATATTTTGAAAAATTCTAAACTAGTATACTTTCAAACTTAAATTCCAAATTGACACACCTTTAACAACTTTATTTTATGTTAGTTTTCGTTAAATTTTACTATTAAATTACTAAGTTAGATGACACGTTGTAGTGACGGGTGCACCCATTTAGGGTTTTATTATCCATTTGTCACTAGTGTACTAGTTTATGGATTTTCGTGGTATTAATCTAATTTAACGGAAACTAACGGATGATAAATTTATTGCAAATATACAAGTTTGGTGGTCAAAAAATTGTTTTGAATAAATTTGTTATAAGTGTACCAATTTAGAATTTTTGGTGGTCAAAAAATTAATTTGAGGTAAATTTGTCAAACATATACTATTTTGATGTCTTTCATGACATTAATCATTGTTTCAAAATAGTTCGAGTACTTTTTAGAAAATACCACCGATAATATCTTAACAAACAAATAGTTTCAGTACTTTTTAGAAAAAATCACCAATAATCTCTCAATTAACTTGTGTTGTTATTAGAGTTTGTATAATTAAGTCCGAGTGTTGGTATGAGAGAGAGAGAGAGAGAGAGAGAGAGAGAGAGAGGCGGAGGGAGGGCGGGCCAAATAGACTTTTAAACTAAAATAAACAAAAGATAAAAGAAATCTCCGGTCGTTGCCAATTGCGTCATTGCTCCTCTCGCGTTGCCGCCCGCTCCGTTGATCACTAACGTCCTTGGTCCTCCTCGTTCGACCACGCAGCCATAGGCACTCGGTGGCTCACGAACACATAGAGAACCGATAGATAATCACCTACACATCGAGCACCAAAATCGAGAATCGAAAAGTTACGAAGAATTTTAGCTTGAGAATTGATAATCACCTTCTGGTTGTTGAGCTTATGTAATAGTCGAACACGATCAAGAACATCCTTTTATTGAGAGTTAGGGACTGTTGTCGGCCAGATTGTCGCTGGTGCTGACAATGCCACTGGCGAGACCAACCAAGTGGGCGACATCGCCGATGGCGGAGGGGCATCATCGATAGCGATTCTATTCACTCTTCCTCCCCTCTCTTCTTCGATATCGTCAGTTATTTGTATCATTTGTTTTCTTCTGCTAATAAAGCTTTTGGGCTGAAACGGGTTGAAAAAGGGATCATTTTAGATTCATTAAGACCTACATTTAGTCGGGCTTTGATATTGTGAGCCCACTTTAACCTATTTTTAAATTTTTTAAGCATCCCATGACTCACCCAGCCCATCGAATTTGAGTCGAAAAATGGGTAATGTGGTCCGCAAGACTTCCGAGGCCGGCCACGATGGTGTCTACCATCTGATGTGCAAGATGTTGCCTCAAGTGGTGATGATTATGACCGTCTCGTGGAGGGAAAAATTGTCCAAGAAGTCCTAAATCTATTGCAATTTTTGTCAATTCAATCTTAAAATTTTCAATTTTGCCAATTGAATCCTAATTTTTTTTTTCACTTTTTGCCAATTGAATCCTAATTTTTTTTTTCACTTTTTGCCAATTGAGTCTATTTGATCAATTTTGATCGAAAATTACTAACGTGAAGACTACCGTTGACATGACAATTTTTAAATAATATATAATGATATTTTAATTATTTTTGTTTTTAATTTTTTACTTTTCTTTTTTTTTTAAAAGATTTTGAAGAGAAGGCTAGGGAGGGTAGTTGGCTAACCCTTGCCGACCACAGGTGAGAGTCGGTGACCCTCGTTGGCCATAGGTGAGGGTTGGTTAACCCTCACCAAGACCAAGCAAGGATTGTGACACCCTCATCGGCGAAAGCAAGGGTGCACGAGCCCTCACCCAAAATCAATGAGGGCCGCGATGCCCTCACCAGATCTAGCCAAGCAAAGGCTTGGTAGCCCTTGTTGGCCCCAGTTGTGGCGACCCTCATCGGATTTGAGCGAGGGCTCATGCGCCCTCACTTTCTTTGGCGAAGGCGTCGCAACCCTCACCTAGAGCTGGTGAAGGTTTGCCCAAGATTGGCAAGGGTTGGTCGGCCACCTCGCCAGCCTTCTCTCTAAAACCATTAAAAAAAACCAAGAAAAGTAAAAAGAAAAAAACATAAAAAAAAAAGTCCAAAAAAATTATTAAATATTATTAAATATTATTAAAATTTGCCATAATAACGCCAGCCGTCCACATTAGCAATTTCTAGCTAAAATTGGTCGAATGAACTCAATTGGCAAAAGGTGTAAAGTTTTAGTACTCAATTGACAAAATTGAAAAGTTAAAAACTGAATTTGTAAAAGTACAATAGATTTAGGACTTTTTGAACAATTTTTCTTCTTGTGAAGGGGTTGCAAGATCATGTAAGATTATTAGTGTGGCCTCATTTTTGGGGTTTTCTCATTATCGTTAAATGATGTTGGGATGATTAAATTTCTCTTAAATCGCTCCATCTCTCTCTATTCTTGAACAGTTTGACCTTGTGATCTGGCCAGAGAAGCTCATTTGATGAGAGTCATGCAACGAAGGACTAGAGGAAGAAAATGAAGCCCAATTAAGAGTTTGACCATGTGATCTGGCTTGAGAAGCTCGTTTGGTGAGAGTCATGCAACGAAGGACTAGAGAAAGAAAATGAAGCTCAATTGTTCGCCGAAATTACTGAATGAACTTTCCATTTAAATTCTGATTGGTTCAGACTTAAATTGAGTTTCGTTGAAGAAGAATACCGACATGAAGTCTAGAGAGCTGAATTGAACATTTAGTTCAGAAAGGAGTGTCCATAGAAAGAGAGAGAGAGAAAGTCTTATCAATTCTCAAGCTCAAACTCTTCGTCACTTCTCGATTCTCGATTTCTAATGCTCCCTGTGAAGGTGATTATCTATCAGTGTTTTATGCATTCGTGAGCCTCCGGATGCTAATGGTTGCATGGTCCAAATGAAGAGGACCAACGATGGAGATTCCTTTTATTTTTCATTTTTTTTTTTTTTTGGAGATCTATTTGGCCTTTTTCATTATTTTTGGGGTAGGTTATGTGGGTGAAGGGGTGAGCATAGTCCGGGTGGGCATTTCATACTTGAGAATTGAGAACTGCCTACTAAGGATTGGTTCCGAAAAATTGAAATCGGGAACCGTCTGTTAGTTCCATGAACCCATCCAAGAATCGAACTGCACTGGTGGTCTGATTCATGAGTAGGTCCATAGAACCGGTCTTGCCAAACTTCACACACTTAGTGCGACATTTTCCAGCAAGCTTAAGTAAAGCAAAAAACAAAGAACTTCCATATTCTACGTTGCAATATCAATAAAAAGATGAACACATAATAAAAGTTGAGAGCTGACGCTGTTAGTCGATGTGTGTTGAGTTTGAGAGTAGAGGCCGTGAGTGAGAGATAGTACGACAACTTAGATGAGTTAAAAGTGGGACGAGATGAGCACTCATTTAATGGATGTTGAGCTCTAAATTAAGAGTTTTATGATTTTCATTTTTCTTAAATTATTTTTTGGTTGGAAACTTTTCTTAAAAATTGATTTTATATTTATATATTACCGGTCCAATTTGGATGGGTAAGTGGACGGTTCCACACCTAGAATCGAGAACTAGACCGGTACCCACCCATTCCAATAAATTGGAATCGAGAACCAAATCAACCCCCTTGGGAACTACCAAATCTAGTTCGATCTGATTCAATTCTGGGTGATTCCAAATTCTTTTGCACACCCTTAGGTGAGGTTGGATTGACCTAGGTTGTGTTGGGTCTCTCTTTCTCCCACACCAACATTCGGACTTAGTTATACGAACTCTAATAACAACACAAGTTAGCCGAGGGACTATCAATCGTTTTTCTAAAAAATAGTGGAACAATTTGTTAGCTAAGGGACTATCGGTTTTTTTTTTTTTTTAAGTACCATAACTATTTTGAAAGAAAAGTGGCTTAACTTTGTTTTTTTATTATTTAACACTAAGTTTTTTACACTTATCAACACTTGTTAAAACTGGTGCAAAAAAGCATTTCATATCTTTTAGTACGGAATAGTATAATTCTATGAGGCTAAAGCCACTTGGAGTCAAAGACAAATTAAAAGAAAAGAATCCTAGCTACGACATAATAGCTCTAGAATTAACAAGCAATAACTAGATAAGTCTTGCCCTTCGTATTTCTCTCTCTCTCCCTCTTCGTCCCCCCCCCCCCTAATGCAATGACACGTAAAGGAGAGCATTTCCAATGACAAGAAAACTAAGCCTAATATCCTAAAAAATCTCCAAATTCAACTTTTGTCTAAATTTTTGTCTCATAAAAAAACCTATGACATTAAGTCATATCCCAATTCTATCTCAAACCTTTTTTTTTTCTCATGAAAGATCCACAACTATAAGTCTTATCTCAATTTCACCTTCTAGCCTCCATTTTACACTACAATTTTTAGTCTCATAAAAAAACACTAACTTATACTTGAGTCACAAATTTGCCCCATGAACCCTCAGTCCAAAAATTTTCATTGAACAATCAAGAGATTAAAAACTCCCAAGCACAAGCTGTTTGAAAGTCTAGAGCACGACCTATCTAATCGTGAGAGATGAAACATCCCAAACATGAGAAAACAAAGATCGAGTGCAAAATAATAAGGGCGATTTTAACAGAGGGTCAATGGAGACAAATTTTGGACTCAAATAAAAGTTAATGATTTTTTATGAGACAAAAGAATTATTGTAAAATTGAAACTATAGTCTTTTTTTTTATGAGACAAAAAAAGTTGATGAAATTAGTAATTGACCTAAAGTTAATTGTTTTATATGTGATAAAAAAAAAGTTTAAGGTAGAATTAGGACTCGACTAAAGTTGAGGGTTTCTTATGGAACAAAAAATAATAATAATAATAAGGTAGAATTGGGACTCCATCTAAAGTTGGAGGTTTTTTAAGGTATTAGGCTAGGAAAAATATCCATCTTGACGTTGACTTGTCCTTTTGCTTCTTTGAGGATAGGATGGGTCAAGAATTTGGGACCATGTCCAAAAAGAACCTACACAAGAATTGTTCCGGCATGTACTATTCCGTTTACCTAGGATATCCAAAAGTTTGTGCGAATAATGGTTTTATGAAAGAGGAGCTTCAACAATGGAAGACTCGAGCTAAGCTAGTTGAAGTGCACGTAGAGAGAGAGAGAGAGAGAGAGAGAGAGAGAGAGAGAACAAAGCCCTTGAACTTCATCAAGTAGCTTCTACTGTGCCGAAAGAGAATTGCCCTGTAATTCCCACGCCACCGTGCGTTAACAAGTTGATGACTTTAAGAGACATAGAATCAATGCAAGTTATGGTGTCTTCTTTTCTTCTTCCCGAACACCAACAAATTTTCATGACATGTAGAAACCATCTTGATTTACTCATTTCCATTTCATTTCCCATGAAACAAGAGAAGTTAGTTCGAAATATATATGGACATATCTCTCCATGCATAATGTAACTCATAATGCATCTTCATGAGTAAAGTAAATTGTATTTCTTCCTTCTGGCAACAAAAACTTGTGTATCTTAAAGGGAAAAAACTTATCTAAACTCAAGTCCACATGGATCAAACTCATCATTGCCATTGTTTGTGAGAACTCCACATGTGGGCCCACATTATCAATGACTGTGATTGCACTCGATACATGGACCCGAGTCAATGCAACTCCTTTTCAGGTGACTGATCTCACTTTTTCATTGGCACAAGTACATAGAAAGGCAGTTTTTGCAAGTGAAGCTTGGCTTGAATAGAAGTTTAATATCCTCAAGAGATTGGTTAAGTGGCAAATCGATTAGTTTGGATGTGGCAAATTTCATGAGCAGATTGCAACCAACATCTCCCCCTCAAAATAATCTTGAGGATCACGGTTGCTATCTGGAAGCCTTATCAACATTTACTTTCTCCTTTTTATAGCTCATCATTAAATATAGGCAAAACTATTAATATCAACAAATATTAAAAGCTAGGCCACAAAAGTCTATTGATTTTACTCCTTGATTGACTTAAATCTTTTAAACTAGCATCATCACTTGCACTTAGTATGAGCCATAGGCAAACTACCCATAAGTTCTTCTCAATATACCTAGTCGAGCGAAGTAATGCAGCATTGTGCCTGCTTTGATTGTCAATGGCTTTCAATAAGGTAGTTGTTCTCAGTCTTGCACTGACTTTGATTTTCTTTTCTTCTGTGCCCAGATTGTCTGAAGGAAGGAAGTGGAAGCTGGAGAAGAACAATTTCTACTCAGTGTTGAGCACTGGAGAATATGAGGTGATGGGCGAAGAGGACAACAATAATCGCGATCTCTCACAACCATGGGTTGCGCACCCTCAAGTGCCAGCTCCATCAGTAGAGGCATTTATGCCTGCTAGTCCAGGTCATACTCCTGGAGTCGAACACCCAGTACATCCTCCGACGTCGACAAGCAGAAAACAAGAGGCGATGATGGCTGAAGAGTACAATGACGATCATGATTTTCTTGAGCAACCACATGTTGTGAAATCTCCAGCACTGGCTCCCACGGAAGAGGCAATTAGTCCTACCGGTCCAGATGATAGTCGTGGAGACGTTCACCCATTATATCCTCCGAGTTATGATCAAATTGCAGCATTTAGACCAACAAGTCCTGGTCATAGTCCTGGAGCTGGACATAAGTTATCTCCCCTAGCCCCCTAAATCGCTAATATGTGGTTTCTCACTACCCCTAGTTGAGCATGGAGCGATAGAGATGTCGTCGTGTTCATCATGGTGGCGTTTTTGTTGCTCTTATGAAGATATACATTAATAAATTTGATTTTCCTCATGCCTTGCATAACTTGACCACGCTAACATGGTATAACAAAGCGCTTGCACACGTGCATAGATAGTATCCTGTTTCTCTGGCAATATGTGTAGTAATCTAAAATTGCAATAGGCAAAATTTTCATCTATTGATTAGCAATCAATTGATTGTCCAATTGGTGGCTGATGTACAACATCTTCACCAACTAAGCCAGGGCAAGATTGAATTTAATTGCTTATCCTTCACTTCCTTAAAAGTCTTGTAATAAGTTGATCGGATGGATCTAATGGGGGGCAAAATTTTAGCACTTCAGATGCTTCTCTCCCTCAAGCAAGTTGCGCAGATGGAAAAGCTCGTCGAAATAGCACGACGATGATCTTTGCATGAGATAAATGAAGACTTCCTCATGTTCGACAGAAACCGCTATGCAGCCATGCGTGCACAAGCGATGCTGGTGCTCGCCTGAAATTCTGTCACTCTGTCGCGATTTCAAATCAACGGATCTGAGGCACACTCCCCAAGTAACGGTCGTAATTTATGACTAAATTTATTTAACTTACGAAATCATATGTAACTAAATTATGAAAACTTTCTTATTAAATAGGGTGAAGAAAGTTTTCATAAATCTAGTTACATATGATAGGGTGAAGAAAGTTAGAGCCAAAAAAAGAAAAAGGAGCTAGCCAACTGAAAGTTCATTCAGTAATTTCGACGAAGTATTGAGCTTCATTCTCTTTCTCTAGTCCTTCATCACATGACTCTCACGGAACGAGCTTCTCTGACCAGATCACAAGGTCAAATTGTTCAAGAATAGAGAGAGATGGAGAGATTTTAGAGAAATTTAATCATTGCATCATCATTTAACTAGCGAGAGAGAAAACCCCAAAAGTGTGGTGGCACTACTAATCTCACATTATCCCTGTACCCCCTCCACGAGGTGGTCATGATCATCACTACTTGAGGCAACAGCGTGCAAATCGGATGGTAGCCCCCATCGTGGCCGACCTTAGTAGTCTTGCGGACCACATTACCCATTTTTTGACTCAAATTCAATGGGCTGGGTGAGACATGGGTTATTTGATATTTTAAAACTAGGTTAAAGTAGGTTCACAATATCAAAGGCCCAATAGATGTGGGTCTTAATGGGTCTAAAATGAACCCATTTCCAACTCATTTCAGCCCAAAAACTTTATTGTGCAAGAAAAGAAAAGACACAAATAATTGACGATATCGAAGGAGAGACGAAGACCTCCGCATGATCAAAGAGACGAAGACAATCAGTTTTGCTTGCGGCACTCTTGTAGCTATATCTTCTCTCTTTTTTTTAGCTCATGAACTTTTAGGGATAAAATGGGTTCATTTTAGATCCACGAAGACCATATCTAGCGCTTCGATATTGTGAATCCATATAACATGTTTTTTAATTTTCAAACAACCCATACATCATCCAGCCTATTGAATTTGAGTTAAAAAAAAAAATGGGTAAGTGAATCCATTTTACTAGCTCTCCACCACCTGGTTCGCGTAAAGTTGAGAGTGAAATTTGAGTCCAAAAAGGTAATGAACCCATTTTGCTAGCTCTCCACCACCTGGTTCGTGTAAAGTTTAGAGAGAGAGAGAGAGAGAGGGGGACTATCATAAAGTTTAGAGAGAGAGAGGGGGGGGGGGGGAGAGAGACTATTGTCAGCTGTGGTCTACGAGACACGAGACTACTGAGGTCGGCCATTGTCGATGTCGAATTAACGGAGTCAGCTTGAATTGACAAAATTTCGTATTTGAATTGACATTGCTTGATAATCGATGAAAGCTCTCTCTAAAAGTAAAAATAGGGAATTTCATGGAGTGTTTCATGAGCTCAAACTCGAATAAAAAGTTAATTAAGTTTAAGCTCAAGTTCAAACAAGTGTTTTGTCACTATAGCAAAATAGAAACAATGATACAATTCAGAAAAATCTAAATATGGTTAAAATATCGGAAATCTAACATTAATTATGCTCATGAGTTTTTCGAATAAAAAAATTCACTTTCAATCAAGTGGAAATCCAATAATTTAGTTAATTAGACTCAATCATATAAATCAAAATAGAATGGAGTACGACTTGTATAGTCCGCAAGGCGATATTGAGAAGAACTTTGTGCAGTTTGCCTATGCTTCACAAAAATTATCGTTAACAGTCTAGTTCAAAAGATTTAGGTCGATCAAGTGTAGAATCATAGAGACTTTAGTTGCCTAGCTTTTTACAATTTGAAGTTGCATTTCATCTTTGTGAGAAACAATCATCTCTTTTACATGCAATACTCAATTATCAAAACTGTATAATTAAAGAATGCAATTTGATTATATTTGGTTATGGCTAGATTTGACACATTTATGTTAATAGATTTGATCACACTTAAACAATGAGCTATGAAAAAAAAAATACAAAGAAAGTAAAAAAGAAAGAAAACAAAGGCTAGGCTCCAAAATAGTAACTGCGATCCTCAAAATTATTTTGAGAGGTAGATGTGCTTTGTAATTTGATAATGAAATCCCGAATCTGAACCAATCAATTTGCCACTAAACCAACTTCCTTTGGATTATCACTTCTATTTGAGCCAAGTTTCACTTGCAAACCTACTTTGAGAGGCATGATTTACACCTGTCAATGAACAAGCGAGATTAGTCACTTCAAAAGAAGAGACTTGTGCGTTGACTTGGATCCACGTACCAAGTGCAATCATATTGATGATGTGGGCCCACATAGGGCTCTCACTAATAATGGCAATGATGAATTTGATTCATATGAACCTGCATCTAAATAAGAATTTGCCCTTTAAAATACAAAAGTTTTTATTGCCAAAAGAAAGATGATTTACTTTACTCATTAAGATGCATTATGAATTGCATTATATATGGACTGAAATGTACATATTATTTGGAACTCACTTCTCTTTTGTCCCAGGAAATAAAATGGAAGCAAGTAAATCAAGATGGTTTCTACGTGACATGAAAATATGTTGGTGCTTAGGAAGAAGAAAAGAAGAAATCATAACTTGCACTGACTCTTTATCTCTCTCCATTTTTTTTTTTTTTTTTTTCTGAGTTAGAACTCTTTCTCTCTCTTTAAGCCATCAATTTGTTGATGGTGGAGTGGGAATTACAGGGCAATTCTCCTTTGGCAAAGTAGAAGCTATATGATAAAGATTGTGGGCTTTGCATGCAATGTCTCTCTTCTGCCATAGGAGAACAGCACTGTTATTTCACAACTCCATACTCTCTCTCTCTCTCTCTCTCTCTCTCTCTCTCTCTCTCTCTCTCTCTCTCCTAAATCCAACCTCCTCTTTTATAACACCAATTTTCGCACAAACTTTTGGATATGCTAAGTGGACAGAACAGTATATGCTAGAACAATTCTTGGGTAGGTTCTTTTCGGACATGGGCCCAGATTCTTGACCCATCTTTTCCTCAAAGAAGCAAAAGGGCAAGTCAATGTCAAGATGGATATCTTTTCTTGTCACAAGAAATGCTCTTTTTTACGTGCCATTGCATGGAGAGATACTGCAGGAGAGCAATTTATGAAGTGCAAGAATTTTTTAGTTATTGCTTTTTAATACAAGAGCTATTATGTTGTGGTTAGGATAATTTTCTTTTATAATTTGCCTTTGACTCCACGTGGCTATAGCCTCATAGAATTACAATATTCGATACTGATGGAAACGGATTTTTTTAATGCGTAAATTTCAACAAGTTGATAAGTGTCAAAAAAAATTAGTGATTAAAAAAAAAGATAAGTCACTTTTCTTTCAAGAGTTAATATAATGAAAAACTCTAATACACCCTCAAACTTAAACCACAAACTGGCACACCAATAATAAATTTATTTTTTATTAGTTTCTGTTAAATTTTATAATTAAATTTGCTGAATTGGAAGACATATGACAATAACGAGTGTACCAGTTTAGGATTTTATCATCCATTTGTCGCTCTTGTATTAGTTTGTGATTTTTCATGGTATTAATCTAATTTAATAGAAACTAACGTAGGGTAAATTTGTTGGTCTAGATAAAATAGCAAACCTAGAAGGGATAAAACCTTTTAAAAAAATTACGAGTCCCTAAATTCGCATAAATCAGTCAATACAGATGCCTCGACACAAAGAAATGTGAAAGAAGGAAAATAACAATGGAAATCCATGCCTTCTAGCCAGCCAAAGTTCGTCCTAAGCAGGACGTTAAAAGGCTCAAACCACCGGGAAAGTCCAGGTAGAGGCGGGTTAAGACCTCAAAAAAGACCCTGACCCCATTGGTCCTCCCGTCCACAATCCCCTTACAGGGGTAGGGGGCCAGCCTGGATCCCCGCGATGCCTTCCCCCTGAAACACGGGAGCGTGGTACAGGGAAATGAAAGGTCCGGGGGAAACCCCCGGGTGTCTGTCCTAGAAGAGCTGATGTCAGACCTCTCCCAGCAAAATCATTAGAAGAACCATGGACCCGTCCAACAGCGTCTTTGCTTTTAAATTCTCCAGGATATGACCAGACTAGACAGGGAAGAGGACCCTCTTTTAATGGATCATAGTTCGGTGGCAAAAAAAGTGTTACTGTAAGCTGAACCCATCCTTCCCCTGATATCGTATCATCTCTTTTTGGAGAGAGGCCAATTGAGGATAAGGATGAGGAAAATTTGTAATTTGGCATGCTTTCTTATCTGGCCAGCCCATGATATAGTACTGTGTATTTTCAGTTTCTTCAATTGATCAAGACTAACATCCCCATCATTTTAATCGGACATTAAAATGACAACAGTCTCAAAATACTTTCCTTTGTCACTCTGCCATATTCGTTCCTTGCTGCCGGTATTTCTAAACGAACATGAGTCATAAAACAATGCCAATGTTTGCGAGCTAAAAGGAAAATAAATAAAAAAAACCTGCTGGAGAATGGAGAGCATGGACTTACAGAAACCTACATTTCAAACAAATCAAGAAAGGGGATGGTCCCTTCTAATGTTGCACCACTTCCATTCAATCGGACATAAGTGCCTTCATCGTTTTCCTCCTTCACTTTTACAATGACATGGGTCCCAGCCGGCATTCTTCGAAGCATTGGAGAACAAGGATCTGAGTACACATCTTCAGATGACCTATCAAATAGTAGGTGAAGCTTTGTGTCCTTGGATCCAGGAGAAATAACCCAGGTTCTTGTCCTTTGGGTCTTGTACGGAGACTCATAAACCCGAGCCAATGAATCATCATGTTCGTAAAATTCTAAACGTAAGTGCATGTGTCGAACAAGTAATATAATGATGAGAAAAAGTATTGTCCCACGGAGATCGATGATTAATAAAGCAATTAAATACTAAAATAGACTAATTCTAAACTTTATCTAATAGATCAAAATATAATTAAGAATAAATTAAAAATGAAATTTGTAGACTAAATGCAGTAAATCAATCATATAAATATGTTAAAGCATTCGATTTCACAATAACCACTATATATGAATTTCATATTATTGTTGGTACAAGAACGATATCAAACATGTGATAGCGGAATTTTTTAATCTATTTACTATCCTATCTTTAGGTATAGCAAACTTACTCAACTTATTAATCTACTATATCTCTCTGTGAATTAAAATAAACATAAGTACATTAAAAATTATGAATATTATTGGCTTACAATGAGTCTTTTTTATCATCTTATCACCGAAAATTACACAAATAACGCGATATATCTCTATCTACGTTTAATTCATGCATATTATCACTTCTCAGTCTCAAACATGCACATACATAGCTCTATCTACGTTTAATTCATGCATATCTCTATCTACGATACCATCATGCATTCTAATTTTAACATCACCAACACCCACAACATCGCACTCAGTGTTGTTCCCTAACTGGACTTTATCACTACCCGTGCACCGATAAGTGATATGAAAAGAACAACCAAAATCCATAACCCATCCATCAAGCGATGAATCATTAGTGACAGACAAGACATAATCGGCATTATTTGCTACAGCTGCAACATTATCTGCAGAATCAACAATAATTCCCTTACCCTTCTCATTTTTCAGCTTAAGGCAATCTCTTCTAAGATGCCTCTTCTTGCCACAGTTCCAACAGACAATATTAGCAGTCCTAGATTGACTACGTCTGTTCATATTAATACTACCATTACCCACACGTGTTACAGATCTTCCTCTATTTTCACCTACTAGAGCAGTAGATACAGATTCGCCAGATTCTCTTCTACGAATGTCCTCGCTCAGAATCAAATCTCGAACCCCATCAAATGTCAAACTTGTTGACCCAGAGGAATTACTAACAGCAGTAACGGTAGTATTCCAACTATCAAGCAATGAGGATAATAGAATCAAAGCACGTACCTCATCTTCAAAATCAATCTCAACTGAACTCAATTGACTAACAATCACATTGAATTCATTAATATGATCTGCAACTAACGCACCTTCTTTCATCTTCAAGTTAAACAGACGTCACATCAAATAGACCTTGTTGATCATAGAGGGCTTCTCGTACATATCCGACAGGGCTTGCATCAAATCAGCAGTGGTCTTCTCCTTCAGGATGTTAAACGCGACGTTACGAGCCAACGTCAGCCGAATAACACCCATAGCTCGTCTATCCAGCAAATCCCAATCAGCTTGCTTCATCATCTCTAGTTTCTCTCCAAATAAAGGCAAGTGCAGATTCATCTGGTAAAGATAATCTTCAATCTGCATCTTCCAAAAACTAAAATCATTCCCTTCAAATCTGTTGATTTTCACTTTTACTTCTTCCGTCGCCATCGATTCGCTTCAACTTAGCCAAGCCTAGCTCTGATACTACTTGTTGCGATGGGGCAAGCGATCGAACAAAATATAGACGGAAGAAGAAAAATAAATCGGACACCGGATTTACGTGGTTCAGTCATAAAGACCTACGTCCACGGGGAGAGCAGCAGCAAATTTCACTATAGATCAAGCAATACAAGGAGATTACACACTCAAATCACTCAAACACTCTCTCGGTGTTTCCCAAGCCCCAATTACACCAAATACACCAATATTTCTTGGATGTAAATCACGAATAATCTTTGCAACACGAACAATACGAAGACCCAAAGCCAAGCACCCAGCACCTATGAATGTCTCTCACGAACAAAACACCCACAGCACTCAGATTAAAAATAGTGTGGCTTTCCTCCCTCTCGGTGGCGTGCTACTCTTACGTGAATCCTTCGGTGGCTCCCTTTTACGTAGGGTTTCAAGCGGCCACTTACAGACTTCACACGCACATCAAAGAAAAAAGGAAATTCGTGTGCCCAAGGTCAAATAGTTGACTTGGGCCCACCAGTTCCTTAATTTGGCTTCTTCACGTGCAGAGGCTTCTTCGTTCGGATTCCGCAAGCAATCAACTTTCCTCCTTTATTTTACTTTTTTTTATATTTCCTTCGCGAGTCTACCGAATTTCGCGTTTTAGCAAACGCTCAAACTTGAGTCATATTTAACATCTTCCACAAGGTACAAGGAAAGAGTATGGCCTATGAATTGAGGTTATTAAAAGGTAGTTCCCATCTGGAGGTATGTACAGCTGGTGGACCAATTTCCTTGGCTTTTCCTTCCAAAGTAACCAAAAGAATTTGAGACGCGGGGTAGTAATCAAATAAATCTTCGTCATATTCATGCTTCAGCAGGTCTTGAAATGTTCTGACCTGAATGACATTCTTCTGCTAATTAGACTGGATTTCTAGACCACCAGGAAGGCGGTTCTCCATGGAGAGAGGGTATTTTGCAAACTGCTAGTGTGGAGTTATCTATCCAAAGACAATTTTTCAGAAACAGCATTTAGGCATATCTCAAGAGACTCAAACAAAGGTCTGGCTTTCCCTGTTTCCACATTAGCAACCCAAAGCTGAAGGACAAATGTTTACCATCATTCAACCAGATGACAAAGTTGATCTTTGCACCATCAGGAAACCCGTGTACTTCTTTTTCTGACCCTAATTTACCATCAAGCAAATAATTGATGAATTCATAATGCTGACACCTAAATTTTGGCAACCCAGTTACTCGTTTATTGCATATAAAAATTAGAGATCAACTCCAACTCAAGAAAAAAATTTAAGTTAAAGTTGTAAGCATATTGCATTACCGTTGGATAGGCAGTAGATGGACTTGAGCAAATAAATCTGAGCTTAATTGAATTAATTGGACTAAGCCAATGCCATAACCAATGTTTTAAGCTATTACATGAACCGACAAAAGCCTTGACTTTAAAAGATCCAATATATTCGGTTCGAGTTAAGTTGGTTTGGGTATTTTTGACACCCCTAGCTGATGGGGGTCATCGCGTCCTTTGGCTCTTTGGTGCGTGGTATTTTTTAAAACTTAATTTGTAAAAAGTCAACTTAATCAATGGACAAAGGGTAATGAAAACTTATTGGAGTTGAATTTTTTTTACTATATGTGTACTAGTAACTTTATTCTATGAAATTCCATATGAACTTCCGAGAGATAAGAACACTAATAGTGTCATATTTGTCATATGGCATTCACTTGAGTGATATAATTTTTTTTTCCACTCACTTGAGTATCACATCAATGTAAAATCGTTCATTTGAGTGATAATTTCAACAATTCATCTAAGGTGGCTTTTTTTACTTAATTTTATATTCCAACATGGTTTCCTAAGTCCAATGTTTTGTCCAACATGGCAAGTTTAAAAAATGTATGTATTTCTCTCCTTCTCTCTACATGCTTCCTCTACTGAAGTGATAATGTCTCTCTCTCTCTCTAAATGCTTTGTCAAACGATAACATTTCTCCCTCCCCGAAAGCTTCCTATATGAAAGTTGTAGACCCCATAGAAGAAAAAGCTTCCACTCTTCCGTGCGTCTTCTGTCTTCTTCACTCACTCTCACTCACTCATTGTCATCTCTCTCACTCAATAGAGACTAAATGCATGGGAAAAGGCTACAATGTGGAGGGAGAGATTAGGGCTTGGTACGTGACGAATCGTGTTGGACTTCATAGCCCCAATAGCAAAAAGCTTAACCTTTATCTTGGTTTTATATTTATATATATATATATATATATAAAATGGCAAGCCGTTACTCCTGCTTATGCTTCCCATTGCAAAATTGATAAAGTGTTTTGGTCCACTTTGTGTGATAGCTAGTATAAGCACCTAGAGTGGGGTGAATAGGTGTAAAAATAATTTCTCGTGATAGGAAAGCAATACTAAGGAGATAATAGAAAGGAAGATCTCATTTTGTTGACAGAACGAATTATGATCAAAGTAAAGTAGAAAGTAAGGAAGAGAAAATAAACACATAAATTATAGTGGTTCGGCTTATTCTAAGCCTACGTCCACTCTTCCACACTGACAGCCCACTGGCTAGATTTCACTATGAGCAAAAGAGTTGTTACAGCAAAGCTCTCCCTTGATTCTACAGTGTAGATACTCTACCACACTTCCTCAAGATTTCTCAAGAATATGAACTCTCTTTTGCGTACAAGATTTTGCTCAGTAAATGAATTGACTAAGAACAAAGAGCTTCAAACTTTGGAATTCTTCTATCGCGCACCCTCTCAAACAACTGGAACGTCTTTCTTATATACTCCTTTATGTCATCATACATGTTGGCACTTACCAAAAGAATTCTTCCAATCAACCCGTTGGACAAAATCAATTAGGAATATCATTCGAGCTATTTAAGGAACATGACGATAGCCCATCAATCATGTTTGTCCATACAATCAGGATCTCGGTTTCCATAAGTAGAACCTTCCAAGTATACTTCGCCAATCATCGGATCCTCAATCTTTGAATCAATCTTGATCCGAATAAAGGATTCTGTTATGTCATATCCAGCCAAGAGATCTTCTCCAGTCGATAAGGTCAAATCTTTAGCGAAACATCCAGTTCTGGACAGGCCTTCTTTGACAGACTAGAAACTGTCAATGAGAATAGACTTTGAGTCTTAAGTCTGGCAGTCCGGAGGTCTTCAGACTTTAAATAGAAGAGTCTGCAAATCTTCATACTAGACTGATGGAAATGTTTTGTCAGCTTCAAAACACTCCACGAAGATTTCTCCAACAATCTCCCCATTTTTTATGGTGACAAAACTTTCCTACAGATTTGGATAATTTTGACCTGCAAAACATTACTCAAGCAAATATGGATATCTTATAAAGATAAATGGCTTAATGATAACACTAGAATTTGCAACCACATAAAATAGGTTAGTCTTGTAGATGAATAAAGCCATAAGATATCTATATAGTACTTAAGATAAACAGCCAATCCCAAATCCAATTCACATCCAGACACAAAAGTCAAGTCAAAACAAACATAAAAAAGTTCAAGTTCAGAAAAGGTTAAAGTTCAAATCTACATCACATCTCTCCCCCTTTTTGTCATCATTAAAAAGGTAGAGATGGAAAGAGAATGGAATCAAGAATGCTTGGGAACACGAATAATCCCATGGACTGGACAATGCCTTCTAGCTTTTTCAATTCTTTCTTCAGTTGAGCCACATCTTCACCCTTAGCATTTGCTTGAATCTGAAGAGCAAGGGCTTGGATTTGATCATTCAAAGAACCTGAAGAAGCTTGACTTGCATTTTGCAATTTCTGTACTTCGTATCCTAGAGCATATATCTGACCCCGCATCTCTAAGAGAACATCAAGAATTCTGCGAAAATCTGCAGAATTATCATTCTGCGTACTGGCTTCTGCACGATCAGATGGAGTAAAGGCAGACGATGGCAATTCAGCATAGTTACGCAGATTGGGCGATGAAACATCATGTCCCTCCTTAGGAAATTGAGAGGCATAGATGTCCTCTAGATCTGCTAGAGAGCGACTTATTCCTTTACTGATGGCAGGGTATGAGGACATTCTTCTTTTCTCATGATCTTCCCTTGTTTCCATGCCTTCAAGTGGAGAAGAGTGTTCCTCATGCTATGCTTCCTCTTGATCTCCTCTTTCCTCTTCTTCTTCTTCTTCCATTCTTTCCTCCTCTGCATCTCTTTCTTCTGCTTCTCTCTCCTCTGTTTCTTTCTCCTCTGCTTCTTTCTCTTGTCGTTCCGTTGATTTTGGAACAGAACGACTCAAGTTCTTCAATGCCATTGTAGAAATGGTGATGTCATTTTCATCTTCTTCATCCTCAACGATGAGAGCTCTTCTTTTCTTGGATAGAGCAACCGTTGGCTCCTTCCCTTTTCTTTTTGCAGCCGAAGAGATTTGATGAGACTTAACAGGGGTTTTCTCCTTGAATTTCTCCAACGCCTTGTTGAGTTCCTTCAGACGCATTTTGGACACCATTTTCAGTCCCACTACCATTTGATCACAAGCTCTAACACAGAGAATCCGGGGAGGCTAAACATTCAAATGTCTAAAAAAACTTGGTCACAAGAGCTGGATAAAGAAGTTGCCCATTGTCCTTCACCAATGCTCTATACATGTGGAACGTGATAGTATGAGGAAAAGAGAACTTTTTCCCAGCATTGATGATATACATCAACTTTGCCTCTGAGTTTGAAACATCAATCTTGGAAGTAGATTTTGGCCTGAGACAGTTAATCACAATCTTGTGAAGCAGAATGTTGAATGCATTCATCCTCGAGTAGGAAATCTTTCCCTCTGTCCTTCTATCCTTAACAAGTTCCAACGTAGCACGAGCAATTGACACATTGATAGGTTGATATCTCCATCTTTCAACCCCAATCACATTAGCCAACATATCTACATCCACCACTTAGTCCTAATCTCGGACACTAAAAGAGAATCTATTCGCATCCAAGAAACTGAGATTCGAATAGAAATATCAGTAAGTTCAGCATAGGCTTCTGTAGATTCAGAACAAAACTGTTCAAGTTGAGTTGAGAATGTTGTGGGCTCTGCTACTGACTAGGAGACTTTTCTTCCTCGGTGAGATCAAAGTGCGTATGCCCCTCACGCATTTGTTGTGGTCCCATGTTCGCGATCCTCGAAGACTTCATTTGAGACGGCATCTTTCACAGTCTTTGAAAGATTCCAAACTTGTTTTTCCCAAGAAAGATGACAATTTTTCGAAGATTAAACAAGAGAAGAAGACAGAAATGGAAGATCAATGCTTTTTAGGGTTTTTGGAGTAAAATGAAGAGGAACCGACAGTATATAAGACAGTCGAAGAGAGGCATACAAAACGTCGTAAAAGAAAGTGTAAAGATCCCTTTTAAAGAATAACTGCCTTTTTTAAAAATTAGATAACTGTCATTTAAAAATAACTCCATTTTCGAAAAAGAAAGATTGCAATAATCACATAATTGAAAATAGCAAAAATCAATTACGAATAGATGATCGTACCTTTTCAAGATTTGATCTGAGAGAAAATAAAATAACTTACAGTCGAGAATCTTGATCGTTTGAGACTGAGAGTCTTTAGACTTTCAGTGTCGAGTCTGAACTTCTTCAAACCTTAAGATATTGAGTCTGGAACGAATGACTTCAAATTGATTTTTCTCCAAAGGCTTTGTAAATATATCCGCCAGTTGGTTCTTTGAGTCAACAAACTGAATCAAAACTTCTCCATTTTGAACATGATCTCTAATGAAGTGATGTCGAATCTCTATATGCTTTGCTCTTGAGTGAAGAATTGGATTCTTGGTGAGATTGATTGCGCTGGTGTTGTCACACTTAATCTCCGTGCATGAATCTTCAATTCCAAAGTCTCTTAGCTGTTGTTTTATCCACAAAATTTGTGAACAACAACTTCCAAGAGCTACATATTATGTTTTTGCTGTAGAAAGAGCTACTGTATTTTGCTTCCTTGAAAACCAAGACACTGTCCTGCTTCCAAGTAATTGACAGGTACCGGAGGTGCTCTTTCTATCAACTCTGCATCCGGCTAGATGCAAGGTCGAGTATCCAAGAAGAGTAAAGTCTCCCCTTTTAGGATACCAAAGATCAAGACTTGAAGTTGATGCAATGTATTTGATAATACGCTTTGCAGCACTTAGATGAGATTCTTTAGGGTCTGCTTGAAATTTGGCACAAATGCAAACACTAAACAAAATGTCAGGTCTAGAAGTAGTAAAATAAAGAAGTGAGCCAATGATACTCCTGTATAGCTTCTAGTCAACTTTCTTTCCTCCTTCATCTTTGTCTATCTTCAAAGAACTTGACATTGGTATATCAGTCTTTTTGCAATTTTCCAGTCCAAAATTTTTGACAAGATCATTAGCATATTTTTCTTGATGAATGAAAGTTCCTTCCTTCAATTGTTTCACTTGAAGCCCAAGAAAGAAGGTTAGTTTGCCCATCATCCTCATTTCAAATTCATCCTGCATAGACTTAGAGAATTTCTTACACAGAATTTCATTAGAGGATCCAAAAATAATATCATCAACATATATTTGAACAAGCATAAAACTTTTGCTTTCTCTTTTGATAAACAGTGTAGTGTCTACTTTACCTTTGACAAAACCGTTTTTAATTAAAAACTTACTCAGCCTGTCGTACCAAGATTGAGGCGCTTGCTTTAAACCATATAAGGCCTTCTTCAGTCTGAATACTGAGTCTGGTTTCTTTGAGTCTTCAAACCCAGGTGGTTGTTCCACATAGACTTCCTCATGGATAAATCCATTCAGGAAAGCACTTTTGACGTCCATTTGGAATAACCTGAAATTCTTATAACAAGCAAAAGCAAGTAATAATCTAATTGCTTCTAACATTGTTACTGGTGCGTAAGTCTCATCATAGTTTATCCCTTCTTCTTGCGTATATCCCTTGGCCATGAGTCTTGCTTTGTTTCTTACGACCTTTCCTTTCTCGTCCATCTTGTTCCTGAAAACCCATTTAGCTCCAATAATAGATTTACCTTTCGGTTTAGGAGTCAACTCCCAGACATCATTAATACTGAATTGCCTGAGTTCTTCTTGCATAGCTTCAATCCAGCTTTCATCTGATAAAGTTTCTTTTATGCTTTTGGATTCTATTTCAGAAATAAGAGCTACAGCACTAGACTCTTCGCGTCTTTTGGATCTTGTGCAATTCCTTCATTAATGTCGCCAATAATGAGATCTTTGGGATGACTGGACTTATGCTTCCAGTTGCTGGTTGATTTGTCAGATTGTTTATCTTTTTCTTCCTTTGAATCTTCGACAATCACTTATTGCTGGTCTTTTGAAGTCCGAGCTGCTTCTTGAGATTTAGACTTTGTAGAGTTTGGAGCAGGTTCAGATTCTTTAAGATGAGTCTGAATAGATTCATTTTGCATAGAATCTTGGAATTTGACATTCATTGATTCCTCCACAGATTGAGTCTTCTTGTTGTAGATTCTGTAAGTTTTGCTTGTGGTTGAATATCCAAGGAAGATGCCTTCGTCTGATTTTTCTACTTTCCCAATACATATGGTGTACATAGATCGGTCTTTTGATATGATAGATTGGGAAGTCCATAAACAAGCTTTTTTGCTGAAATTTTGGCTATTTGCTTCATATTGATGTGCCTAAGTTTTCTGTGCCATAAGTTTGCTTCATCTTGAATTGAGATTAAACATTGCGATTCATTAGGTTTGACATCCAAGAGGTAGATACTTCCATGTCTTCGACCCATGAATGACTTAGTAGAATCTTTACTGGTTCCTAAACATATTCTCTCTTGAAAGTTGATTTTGAAACCGGTATCGCACAACTGACTGATACTAAGAAAATTGTAGTTGAGTCTTTCCACTAAGGAAACATTGCTGATTGTGAGGTTTCCAATTTTTACAGTTCCGAATCCCACAATTCTTCATTTGATGTTTCCTCCAAATGAAACTTTTCCACCATTTACTTGAACGGGCTTTATGAAGCAATTTGAATCTCCTGTCATATGTCTTGAGCATCCACTATCCAAATACCATTTTACTTTTTTCTTGATAGTGACCTCAAATTCACTATATGAATCTGAGTCTGTCTTAGAGTTTGAATCTGAATCTGATTGTGCCATCAAACATATATTGGCATAATCAACATCGCTTTCTTCACATTCTGTATCACTCCAAGTTCCTGCTTTGAGAGCTTTTCGATACTTTTCAGATTTTAATTTCTTCTTCCTTAGAAGGGGACAATTGGGTATGATGTGTCACTTTTTCTTACATTCAAAACAGACTACATCTCTATTGGATTTATCATCCTCAACAGACTTGGTCTGTTGCTTTTGAAAACCCTGTTTCTTTGGATTGAATCTTCTTCTTTTTCTGTTCAGCTTTCTGAACCTTCTTATCATGAGAGCGAGCTCCTCATCATTCATATCGTCTTCAAAATATGTAACATCAGAATCATCATTGGATTTTAATGCAATGGATTTCTTACCTTTAGAATCTTCGTCTTCATTGATTCATTCGACTTCATAAGATTGAAGAGTCACAACCAACTCATCAACATATAGTGGCATAATTCTTTATGTCTCTCTTATTGAGGTCTTTATGTGATTCTAATCCTTGGAGAGTCTACGCAGTAGCTTGTTTACTTTTATGGGATCAAAAATTGGTTGACCTTGATTTTTAAGACCATTCACGATTTCTGTAAAATGACTAAACATGTCAATTATAGATTCTCCTGATTTCATTTTGAAGGCTTCGTATTGACCGAGGAGAATGTTGATTCTAGTTTCTTTCACTTGATCTATTCCTTCATAGGTGATATGTAATCTATCCCAAACTTCTTTGACTGTAACACAAGAAGATATTCGGTTATATTCAGTAGGTAACAAAGCACAATATAAAGAATAAATTGCTTTTGCATCAAGAGCTTGTCTCTTGGTTATCTCTTCCTGAGTCATTTCACTAGACTCAACAGCTTATTTTCCTCTCTCTGAGACAGGTGCAACTTTAGGAATGATTCCTTTATCTACAACGTCCCATTTCAGAGGATCATTTGATCTTATGAACGCCTTCATCTTGTTTTTACATATGTTGTATTACTTTCCATCAAAGTAAGGCGGTCTGGTATTGCTTTGCCCTTCTACCAGTCCTGGAGCCAACATACTAGTCATGGATTTTTAACTCTGAAGTAAAACACTTCAAACAAAGTGAGTACACAAGCTCTGATACCAATTGTGATAGCTAGTATAAGCACCTAGAGGGGGTGAATAGGTATAAAAAATAATTTCTCGTGATAGGAGAGCAATACTAAGGAGATAATAGAAAGGAAGATCTCATTTTGTTGACAAAACGAATTATGATCAAAGTAAAGTAGAGAGTAGGGAAGAGAAAATAAACACAGAAATTATAGTGGTTCGGCTTATTCTAAGCCTACGTCCACTCTTCCGCACTGACAGCCCACTGGCTGGATTTCACTATGAGCAAAACGTTGTTATTCTGACAAAGCTCTCCCTTGATTCCACAGTGTAGATACTCTACCACACTTCCTCAAGGTTTCTCAAGAATATAAACTCTCTTTTGTGTACAAGATTTCGCTCAGTAAATGAATTGACTAAGAACAAAGAGCTTCAAACTTTGGAATTCTTCTATCACGCACCCTCTCGAACAACTGGAACGTCTTCCTTATATACTCATTTATGTCATCATATCCGTTGGCACTTACCAAAGGAATTCTTCCAATCAACCCGTTGGACAGAATCAATTAGGAAAAATCATTCAAGCTATTTAAGGAACATGACGATAGCCCATCAATCCTGCTCGCCCATACAATCAGGATCTCGGTTTCCATAAGTAGAACCTTCCAAGTATACTTTGCCAATCATCGGATCCTCAATCTCTGAATCAATCTTGATCTGAATAAAGAATGTCATATCCAGCCAAGATATCTTCTCAAGTCGATAAGGTCAAATCATTAGCGAAACATCCAATTCTTGACAGGCCTTCTTCGACGGACTAGAAACTGTCAATGAGAATAGACTTTGAGTCTTGAGTCTAGCAATCCGGAGGTCTTCAGACTTTAAATAAAAGAGTCTGCAAATCTTCAGACTAAACTGATGGAAACGTTTTGTCAGCTTCAAAACACTCCACGAAGATTTCTCCAACATTTTGAGGTATCAGGGTTTGGTTAGGGTCAAGAAGAAAAGTTGAATCATTCACCAATTTCTTTAAAATAGGTTAGGATTCTTTTACTAGATATCTAAATAACGTCGTTTGCTCTCTCAATTGCTTACTTCATCTTACTAGCGAGCCACATCATATGATTTTTTCTTAATTAATGATGTGTCGGATTTTCCAACAAAATAAATTGCCGATAGTACTCAAGTGATCAATTTTAAAATTTATGATATTCCAATAAGCGCTGTACAAAAATTTTGACACTCATAGTGTTTTTATCCCAAACTTCCTATAACATCCCCTTTACTTAGGTATTATAGGAATTTTTATCTCGCCTCATGAGCTAGATTTATGTGTCCATCACTGTAAATATAATATACATCAGATTGTTTAATGATTTGGAGACCAAAAAATTAGGTTATAGTATAGCTTCTTGGCTTTGAGAACGAATCAAATGAATTAGTAATATTAATTTGAATGGTCCAAAAAATAATAATGTAACTGCTATATTTCACCTAAAGTATGCATTAGTACTCTTTCCACAAGTGTGTAAACTGTAATAAAGCTAAATAAATGCTTACATACTTATAATAAAAGACAAATGCACACATACATGCATGCACACATTTGCGCAGAAAATGAATGATTTAAAAAACATATTTCTAAAAATGGTCATTTGTCTCACTCACAAAATAAATGAACAAAAAAAAATTCATTTTCCACAAAAATGCTTACCCATAATTTATTGTTACAATGAAAAAAATTTCATTGGTAATTATTTCAATAATATAAATGATCATTTTTAAGAAAATATTTTCTAAATCGTTTATTTTTTACGAAAGAAACAGACCCTTAAATTGACACTTTACTGTCCAATGGACTATAATTCCTTAATCTCTATTATTCTGACTATTGTCCCATTGAAAAGGGTCACCCTCATGTCTCGTGAATACATATTCGATAAAAAGACATGAATTTCTTTTCATTTTGTTTCAACTTTAATTTGTTAACATAACGTCTAAAAAATGGAATTATTTATTAAAAAAAAAAACTTGTTTTCGTCAATAGGAACCTTTAAAAATCACAATTAAAATTACATGTGCTTTAATCCAAAAGATCATTTCTACTTTAAATGCAAATGACTTTTAGTAAATATGAAATTATAGAAAGATTAGCAGAATAGAGGCCCTTGGGGGTCCTTGGGCCAATTTAGATCAACACCCGGGCCCTCGTGGTTAAAGACCATGCAAATCACCAATGTGATCACTAGAAAATGGCTCTAGGAGGTCTCAGTGTGGCCTTCAAGCTTGCCTCAGACAACCATAAATGGATGAATGGATCTGCTTTTTTTTTTTTTTTTTTTTTTTTTTTGGTCGAAAAATGGATCTGCTTTAATCCATAAATGGATGAATGGATCTGCTTTCGCTATATCTAACACAACTAAATTCTGCTCTGACATTCAGATTTCTTTCCCTTTCTCCAAACTTTGAGATTTGTTTCCCTCTAAAGATCAATATATAAGAAGTCTAGGGTTACAAAATTGAACCACAACACAAAGACTAAGTATGGTGAGCAATGTTTAATCCTCTTTCTAGAGATTAGAACATTTAGATCTCACAAAAACTACTCTTCATCCGATCAGAATCAACTTTTGTTTAGAGCTTTTTGCCTTGATTCGCCTAGCTCCAAGGATGATGAGGCTGGAGAACAACCTCCCTCATGAGATAGTCCTCGAAATTCTCAAGAGATTACCTGTGAAGCCTCTCATGAGATTCAAATGTGTCTCCAAATTGTGGCTTTGCACAATTGAAGATCCTAACTTCGTGGCCATGCACTTGAAGCACTCCGCTTTGAGTGGCACGAATTGGTATATTCTTCTTACAGATTGGTACTTTTCTAGCGATCAAAGGAGCTCTCTATATCCACAAAAGTCTCTTACATCGGCTTCTCAGTCGGAAATTGAAGTTCCATTTATTAGCTCAATGGGCTATTATGGTGTTGTGGGTTCGTGCAATAGATTGATCTGTTTTGTTGAGGCTAATGCTGAAGATCGCAGTCAAAGGATATTTTTGTGGAATTTATTCACTAGAAAGCACAAGGCGATTCTGAGTTCGCTTCCGGATTATCCGTTTGTTGACATGTATGCTGCTCATATGGTTCTAGGATTTGGATACAGCGATAGGATTGATGACTACAAGGTTGTTAGGATTACTTATTTTCCTGATAAATACGGAAGATACTTGGGTGAAATAGATCCTAAAATCGACGTATATAGCCTTGGTACAAATTTGTGGCGGACAGTCGAATTCAATTTCAAGTGCGAGCTGAGCCACTTTTCGAGGGTCTCTTTCAATGGAAATTTGCATTGGCTATCGATGGGTGTCGATGAGGACCGTCGCCGATCCTTTAGATCAATTATCACATTTGGGGTAGCAAGTGAGGTCTTCAATGAAATGGCATTGCCGAAGAACTGTTTCATTGGAATCACGTATAATCGTGCTTATCTAGCAGAACTTAATAGCTCGTTGGCACTGCTAATTAATCGTAGGGACCTGATAGGTCGATCTTACGAGAAGTGTTACATTTGGGTTATGACTAAATATGGCGTGCCTGATTCTTGGACTAAGCTGCATACCTTGGATCTCAATGAAGGAGTGTCAAGATTTCACGGCTTCACAAGAAGTGGCGAGCTTCTTTGCAAACATACCAACATGAGCTGATTTCGTGGGATCCGAGTGTGGGACTGACCCGACTCCTTCGAAAATTGGGGAGATTTGATCTAGTAACTATGGTGGAGAGCCTGGTTTTCCCATAGGAACAAAATTTGTTGTTGCTTTACTATTGTAGACAAGAAGATTAGATGTCTCGATCTAATTCATGCCAATTATTTAAGAATGATGAGAACCAAAATACTTATATCAAATTGTAATTTCTGCTTCATCATAGGCCATATTCATATCTGTTTGAAATGCAAATTGAATAAGGTGCCTCGAGACTGCTGACAACTTTAGCATATTGTTTGAATGTTAATGTAATACTTGGAAAGCTCATATTTGCTTTGATTCACTTCTATTAATGGCAAGCATCATGATTCTTTTTTTCTTCAACGACTATAAAGACAACTAGATGCCCATCTCCGACCATAGTAATTGTTATGTACAAATTCGACTTGCATGTAGAAAGAGAGAAGCCGAGTTCTTATTGCTGGAGAAACTTAATTCTTGTAAACTAAATATTCCAGTGAAGAAATACTCCATTGATCCTCCAAGCATGAAAGCCTTGTGTGTGATAGTTCTAATCGTATTAGGCCATCGCAAACAACTCTTCTTGAGTTGTCTTAATCCTTTGTCAGACAATAAATCCACCCCTTACTCTGCAAGCTGAGGACGGCACACTTCAAATTAGAGACTCTCCTGTATCCATCGATCATGTTGTAGATGTTCGCACGCCAAAATCGTAATGATGCTTTGATGAAGCACTTATTGAAATTGTCAAATGTAGATTGCACTTTCACCAACATCCCCCGAATAACTAGTATTCCTGCTGGTTGATGTGAAAGGCTTTTAACAAGCTTGTAAAATATTGGAAGATCGAAGCCGATGCATTATAGCAAAAGTTGTGACTGGACCGACATTATTTCATCTTACTCCCGTGAGGCCAATCATTTCACTGTTGGACATGGATTCTAGAGATATGCATTCAGCAAAGGGTATGAGAAAACTTTCTTGAGCTTCACTTATACAAGTCGAGATTAGGTGCTTAAAATGCTTTGCGACCTAGTGAGAATTATGTCGGTTTCTCAACATGGAAGATGTTCACATGGTCCGCGGTATCAAGTTTAGTCGTAGGCATAATTACTAGGATATTGTTATGATAAAGAGAAATAATTTTCTAATGGCACCTTTCCTCTTTAAAAAGATATCGTGCCTTCCTTGCCTTTCAATTTCTCAAAGAAATCGGTTAAATTGTTTAGCCAGTTTATTTGAGAAATTTGGAAGGAAAATCTTCATTATTGGGAAGACAGTGAAATTCCTCAAGGGATAAAGACAAAATAAGGAAAATAATTTATGTGGAGAAGACCAACAAGATACCCACAACAATACGAAATTTATTATTATGTAACTATTCAAATAATCACCAATTGAGTGACCATGATTGAGAGCTCAGATCAAGCAACCATGGCCTCAAGTGGCCATGGCCATCACTAGCTCAAAGCTCAAGCATCATGGTAGCCTTGAGCTTGGTGGCTCGAAAAGATCTAGTGGACATGACCACTGCAAGCTTCACAATTAAAAAAATCTTGCACATATGGCCATTGCAAGCTTAAATTAAGTGGTCATGGCTACAAGCTCGAGTTCCTATGACGTCCATAAACCTAAGCTTGAACATCCATGGTTACAATAAGTTAGAATTTGAGCCTACACTACGGCAGCTATAATGGACTCTATCTCTCTCATAGTTTTGTTTTCATTTATATTGTTTAATATGGCATCTATTCGGCGTCATATAACATTGTTGAATATCTGTAACATGACACATATATTCCAACATTCGCATCAACAATTTTACTATTAAATGTCAATAAAAATTGACTGGCAAGAGAAAAGAAATTAAATGGGACATTTTCTTAATAGTTGAAGGCAGCTTTTAACATAAATAAATATAGAGGGATATATTAATTTTTGGAGAAAGATAGAAGAATAAAAGGTGACATTATTCCTTAAATAAAATAAAAGCCCAAAACCCTCCCTCCCTTAATTCTCAAATCCGGTTTTCCACATTTCACAAAGTGAAAATTGTGATCTACATGCAACCATTAAAAATTCAACATGACCATACCGTCATGCTAGCAGGGCCCTATGATCCATTTCCTTCTGTAATCAAAATCGGACCCAATAAACCAATTGGGCCTCTAGTGTTAGGCCCAAACTCCCTAGACCCATTTCATTAAAAAAACCCAGCCCGCACTCATTTAAACAAGGCCAAGCCCAAATCTACCAAAACTATCTAGACCCAAAGTGATCCAAACCAATCTAGGCCAAACTCCCCGAATTAGACAAGTCCAAGTTCGTCAAAAATAAACCTACTCAAACCTGCTCTGGGCAAGTCTCAGCACAAGGCCAGTCTCGCCTTGGCCCGGCAAGGCCAAGTCTCTGGTGGCTGGGCAAGCCGACGCAAGGCCAACCCTCACTAGGCTAGGGCGAGACCAACATCACATTAGTGGTGGCCGGCAACCAGCAATGAGGAAAAAATAATAGAAAGAAGGGAAGAAGAGAAAAGGCCAACCCTCACTAGGCCAGGGCAAGACCAACATCACATTAGCGGTGGCCGGCGACCAGCAATGAGGAAAAAATAATAGAAAAAGGGGAAGAAGAGAAAAAGAAGAAAAGAAAAAAAAAATGACTTGATTTGTTCTCATGAACAAAAAAGCAACTATTTTTTACCTCTTGACTCTGTTCCAAATTTTTTTTTTAGGAATAAATTTGTTTATGAGAATAAAAAAGTTATCAAATGGATTTCTATTCTTTTTTCTTTTTTTGAGAGTTAAAAAATAGAGTCAATTCCTATTGACCAGTTAATAAACAGACCCATAGACTAAATATATTCCCCTCCTTGTAACCACTTGAAGCCCAACTTGTAATCCATTTCCTCCTGCAATCAAAATAGGCCCAATTTTATTAACCATATTTCTCTTCTATCTATTCTTATCGCCTTCCACGTTTGTTTTCTACTTCCGAAACAACAGCCTGTTCTCTCGCGAAGAACCATGAACCATGAACGCAAAACAACCAGCAAGGTTTCGTCCGTTGTCTACACTTCCTATACAAACTATGCACCACCATCACTTACCTAAGTTCACCACCGAGCCACCACCGCCGCCGTGCTCACAGCCACCACCTTCAATGTCTCTACTCATTAAAATGTTGCTGTTCAACGCAAGACCCGCGCCAACAACCAACGCTAGACCCCCTCATTGGCCGGTAAACCCACACCACTCACCCTCTTTTATAGCCATGACAATGAAGGCGTGAATTAGGAGGCGAGTCTCCACCATTGCCCTGTGCAACTCCGAACCCAAAGAGTAAGGGATCATTGAGTCGGGCTAGATGCTTAAGGGGGTGCATGACAACCAGTAATTTATATTCCATAAATAATTTTTCTATTCCATACCTGTTTCTGGAATATAAATCCATTTTATAAACTTATTTCATTTTTTCTATTTCTATAATAGAAATCTATTCCAAAAATAGGTTTAGAATAAAAATCAGAAGTACCACCGCCCGCGGTGGCCGCGATGGTTAAGGCTTGGTACTTCATCCGCTAGGGGGAAGGGTTCGAGACTCCCCGTCCGCATTAGCGCGATTCATCTGTGGCTGGGTCAGTGGTGGGGGCCCAGTTCACTCAAGGGTTTACTCTCCGCCACGAAGCGACACACGGAGGTTCCCAGGTCACCAAAAATAAAAAAAAATAAAAATAAAAATCAGAAGTAGAAATTTTATTCTCTATTTCGGAATAGAAATGAGAAAAAAAAATTTTCTCATCGTTCATCAATCGGTCCTTCATCCGTTGCCATCGACTACCATCCATCGGTCGCCCACCACCCGCCGACCCCCGCCACCACCACCATCACCGCCGGTCGCTAGCCACCGCCACCGCCAACGCCGCCGGTCACCAGTCGCCGGCCGCCGCCACCGCCGCCCCAATCGCCGACCGCGGCCGTCGCTGCCACCACCGTCCATCACCGCCATCCGCCGATCCGCCGTCGTTCGAAAGGAAGAAATTTTGTGTCATTATCAAACGAATTTCTATTTTTAGAGTAGAAATTTTGTGTCATTATCAAACAGTTTTTTTTTGCTTAAAAACTCTTCTAGAAATAGAAATAGAAAAATCTATTTCTATTCTAAACTATTTCTATAACATAATAGTTGTCATGCGGGCTCTAAGTGATTAGCGTCATCGCCTAGGGTGTCACACCAAGGAGAAGTGGAGGATGTTGATGAGGTTTGCGATTGCTTCTTCACCGTGTGGTAGAGGTGGCAAAATGGCTCATGGACCCATTTTGCACCCATATTTTTCACAAATGGGTCAAATGTGGGTTATTAAGTTATAATGGGCCATAACCCACATTCGACCCATTTTAAGTTCAGTTTTATATGGGTTGAAAGTGGGTCAGACATTCTGACCCATTTTCGACCCATTTTTAAAACCTAAAAAACATGAACTTCCTCAGCGACAGCCCTTCGACCTTCACCTCCGTCATTGACTCAATGACTCATTTTCGACCCACCTCCGCTACTCGCCTTCGAGCCACCTTCACCACTTGCTGCCTCTGCTGCCCGCCTCTGAGGCTCGCCCCCGCCTCTCCCTCGAAGGTCGCCAACGACTAAGCCTCACCGGATCTCTCGGTCTTGCCAACGACTGGCGAGGCTCGAGCTCGCCACTGTCGAGCGAGGCCTCGGCATCGTCAGATCAACGAGATTGAGCCTCTCTTGACGCTAGCAAGCTCGAGCCTCTCCAGATCCGGCGAGGCTCAACCTCACCAGCGTCGAGCGGGGCCTTGGCCTCGCCAAATCGACGAGATTGAGCCCCATCCAACGCCAACAAGCTCGATCTCGCTTGTGGCCGGTCGCCGGCCATCGTTGTGGCTGGCAGCCGATCGAAGAAGAAGAAGAGAAAATAAATAAATAAATATTAAAATTAAAAATTATATTTTAAAAATAAAAATTAAAAAATATTTTTTTTAAAAAAAATTTTTTAAAAAATATTTTTTTAAAATTATAAAAAATTCATTAAATTTGTATTGCATAAAAATATTTTAAGCAATACAGGTCGAGTTGAGTATGGATCACTAGATTTACACTACAAGAATATGGGTTAAAATATATTAAATGGGTCAAATATGGATCAACCCATTTTCAACCCAACTCATACCCGACCTGACCCACCCATTTGCCACCACTATTGTGTGGGGTCGACGATCAAACGGAGAAACGGGAAGGCGAGCTCCGATTTGGGGTTCTTTCCCTCGACTAAGTTTTTGGCTTCCGGTCATGCAACACGTGTCCCTTTCAAATGCAGTGTGGCGGCTATACAGTGGATCAAGAGTTCAAATATACGTACGGATTTTTGGACATCTAATACATCTACGAGGCTAAGATGACAGGGCTTGCTTATCTTGGAATGCTTTTGTAGACCTGATCAATGGACGATTCCAGCCGGATCTCGAGCTTGAAATTCGTTATTCAAGCACGTCGGAAAATATTAATAATCTCCATTTAGTCCATTCAACAATCGGTTCTAAATAAGTTCAAGTGGGACTGCACAAGTAAGTTTGAGCCCAAGAAATAAATTGTTTACCTAAGCTAGCGGCCAATCAAGTTTGCAATAGTCTACCTTGAAAAGATTTATTTGCAAGTAACTTTTCCGAGATAATTCTTCATCAAAGAACATATTCATGATCAAGTATGGCATCTAATAAGCTTAAAAATAGCACATAATTGCTTTGGGAAAAATTATCTTAAAAATTTCTAAATCTATTGCAATTATGTTGATTTAGTCCTAAATTTATTTTTTTAGTCAATTGAGTCATAAACCTTTTTTATAATTGTATCACTCGAGTCCCTCCTTACATGGATGCAAGCTGGCACCGATAGACAAATATTAATAATATTTTATTTTTTGAATTTTTTTAATAGATATTTAGTGTTGGGGTTTGGGTTTTGACGTAGCAACCAATATAAAGCCCACTTAGTGGCCAAGGGCTATAATAAGCAAGAGGGCATCGACTATACGGAAACATTTAGTCTCATTGTTAAAGCGATCAATGTCCGTACAATTATTTCATTGGTTGTGACAAAGAATTGGAAACTCCCACAATTGGATGTTAGAATGGTAACTTGACTGAAGAAGTCTACATGGCCCAACCCAAAGGCTTCATTGATAAAGAAAGGCTAAACCATATATGCAAGCTATAAAAATCCTTATACGAATTGAAACAAGCACCGTGAGCTTAGTTTCATTGGTTTAGGTCATCTTTTTAGAATTACTAGGATTTATCTGATCAAAAAATCATACTGCCCCATTTATACTACACCAGCCTAATTTCTCCATTTACATGCTCATCTATGATAACGACATTGTTATTACAGGGTCCAATATAACATTTCTTCAAGACTATTAATTGCTTAAATAGTGAGTTCTCCATATAGGACTTGGGCAAACTTAATTACTTCCTAGGAATTGAGGTGCCCAAACATCTATCAAGGCTCCACCTATCACAACAGCAATATGGTACAGATCTCCTTCACTAAACCAAAACAAACGATGTTAAATCGGTTCACACGTGCATGGCTACAAATACCAATTTAATCAATCAGGTTAAGCCACTTGAAGATATCAGTTTGTACAGGAGCACTGTAGAAGCCCTTCAACATGCCACCCTAACTCAACTAGATATCTCTTATGCAGTAAACAAAGTCTATCGGTTCTTGAAAGAACTAATAGAAAACCACTAGAGTGTGGTGAAATGGATCCTACGCTACTTAAAGGAAATTGTTTCACAAGGATTACTCATCAGTTCCCAATCCACCATAGAGCTCCACACATATAGTGATGTGGATTGGGTCAATCTCCCCATTGATAGACGCTCAACGGGAGGTTATATAATTTATATGGGTCAAAATCCAATTTCTTTGTCAACCAAGAAGTAGCATACCGTTGCACGTTCCTCAATTGAATCTAAGCATTAAGCATTGGCAGATGCCACAGTAGAAGTGTTATGGCTGCAATAATTGTTATAAGAATGGGCATCTCTCAATTAAAACCACTATCCTTTGGTGCAACAACCTAGGGGCAACATATCTTATGATGAACCACTTTTCATGCTAGAACAAAGCATATCAAGGTAGACTTTCACTTCAACCTCTATTTCATGAAATCATCCTTGAATAGAAGCTAGAGAAAGTTCCCACTTCTTTCAAAATGTTCTCTTTTACTTCTAGTAGTTGTCTCTGATTATTCAGCGGTCATATGAATACATGGAGACTATTTCAATTGCTCTTTTGCTTAAATCTCACATATTCAGTGCATGTTTGACAAAAAATTTAATTTAGTTGAAACCCATAATCAATTTACTTGTTTGCTGACTGCTTGGATAATTTTGTCATCATAAAAAAAAAAAAAATGGAAGATTATTGAGAAAATCTCCCTATATATTTTGAGGATGACAAAACCATTTATTTTAATTCTTAATTGACAAGCACAGATGTTGGTATAATCAAGTGTTGTTGATATAAGGAAGACTTTGCCAATATTCGTGGTGTCTTCAGCTTACAGCGGAAAGTAGTCTATAAATAGATAACCCTGGATAAAAAGGAGAACAAGTATTGTAGAACAAAGCGATCGTGAAGACTTAAAAGGACCATAGAAGGTGAGTATCTTGATAGTCTTGACTGATGGTATATTTAGGAAGACCAATAAATAGTAAATCACAATTAAACCTGCAAAAAGCAATATGGATTGACCCATGAAATTACTAACAAAGGAATCTTCTTTTATCAATTGATTAGGAGATGCTTGCCGTGCTTCTATCAATTATCCAAGAAGACATTGTTCATTTTTCGTTTGATTCGAATATAGGACAAAAGGGATACACCCATTGACAAGGCTTGAAATTCGCAGAAAAAGCATAGAGTTGATTCTGAACAGTTTTTACCAATGTTGCTCAAGCAATCAAAAGAACGAACAGATGATAGAGCAGCAAGCTCCATTTTGGGAAACCTTGCTTTTATCAAGAAGATCAGACTATATGGATGGCTCGATTGCTAGTGGTTACTTCTACTTGATCCTAATAGCTCTTTGATTTTCTTGAAGACTCTAATAGCTAAATTGGAGTTGGGATATCTATATCAGAAGATCACAGCAAGTTGAAGGGGATAGCGCAAAATTGAGAAAGTTTAAACTCCAGTATTGTCATATTCTCTTTGTTGTGCTCATGTGCTTTTACTCATCCAAAATTCTCTCTATTAAGAGTGTTTATTTCTTGTAATCAGGAAATAAAGAAGTACACAAGTGTAATAGCAATGTTTGTGTATGGATAGTCGAATCTATTAGTTTTGAGTTGAAGCCACACTTGCTACTTTGTAACATCTCTTGAGATTACTAGTAGATTTCGACTATGTTGGTTTATGTTAGACTAAAGAGTAGATGTAGGCTGGAAATAAGCCAAATCACTATATGTATGTGTGCAATATCTTTTATCTGCTTATTATATACATATTTGATAGAAGTATCCATATATGATTATATCAAAGTTTGAAGAAAACATATTTACTCCCCTCTATATTGTATTGTTAGACTGGTTTGCTGACACTTTCCTCTAACTTAGAAGTTTGATTCAGCTCTCTAGACTTCATGCTGGCATTCTAGCTCAACAAAGCTCATTTTAATTAAAGCTCATTCAGTAATTTAGAAGAACATCTGAGTTTCATTCTCTTCCTCTAATCATACAAAATACATCTCCCACTCAAAATAATCTTGAGGATCACAGTTACTACCTGGTAGCCTAGTTGATGTTTTCTTTATTTTCTTTTTATAGCTTAATGTTTAAATTTGATCAAATCTGTTAATATGAATGTTTCAAATCTAGCCACTATCAAATTTAATCTAATTGCATTCTTTTATCATACAATTCTGATGCTTAAGTGTTGTGTATAAAAGTGATGAATGTTTTCTTACAAAGATGAAAGGCAACTTCAAATTGTAAAAGCTAGGCAACTAAAGTCTCTCAATTTGACACTTGATCAACCTAAACCTTTTGACCCATTACCATCAATCATATTTGGATGAGACACAAGCAAACTACACATAAGTTCTTCTAAATATCAACTTGTGGACTACTCAAATCATTCTCCATCGTCTTTTAAGATACACGATTGAGTCCAAATAACTCAATTATTGTATGCCCACAAATATGAAAAATAAATAATTTCATTCGAATAACTCTAACTTGTGAGCAAGGTAGGTTTTTGATATCTTAGCTACGATTAGACTTTTGAAACTGTGATGCCTCACTATTTCTAGTTCTGTGGTACTAATAAAACTCGCATTTGAACTTGAAATTGCCCCAATTTAAATTTCCAGTCGAGTTTGAGCTAATAAAACACTTCGTGAAATTCCTCCTTTTATTTTAAAGAGATGTTGTGCCAATTACAATCAATTCGAATACGAACTTGTGTCAATCCAAGCGGACACCATAAATTCGAAACTATGAAATTAATGTGTAAGTTTGCATTGTAATCTATCTTCAGACATACAACTGCTATGTTTCAATTTGAATCTATATTTTAGTTTAGAGAGAGAGAGAGAGAGAGAGAGAGAGAGATATATATATATATATATATATATATATATAAATAATTAATGACGCTAATAATTACCTGTATGGCTGTGTCGACGTTGTAGTCGACCGTTGGGGTTAATTTCCACCTAATTCCCCTACCTACGCTCCGCCGCGAAGACGCCAACCCTCACCTTCTTCCGCAGCGCGTGGATCGCACGCACCACTTAAAATCCAAGGAGAAAGCGACAATCACGACCCCGAAAATTCACCCACCGGCTTGCGCCACCAGTTTTCCTCGAAAGGACGGAACTACCCCCAGGGTTGCCCCACGTTGTAGCCGTGAGGCGAGGGCCATTTTCGTCATTCGGCCATGACCGACGAGGATTCCGCAACTCGCGTCCCGCCTTGTTTTGTCTGAGACGAAAAGGTCGCGGCGGACATCGCCTTTTTCTTTCAGCGGCAGATCTTCCTCCCCCCTTTTCTCAGCTGCTTTTTCGTTCATGCGCTCACGGGGGAGCGAGAATGGAGCGCTCGTGGGCGACTGTGGAGAGCTTGGACTCTCTCTGGTTCTTCAGCAACGTCCTCTGGAGAGCTCGGCATGTGTCTCCTGCTGCTGAAACGGAAGAAACGGAAGAGAAAGGAGGAGGAGGAGAAGGAGAGCCGCCCGTCGAGAACCAGGCGGATGGACCTGAGGACGAAGCAGCACGAGCCAAGCCTGTCGCTACGACTAGCGAAGATTCGCTCCCGAGATGCCCCAGATGCGGAATCCTCGACGGTGAAGTTGCAGAGCTAGGCGTGATGAAATCTTCAGCCGTGGAAGCTGTGAGGACTCCGGAGTTGGCAGAGGAAGGGTCGAAGCTCAAAGAGTGGGTGAGAAGAAGCAAGAGGAGACAGAGGAGCAGAAGGATGTTCCGCGAAAGGAGGAGGAGGAGCGTTCTTGGGGAGCTTGATCTGGGATGTGATGAGGAGGATTTTTCCGGGTTCGAGGAGAATCGCGTCCTCGTGGATCATCGTCGTCAAGAGTTTGGAGTCGCGAGCGGAGTCCAGGCGATGAAGAAGATGCCGCCGCTGAGCGATGGGATCGCCATGAGAGAGCATCTCAGGTCTTGGGCCATTGCAGTAGCCTGTGCTGTCAAGTAGGAGGGCAAGAAGAGTTTAGCTATGTTTAAGTGTAATTTGGAGAGAGGTTGACCTATTTAACTGACGAATTCTTGTTCGTCTCGTTGACTGGAGACTGCAAATTCTAATTCTACTAAGAATTTTTTCATCATTTTAGGTTTATGATTTTTTGAAACATAAGAAAAAAATACTGTGTGCACAAGTTGTGTCAAGACAAAGGAACGTAAAATTGTGACACGTGTCATAAGAGGGCCAAGTTGTCAGATAAAATTTTAGACAAAATATTATGTGCACAAATTGTGTTAGTACAACAAATACAAAGGGCAGTGAAATGCTACATGTGTTGCAGGTGGGCCAAGTTATCTAATGGAATTTTGAACTTGGGTGGCACTTCTTGAGAGAGAGCATTCTCTCCCCTCTAGACGCTCTCTCTTCAAGCCCTCTTCTAACCGATGAGCCACCACGCCGGACCAACGAACCACCATGCCACCTCTCTCTCTCTCTCTCTCTTCACCGAATGCTCTCTCTTTGACAAACCACCAAGCACTCATCCGACTAATGAGCCATTATGTCACCCCTCTAATTTCAGGCTATGCCCTCTCTCTCTCTCCCCTCAAGTCACAACCAAGTCCTCATCCGATGAACCACTGTGCGACAAGGGCTCAATGGTTCATCAGAGGGAGAGAGAGCAAGCAGAGTTGAGAGCGTCGGGGAAAGAGAGAGAGAGAGAGAGAGCATGTAGGACAAGTGAGAGCTAGAGTTAGAGCGAGAGCCGAAGGGACCACGTAGTGGTTCATCAATCAGGCATGATGGATTGTCGGTCAGAGGGAGGGAGGGAGAGTCAAGTGAGAAGATAAAAGCATGCAAGGAAGAGAGATCGCTCTCCCTCTCTCCCTCAAGAAGTGCTGCCCAAGTTCAAAATTTTGTTGGACAACTTGGCCACCAGTGACATGTGTCACAATTTCACATCCCTTCTTATTTGTTGTGTTAGGACAACTTGTGTACACAATATTTTCTCCTCAAGAAGTGCTGCTCAAGTTCAAAATTTCTTGACAACTTGGCCCACCCCAACACTTGTCGAAATTTCACGCCCCTTCTTATTTGTTGTGCTAGCATAATTTGTGCACACAATATTTTTTCAAATGAAAATAGAAGAAATGCATTTTTGATTGTCGGATTCATTTTAATTTTCTATTTGGACTTTTATTTGGTATAATGAAAATATAAAATAAATTATTATACAAGTAGCTTGTTAAGATAGCGATACAAATATTATTAGACCCTATCAAACAAGTGGGTCAAATTGCATAAAAAATGATCCGACCCAAGTTTACTAGTTTTAATGCAAGCAAATCTAATGACTTATGCTGACCCAACCATACCCAACCTCATACTTGTCCCAATTCAATTTGCTAAAACACTTACATATTAGCCCAACTTAAGAAAATTTATACCCAAACTTAGGTGAAAGCGAAAGTGAGTGAGCATGAGAATGAGTGAAGGCAAAGAAAATTATAGAAGTAAATCTAAGTAAATTGCGAATCCATGTAACATTCATATTATTTTGGGTTTTACTAATGTAAGCCCACTTATAACCCATTTAGTATATATAATTATCGGGAAAAGTGCCAAAAAGTCCTAAACCTTTTTGGCTTTGTGCCGATTTAGTCCTAAACCTTTTTTTGGTGCCGATTTAGTTCTAAGCCTTTTTATGTTGTGCCAATTCAGTCTTTTCCGCCAATTTTGGCCGGATTTTCTTGACTAGACGTCGGCCGGCTGGACGTGGCTTGATCGGCGCCGACGTGTATAAATTTTAATAATATTTTTAATATTTTTAAATTTTTTAAATATTTTTAAATTTTTTAAATATTTTTAAATATTTTTTTATTTTCTTTTCTTTTTTCTTTTTTTTTTTTTTCCTTTTTCTTTTGTTCCTTCTCATCTTCTTCCTCCAGCTGGTCGTCGGAGCTCGGCGACCAGCCGAGGAGGCGACGGCCGGCGAGGTCGACCTCGCCGGCCACCTCGCCGATGGCCGCGAGGGCGGCCTCGCTCACCCGCCCGCCGAGGCCGCCTCGCGGCCGGGTGGCGAGCCTCGCCCTCGCCGAATCCCGGTGAGGGTCGAGCCTCGCCCATGGTTGGCGAGGGCGAGCCCCGCCGCTCGGGCGCGAGGCCGCCGGACTCCTCCTCGGCTCCGTTCTCCGATCCCAATCTCACCCTAGAAATTTCCTCCCTCCTCCGCTCATCGTCATCGTCGTCTCTAGGGTTTACGGGAGCTCGGGGTGTCTTCGGTCGCGCGGCTCCGACCCCAGATTTTCGCCCGTTTCTCCCTGCGGCGGCGATTCGTCGGGCGTGGGGGTTTTGTGATTCCCGGGTTCTCGAGGCACCGGCCTCGCGCCGAGCCGCGGGGCTCGCCCTCGCCGGCCATGGGCGAGGCTCGACCCTCACCGATCCGGCGAGGCCGAGCCTCGCTCGCCGCCGCAAGGCCCTCGTGGCCCGGGTGGCGAGCCGGATCTGGCGAGGTCCCGGCCGAGGCTCGACCTCGGGCCGTCGCCTCTCGGGCCGATCGCCCGGCTCCGGTGACTTTGGAGGAAGAAGATGAGAAGAAAAAAGAAAATGAAAAGAATAAAAATGAAAAGAGAAAAATTAAATTAAATATTAAATATTTTAAAATATTAAAATATTATTAAAAATTGTACACATCGGCGCCGATCAAGTCACGTCAACCCGGCCGGCGACGGATCAACAAAATCCGGCCAAAATTGGCCGGAAAGGATTGAATCGGCACAACGTAAAAAGGTTTAGGACTAAATCGGCACAAAAAAAAGGTTTATGACTAAATCGGCACAAAGCCAAAAAGTTTTGGACTTTTTTGGCACTTTTCCCTATAATTATCTCATATAATAAGTTAGTCCATCATACATGGGTTAAGAAATAGGTCTATAACTCATTTTGATAGATCTACATACCATGTTTAATATCGACAAATGACTTCATTCCATAATTAATAAATGAGAGTTTTCATTTTGTGACCGTTTATAAGAAATATATTGTACATTTCTATGAATATTTTTCCTAACTCTCTCCTGCTCATCTTATGGTACAAAAAGGACACTTTCTATGACGCATTTATTTTATAGAATTTAACTGATTGGGACGGTATTCCTTTAAAAATGATCATTTATATTACATAAATAATAAATGTATATATTTTCATTATCAACGAAAATATTAGACATATATAGTTGTTGATGATGAAAATTACTTTGCATTGACTAATTTTTTCCGTGGAATGTAAGCCATTATCTTTTAAAAAAACATATTTTCCAAGGCATTAGTTTTCATGAAATAAACGTTTTGTGTGTATTGGGACATTCCCTCACACATCCAATTTTATTATGCTTAACTATTGTTTAGGGTGAGCACTAAAGTCCAGTTCAAACAAAGTTGCCTAGACCGTTTAATTTTCCTAATCACTAATACTATCTACAACAATTGCTTTGCATGTCATGCGGCATTCCTTCGCAATATCCAATCTCATTGTACTAGCGAATTATTTGAGATGAGCACTAGGACCATTCGACTCGGGAAATGAAATTAACCAACCAGTTCTAGGGAGAATTTGTTTGGTTCTTGGTTCCATCAACTAATGTCGACGGTGCTAGAGAGGAGATGGGTCAAGCGGTGGACTGGAGAGTTAGGGTTTTCAATAATTAGTTTCGTCATTGTGGGTGTCTCAAGTGAATTTGGCATAGAAAGAATGACAAATTCGAAAGGAAATTGACAAATTTATGGTTAGGTGTAACTTAACAAATGTGAAGATGCTAATTATAAGTTCTCAAAAAGCGAGGATGTAAATTGATATTTGGACGAAAACTCCAGATGGTCCTTTTAAATTTTCCCTTTTCCCTTTCCATAGATGAAATTTTCTCCATCGAGAAGTTATCTCCGGCCATAATTTAAAAAGCCCGTACTAATCTCACTGCCCATAAATAAACCAGGCCAAGCCCAACCCGATGCGACCCGACCCGGACCGGCCAGGCCCGGCCCTTTTCGTTTGCGGTTTCTTCCTCTTTCGCAGCAGGGAACGGGAAAATCGGCGAGTGCTGTGAAGGAGGAGGAGAAGCCATGAGCTCACCGGCGGAGCCGAGACGGCTGAGGGGCCACAGAGCGACGGCGACGTGCTGCATCGCCTCCCGCGACCGCCCCGGCGTCGTCGCCACTTCCGGCGAAGTAATATACGTTTCGTCCCTCTTCGTCCCTTGGCTTTAGATCGTCTACGATTCGAGCAGTGATGGACGGACTTGTTGTAATTGTTGTTCTTCGTGTCGGATGGACTTCTTGTTGCTGTTGTTATTCTGATCAAGAATTGGGTATTTTGAAAGGATGGTTGCGTTTGCTGGTTCGACATGCGTTGCAAGGACGTCCAGCTCGTCATGGAAATTGGGAAGGAACCCGTATCGTCCCTCTGTTTCAAGCCCGGTCAGTTCCTTTCTCCTCGTGTTGATTTTAGCTGCTTGAAAATTGTCTCTCCCTTTGTTTCCGACTTAAAAGGGTCGTTTCGGGTATGTGGGATTGTGCATGCAGGTATGTTTGAACTAGCAATCTCCAGTGTTAGCTGATTTCATTGTGATTTTAAATTTTGGGTTTTGATAGGTAATGAGGATACCATATATGTTTCGTCTGGAAAGGAAGTCAAGTGCTTCGATGTTCGTCTGGTAAGCAATAACAATTTCGATGTTTGCCGAGATTCTTTTCTCGTTTGTATGTTATTCACTTCCTTGTGACCTGATTCTAGATGTATGTCTGAATTGTGAGTGTATTATAGTATCTTTTGAACCCCTATTACTGCATCACTGTTATTAACAATCGGCTCCTCCGTTCATGTTTAAGGGTACCTCATGGACTCCATCGGAGTGTTATGATTACAACAAAGAAGAAATAAACCAGGTAGATAGTTGCGGTCTTTCTTGATCTTAATTGACCTTATGTTGGTGCATAATGGGCCTTATTTAGTTATAGTGATCTTCCTAAAAGCATTTCATTATGTTTCTCATGCTTTAGGCCATCAATTGCTTCTTTGCAAATCAATACGGTTCATTTTTTTCGGTGTGAGTATTAAGGATGATTGAACTTCCCAAATTTTTTAAGAGAATCCCATTAATTGAAAGAAGATATTCTATGATTTTTTACTGTTGCCCTTCAGCTAATATACATATGAGACTTCCTAAAAGCAATTTTGCTTGTGATGGCTGAAGTTTGATCTTTGACTCTTCATAATAGGCATCTTCTGATTCTTATAGCATGTTGTTTGCTCCTCTTAAACTGGCATTTTGTGCTACACCTTTTAAAATAACACAGGTGTGTGTTGCCTTGTGCAGATTGTATGCAGCTCAAAGTCATTCCTTGCTGCAGCAGATGATGGTGGCGAGATAAAGGTACAAATGTTTGATAAGACAGTGTCTATTATGGTTGATGAGAAATTTTTGCATGAAGTTGTCTCTATACATAATATACGGTATCTGTCATTTCACATTTTAATGCATAGCGTACAGATGACTTTTGTTTATAAGAGTCTATGTCTCTACAGAATGCAGTAAATTCTTGATCATACTGTGATCATGCTACTTTTCCCGTATTTTAACTTATTCCTTATTTTTGGTGCATCAGATTATTGACATTCGTCAACAATGTCTTTACAAAACATTAAGAAATGGCCATTCAAGTGTATCCTTCTCAGTTTTCTTTTAGCATATCATTTCAGTCGTATATGCTGATTATGCAATACCATGAGTTGGAAAATATATTTGTAGCATTTGCGGCTTAGTAGCCTTTCATTGCCCCGTTTGAATTTATTTTGGTTTTTGTGTTGCAATTGCTGATAATTTAATTCCAATCTCTAGTAAGAATTGCTGGTCCTTGACTCTAGAGTGTAGATTTGTAGCAGCGTACAGTTTCTCCCTTGGAAACCTTGGGAAGGTACTATTACTGTTGTAGTTTGCTACCAAGGCTATTTTTTTTTTTTTTTTTTTAAACTGGCCATAAGCTACCAATGCTAAGGTTGCAATAAATTTAATGTACAATCCTGACACTTATTTGATAGGTCTGTAATATGATATTGGGTGATAGAATTTGAAGGATTTTGGAGTCATGCTATTGAAGAAATCGGTCATCATGGACATTAAACTTCCCGAAAAGAAATAGAAATTTGTGATCTTGGACCTTTTTTTTACTTCGCATTGTTTTCATATTTGAGTAATGATCTTAAACTGGAGATTCTGGTGCACTTAATTTGCTTTAATGTGAAACTTCTTCCACATCTTTGTCTTGAAGTCCTTAATTGTCCTTGCTTTCACTGATACAATCAGGATGCTCCTGCAGATACTTTAGGATTTTCTTTACTTTGTTAATCATACTTTAGTTGAAAATAAACAAAAATTCAATTCCTGATTAGTTGTGAACTGGATATAGATCATTCAATCCTTGGAAGCTGTACATATTGACTGGTTCATGTTTTACTCTGGGACTATGGACTATGCAGCACAATGAGTTGATGTTTATTCAAACTACTCTTCTGCAAAATTCTAAGTACAAGCTGTTTAAGCAATACTTTACCTACTGACATTATATGTGGTTCCATTATGAAGTACAACCTAAAGCTAGAGAACTTATAGAAATGCAATTTAAGAATCCTTTAGAAGCTTCAAAGTCTGCAATGATGTAATAAGGGTTGCTAATTAATGTCTTTCTCAACTTGACAAACTCACATTTTGACTTCTTTTTCCAATGATATCTATACATCAATCTGTTTTTTTGTTTTTTTTCTTACAGTCATCACTGGAGGCCTTGATTCGAAGCTAGTGATGTGGGACTTCTCCAAAGGGAGACCTTTCAAAGTTGTAGACTTAGGCAAGTTTTTATGGAGATGTTTACAGTATATTCATGGATAAGTATCTTTAAATTCAGATGATCAGATTGTGATCAATTTGTAGAGCTTGCTACTCAAACCCTTAGCAAACCTCCTTTCAGATGGGTTTCAACTTACATAAAGGAGAGTGGTGGCCATTTCATAGTGTCTCAAGATATTTCTTTTATGATTTGCACATTTGAGTAGGCTGTCTGGAACTCTATCTCAAGCTGATGTCATGGAACTGGAATTTTGAGTTTGCTCTATTTTTGTGCTATAGTAGTTTCTGCGAGCATATTTTCAGTCTGAAAGGTTGCATATCTTGGTGAATGATTGTGTACTCTTATAGGTTATACATTTGGGATGCTAATGATTGTTATCTCCTGTGACATTCTTCATCATGAGTTGATTTCACCGTGTCAATTTTCCCAGAATGTGAGCTGAAGTTACACCTAGACAGGCTCATCATGCATCATCTCTTTTTATTCTTTTTCAATTGTTGAGATTTTTCCTAGTTATGTAGGCGGTTGAACAACTCTCTTTTGCATGTTGGATTGATAGTTTCTGTATTGGATTTCCAGAGCTAGAGAACTTGATCAGCTCTCAATTATTATAACAACTTCTCATAATTCTTTTCCTGTAGAATCTCTTTTTCTTGACAAAGTACTGTAGTACAACTTCAGCTACTTGTTTTACAGTACAGCAGCACCATTTCTATTTTTGGAGTCCATCTAGTGTTGTTGTAGTTTGAAAGGTCTAAAATAAGAGTCCTATTCATTTTCTTTACTGCAGGGTCATCTGAAATGAAAAGTGGCAGTAGCACAGGGCAATGCTTCAATCCTGCTTTTGTTCACTCAATAGCTGTTCCAGATGTTGATATGCTGGACAAGTTGGGCAAAATCTGTGTTCTGGCACGGGGTGATGGTGGCATTGATGTAATGAACATTGAATGGAACTTGCTGCTAGCAAAACAAAAAATTCTGTTAAACCCCGAAAGGGATCTCACTCCCAATCGAGTGATGCAGAAAATACAGATACTCGGGGGAGATTACACTTGGATTACACTTTGGGCGGTCATACTGCTGCTGTTTCTTGTGTGTAAGTGGCTGACCTAATTTAGCTACACCAGAAGTTAAATCTTTGCATATTGAATGGCAGGAATATATTTTCAGGGCATTTTCAATGTTTGGTGAGCGGGGGAAGTTCATAATCTCTGGGGGAAATGATAAATCCATCAAGTTGTGGAATCTGTTCAAGTACATTGATATGGACCAAAGTGGCAGCCAAAGTGATCATCGTGATCTCTTACATCTGAACATCAATCTCGGCAGAAAAGTAAGTTATTCCTGCTGCATCTACCTTCATAATCTCTTTGATGGACATGTTTACATCCTTCAGTCATTCTAAATCACAGCGCTTCACATGTGCAGGTGAATTGGCTGTGCACAACTCCTGCTGCAACTGAGAACCTCGTTGTCTGCGACACAACCAAAGTGGTCAAAGTCTATAATGTTTCCTAGTTGTGCAGCCCGAAGCTGTGGAAAGCAGGAGCTTCTCTGCCACATGACGGAGGACACTCTCGATGAGCTGTTGGGGCTTTTTATGTTCACGATTGTCGTATGCTTGGAATTTAAGGCGAGACCAGCTGGGGACTTGCCCTCAGGTGAACTGCCATTACTACTCAGCGATGCGGCTGCTGCATCCTACAGCAGGAGGGCTGCTGAGTCTCCACCAAGCGAAGCTTCAAGAATGCCCTGGGGTAATATAGCGTACTGACCTTTCTTAAAGTTGAAAATTGATATAGTCACGGCGAATGTTGTGCTTGACATGGTAATTTATCCACCAGAGTTCATTGGTTTTTATATTGATAAATAGAATGGCTGAGATCAAATCCATGTCATCTCTACTTTCATTTTGCATCAGCACAAATCTGGCATGTCAAGTGAAATTTATTCTATTACAATATCTTGTTAATGTGATCGATCTCAACCTTCATGATTATATAGCTTTTGTTAGGAAAAAAATTTTTTTTTCACAATTTGAAGCAAATAATTCATGAAGGACCACAATTCCACAATGCCTCTGGTGCGGACATTGTCCGACCAGCATGTAAGGTTGGAATTTAGTTAGGAAAATCCAACCCCGGAGGCGGTTGTGGCTGGTGGGTAGGGATGAACTTGAGAAAATCGGCTTTGTTGCTCTCCTAAGAACGACATCTTGTCAATTAGATTTGGCGTTTGTCATCGATGGAGCCAGTAGATACAGAGTGATCTGCACACAGAGAACGGAATTGTTGCTGGAGGGTTTCTGTTGGTAGGATTGGAGCAACTTGAACATATAATCAAAACGTTGTAAACATCAATCCCTCCTAGACGCTTTTGATTTGCATTGATTTTTCGGTCTAATTGGTCCAATTTGATGGTGCCGCATAGGTTGGGTTCTACGCAAATCTTCTTGTTCAGAACATGACCATTTCCATCTTAGTGAGACCATCTTACTGTGAAGCAACTTTTGAATAGGAGATCAATAAGAAATCTCTTCTTTTGAGGTCTCGGTATTGGATGGATGTGTTTTCGAAGTTTGAGAAACATGACTTTTTTGGGGAAAGAAAACCTCTTATAATTTAGTGTTTACCAAAAAATATATGCTAACCTTGAATAACTTTGAATTTTCTTTTTTTAGAAAAAACGGGTAGGTAGTACCATTAAAAATATTGAAATAGTACCCGATGACATGATTATGTTAAATTAATTCTCACTTCACGAGAGAACCCAAGCCGGTACCCCTCATTAATGTTCCATCCAACATTTTGTTGAAAATACATGTGTGTTAACACATATGACAAATTCAAATTCAAAAAAAAAAAAAGAACACATATGACAAATGACCATAAGATAGATCTAAAAATCTATGACTCTTTTTAGACACATATAAACTTTATTGGGATATTGAATGGAATCCCAGTGGATAATAAATTTGGGTTATCCACAAACTTTTTTTTTTGACACGTATAAACTTTATCGGAATATCGAATGGATTGTTAGTGAGAAATAAATTCGGATTATGGGTATAAGTTTGGATCTTTTGCTTGATGAAAATTATTTCTGACTAAATATGTCATGAGGTATTAATTCGGGACTTTTAATGGTATTGTCCCTCTAGAAAAACACGAAGAATTTTACGTAATTATACACATAAAAGTGAGCGAGAAATTGTGTTTAACACTTGTTTACTAAAAAAATCAATGAAGATATTTATTAAAAAAACCATGAAATATTATTAGATAAGGTATGGAATGAAAACATGACTATCATATTGCTCAATTTTGAATTTTGATGAACAATATTATCTCTCTTTTTTTCCCCATTTTCTACCAAATATTAAAAGAAATTTTTGGAAGCTCCTCCAATGCAGTAGAGTGTGATTTTCCAACCGACTCTTTTGACAGCAACATTCGAACAGAACGTGAAGAGGAAACTCCCGTGGTTCTCTAACTATAAATGTTACGTACGAAAAGGAGGACCGTACACACAAATTACTTTTTTTAAATGCATCATTTTCATTAAAAAAAAATGAATAATTTAAAAAATATCTTCCCTAAAAACAATCGCCGCTGTTGCTTTTAAAAAATAAATTAATAAAAAATACTTATATCGTCTATAAATATGTTTAAACATAAATAGTTGTTGATAAAAAAAAAATTCTTCGACTAATAATTCCAAATTGCACAATCAATCATTTAAAAAAAATATATTTTTCAAATTATTTATTTTTTTATAAAACATTGGAACCTTAATCTCATGATATTCGCTTTACAAACTGACATGCCAACCAAGAAATGGAATTCTTCCCTATAATGATTCTTGCCCTCAAGGTGAGGGGTTCGAAACCCAATGGAGGCGCTTGGTGCTTTAACCGCTTGCACGGGGTGGTGGTTCCCTCGTGCGGCCCCAGGGTTTGCCCGCCAAGAAATGGAATTATCATATTATATTAATAGTGAGGGAATAACTTAAAACTAGTGAGCAGCTAAGTTGGTTGGGCTTTGGATACTTCACCGTAGAGATCCCAAGGTCAAAACTCCGCAACTCCTAACACGTTTTAAGTAGAGGATCATGGTGGTGGGGTCTTGTGCTACCCTCTCCCGAGGTATTGATGCTTGATCCGAGGTGCACCATGCACTGTACGGGGCATGGGTTGCCGATTAACGTAAGTGAAAGGTGGGCCCAGGGGATCCTTAGTTACCAAAAAAAAAAAATTCCCTATGATGAATTCAAAATATTTATGATTGTAATCAATCGAGCCACCATGTATTGAGTTAGTACCTACAAGAGTTGGTAACACAAATTAGGAAAGCATCTAAGTAATCTTCATCAACCACCGTAATAATTATGCTTGCTCTTTTGCATTCATATATGGAGTTGGAGAAGTCAAACGGAAGAAGCCCTAAAAATGGGAAGTCCCTTGTTAAATAACCCAAAAAAGAAAAAGTGGCGATGAAAACAGTAATAATAAAAAAAGGGAAATTACTTTATTTCTGAAAGAAATTATGATACTTTCCCTTTTTTTTTCATCTTTTATTATTTAATGAATTTTTTGTCTTCCATGTCTCATACAAAAAAAAAAAAAAAAAGAGGCTCGGGAAACGTAGGGAGAGGGAAAAGCTGAAGGATCTGTATCGTGCAAGCAATTTCTTTTGAGGTATTGGTATTGGTCCATTGGATGGATGTATTTTCGAAGTTTGAGAAACATGACTTTTTTGGGGAAAGAAAACCTCTTATAATTTTGCGTTGACCAAAAAATATATGCTAACCTTGAAAAACTTTGAATTTTCTAGAGAAAAGGGGTAGTACCATTAAAAATATTGAAATAGTCCCGATGACATGATTATATTAAATTAATTCTCACTTCACAAGAAAACCCAAGACAGTATACCTTGAATCTAAACCTATCAATTACTAATGTTCCATCCAACATTTTGTTGAAAATACATATACGTCGACACATATGACAAATGTCTATAAGTCGGATCTGATGTGAAAAATAATAGATTCAAGAGGGAAAATTCATGACTTTTTTTAAACACGTATAAACTTTATCAGGATATTGAATGGAATGTTAGTGGATAATAAATTTGGATTATCCATAAGCTTTTTTTGACATGTATAAACTTAATTGAAACATTGAATGGATTGCTAGTGGAAAATAAATTTGGATCATGGGTATAAGTTCCAGTCTTTTGCAAGACGAAAATTATTTTTGAGTAAATATATCATGGGGTATTAGTTCGGGACTTTTAATGGTATTGTCCCTCTAGAAAAACCTGATGAATTTTAGGTAATAATAATACATGCAAAAGTGAGCGAGAAATTGTCTTTAACACTTGTTTACTCAAAAAATCAATGAAGATATTAAAAAAAAAAAAAAACCATGAAATATTATTAGATAATGTATGGAATGAAAACATGACTATCATATTGTTCAATTTTGAATTTGGATGAACAAGATTATACCTTTTTTTCCCCATTTTCTACCGAATATTAAAAGAAATTTTTGGAAGCTCCTCCAATACAGTAGAGTGTGATTTTCCAACCGACTCTTTTGATAGCAACATTCGAACGGAACATGAAGAGCAAACTCTTGTCTTTCTCTAACTATAAATGTTACGTACGAAAAGGAGCATCATTCATGCAAATCACTTTTTTAAAATGCATCTTTTTCATAGAAAAATGAATAATTTAGAAAATATTTTTTCCTAAAAACGATTGCCGTGTTGCTTTTAAAAAAATAAATGAATAGAAAATACTTGTATCGTCTATGAATATGTTTAAACATGAACAAATGAAAAAAAAAATTCTTTGACTAATAATTCAAAGCTGCACAATCAATCACTTTTAGAAAAGTAATTTTCAAATCATTCATTTTTCATTAAACATACGGAACTTTGATCTCATAATATTTCGCATTGCAAATTGACATACAAACCAAGAAATGGAATTATCAAATTATAGTAATAGTGAGGGAATAACTTTCCGATGATGAATTCGAAATATTTATGGTAGTAATCAATCGGACCGCCACGCATTGAGTTAATACCTACAAGAGTTGGTAGCACGAATTAGGAAAGCAACTAAGCAATCTTCATCAACCACCGTAATAATTATACTTTCTCTATTGCATTAATATATGAAGTTGGAGAAGTCAAACGGAAGAAGCCCTAAAAATGGGAAGTCCCTTGTTAAATAACCCAAAAAAAGAAAAAGTGGCGATGAGAACAGTAATAATAAAAAAAAAAAAGGAAATTACTTTATTTCTTTCAGAAATTATGATACCTTCCCCTTTTTTTCCTCTTTTTTATTATTTAATGAATTTTTTGTCTTCTATGCCTCAAACAAAAAAAAAAAAGGAGGCTCAGGAAACGTAGGGAGAGGGAAAAGCTGAAGGATCTGTATCGCGCAAGCAATTTATTCGATTTTCGGTTTCAGGCTTTTCAAAAAATTGCCATGTATATAAAAATATATATTGGAATTATCAAAAATTCAATTTTCCTTCCGGAAATGACTTTTAAATCACACGCGCTACGGGAGCTTCGCCTGCACGCGCTTGATCTTCGCGGTTTCACAGCCGTCCGATTTGGTGAGTTTCCAAATTCCGGTGCTCGAGCGCGTGGGGGATGAGTTTTTTCTGTTCATTTTCCCTTGGAAATAGACCATGTTACGCGAGAATGATGAGGCCATCATAGCTCATAAGTTGGCCGCACCCAAAAAAAGGTTGCGTGGAAATTAGCTGGAAACCACGCACGTCCAGCTTGAGCTAAAAAGAAAACATTTTATCTGGTTTTTATTAATATTATGTGGATAATAATTAACAAAAATACTTTATACGGTTTATACACTTGAAAATCACAAACCGGTATCTCATGAAAATATTTGTCACGGACTAATTTTCGTCTCACAAATTTTTTTGAACCAATACCTTCCTAACGTGTTTTTCTTCAAATCAATTTTTGTCTCACGAAAAAATCCAAAAACCGACACTCTAGACACAAATCAACCATTCGTCGAATGTGTCAATGCGAATTTGTTTATTCTTGAAGTCAAACTTCTTGCAACAGATACATTTTTTACGTGATATTGGAAGTGATGCTTAGGGATGGGAGATTTGGGTTAGGTTAAGTTTTATTGTGATATGAAAATTGATTTGACGTTAATGTATAATGACATGCGAGTTTATAATTTGAGATAAAATTAATCTGTGACAAATAGATTGCATGATACTAGTTTGAATCTCTAGTGAAACAATTTTTTTTTTAATTCATATGTCGTGGGATTACAACTTTCAATTTATTAATGATATTAACCCTATTTTATAAAATTAACTAAGTTACCCTAGTTTTTTTCCCGGAAATGTTTAAAAAATGGAACTAAAATTTTTCATTTTCTTGTGCGAATTTATTTATCTAATTGTTGTTTTGGTGTTCTGAAAGTTTTCCTTGCGATCTTATTATTATAAAATGATTTAATGTGCATAAGAACACTAAATGGTTTTTTTTTTTAAATTATTGCCGTGTTTAGTTCCAAACAATCTATATAAAGTCAAGGACGTCCGAGAAATACAATAAAGTGTTTTATTATTTTATTTTTTTTGCCAAACCAATTAGAAAAAGTTAACATGGGACGCTTTTTATGTACATAAGAAAAAGGACAACTGTCTACGTTGATGGACTGGATTATTTTATTTAGTACCACTTTTGTTTTTTTATTCTGGGCTTGTCGTCCGTTGAATTCCAATTTGGCCCTTGTCTTTCTAATTATCTAACATTGAATGTTTCAACATTACAGTTAGCAATGACCGACAAAAATATAATACATGATATAAGATTATTAGAGAAAAAGTCGATGAATGTAGAATGTAAAAGTCAATTATAATCTAGTTAAATGATAGGATTGCTCATTTATAAATGATAATGAATGTATTAATTTAAGTACCGAAGGAAGAAAAATGGGGACGCATTGAACTTTATGAAGTCCAAATCAATCATGGTAAATCTTGATTATTCTTCAAGCTATTAAATTATAATCGTTGTAGCATTTTAAGATGTAAAAGGTTACATTAGTTAATTACTGTCCTAAATTCATCCCAAATTGAAAAGATTTTGTCAATGGAATCATAAATCTATCTTATAACCCGAAATCCTAAATCCATTAAAATTATATTAAAGATCATTAGAGGCATGAATAACCCAATTTGATCCAATTGCTTCCTCCCAGACTTTTCATAATTTAGGATATGTTTCTTTAAAGGAAAACTGTTTTTGGAAAATTATTTTCGACTTTTTAGTGTTTGAATGATGGAAATTAATTGAATTATGAAAAATGTTTTTCATTGGCTGAAAAGTGACAAGCTTAAATCAAAGGAGAACAACTTTTCTTTTTTTTTAAACCACCAAATAAATTAAAACTAACTATTTTCTTTGAAAATGATTCCCATTAATTTTTCTTTTTTTTTAGTATGAAGTTTTCAATGAAACAAACACACTCTTATATCAAATTTCTAATTTCTAATTCAACATTACCATTAGACCAAAACTAAAATTGATCAACATTTGTTCTTGACGTTAAATTTAAAAATCAATTCATTCAATTGTTGTGATATTTGTAATAATGTATTGATTGGTCACATAACAAGTATCCATTTGTATAATAAGTGAACTTTTTAATCTTATGGTAGCTTTCATACCAAATAATCTCTTTGCCTTTTCATTATAAGTTCACATTAGGTAAGGATATAAGCATTGATTTCACGCCGTAAAAATCTTTATGTGCTTTTTTTTATTATTTCAAATGGTTGCTTATTAAGGATGCGCTTGTTTGAGTAAAAAAATTATCCATGAATTAATGATTAGGACACTTCATGCGATTTATTGAAAATGATCTTAACAATGTATGCATGTTTAAATTTAGAAAAAATGAATTCTTCATCATGAAAAGTGAATAATTTCCTGAAAAGTTTTTTTTTTTCTTTTATCATCAAACTTTTGAGAAGCAATTACAGCTAGAATGTCAAGAGCAAGTTTTTAACCGGTCCTTATTAGTTTGACTTGTTTGGTCAGAACTCCTCAATAATGACCCTTAGATCCTTTCATCTTATAGTTACCGTGGCAGTGGATGGGTAATCATGCCCAGGGGCAATTTAGTCATTTGAAGCCCAACAACTAGGGACATATCTGTCCTGCAAAGTTCCAACTGTCATCTTGCCCCCTTCTCTCTTTCTCTCTCCTCAAGTCCTCACTTCTCACTTCACTCCTCACTCTCTCACTAAACCAAGCTCTCTCTCTCTCTCTCTCTCTCTAGCTCACCATGGAACCACCGTCACCTCCGGCCACATTCCTCCTCCTCCTCCTCCTCTCCGCCGCCGCCGCCGCCGCCGCCGCCGCAGCCGCTGCCAACTCCACCGTCTCTCCACCACACGCCATTTCCCCCACCGCCGCCCCCTCCCCCACCCGCAACCACAGCCTCTCCCCCACCACCTCTCCGCCCGCCGCCGCCGCCCCCGCCGCCGCCGCCGCCGCCACCTCCCCCTCCGCCTCCCCCGCCGCCCCATCAACCCCGACGACCCCCTCCGCCCCTTCCTCCTCCTCCTCCGGCCTCGACCCGAAGCAGCTCCAAGCCCTGCAGTCCCTCAACATCCCCCTCCCCAAGGACCCCTGCTCCCCGCTGTCCGCCGCCGCCGCCGCCGCCACCGCCTGCGACGCCGGCAAGCCCTTCCGCCACCTGACCTCCCTCCGCCTCGCCAACTGCTCCCGGGACGACGTCTCCCTCTCCTTCACCGCCCTCAAGTCCCTCTCCACCCTCCAGTCCCTCGCCTTCCTCAACTGCCCCGTCGCCCCCGTCCGCCTCCCCGCCGAGCTCGCCGCCTCCCTCCACTCCTTCTCCTGCGTCCACAGCCTCCGCCACCTCACCGGCGTCTGGCTCTCCCGCCTCAGGAACCTCACCGACCTCGCCGTCTCCGACGTCCCCGTCAACGCCTCCGGCCTCTACGTCATCCTCGGCAACATCAAGAACCTCCGCTCCCTCACCATCTCCCGCGCCAACTTCACCGGCTATCTGCCCCGCCACTGGGACCTCAACATCACCCACATCGATCTGTCCGGTAATCAGCTCAAGGGGCCCATACCCTCCTCCATTACCTTGCTGGAAAACCTCCAATTGCTGAATCTCTCCTCCAATGCGCTCACCGGAGAGATGCCCGCCGAGATCGGCGACCTGATCTCGCTCAAGAACCTGTCTTTGGGGTCCAATTCGATCTCCGGCAGCGTCCCGGAGTCGATGTCGGCAATCCCGGGCCTCATCCACGTCGATCTGAGCTCGAACCAGCTCAACGGGACCATCCCCAGGTTCTTCACCGAGATGAAAAACCTCAAGTACTTGAATCTTGAGAAGAACAACTTCCATGGAATCATGCCTTTCAATGAGTCCTTTATCAAGAAACTAGTGGTCTTCAAGATTGGGGAGAACAGCAACCTGTGCTACAACCACACCGTCATGTCGTCGAAAGTGAAGCTCGGGATCGCGCCTTGCGACAAGCACGGGCTCCCGCTGTCGCCTCCGCCCGGCAAAGGGGATTCGTCGGCGGACGACAGCGGCACGTCGGACTACAGCGACAGCGACAGCAGCGATTCCGGCAAGAGCAGCCACCACCACGGGCCGAATAAGGTTGTTCTCGGCTTTGCGATCGCGCTTTCCTCCATCGTGTTCCTTATTGTGTTCCTGGTTCTCCTATCTAGATGCTGTAAATGATGCATATACCAGAACTCATTGCTGCTAAATTAGGAAATTATAGAAGTAGATGGGGGAGAAATTTGGCAAGTTAGTGTTGATTTTAATTGTTTGATTCGTCATATACAAAAGGGTGTTCGTGAAGAAGAGGGTTCAATTGCAGAGAGGGGGGATAACACAAGATTGACGAGAGAGAATTGAATTGCAGAGGGTGAATTTTTTCATTAATTATTTCCCATGTTGCTTTGGGTTATTGTGTGTTATATAACTCATAAAGGTGGTTGTTTTGCATGTATATGCAATGTTGAAAATGCTATTGCCGTTTGAGCTTGAAAGTTGCAAGATTTAATTGTTAGTCTTCTGTTCATTTGGGTAAACTAGATTAGATATGATCTATTTCCATCCATCATGAGAATTGGAAGCCCGATTAAGTGTCGATGCATGCATGAGGAGAGCGCCGTAGCTTTCGAGCTTTTCCCCCCTGGAAATTTTCGAAAGATGATGCAAGAGATACAAACATAAGTTTGTGTCTTTGAGATGGTGACCAAACATCCTATTCAAGATAGAGTGAAAAGTAGCTTGTTGCATTTGAAAACATTGCTTGGATTAGTAGGATCAGAGGCATCTATGACACCAATGTACCTTCTTATGTTCCCTAAGTAGCATTTCATTGACACAGCGACAAAACATCCTATTCAAGATGTAGGAAAAAGTAGCTAGTTTCATTTGTTGTAAGCATTGCTCTGATTAGTAGAATTTACAGGCTTGTACGACACCAATGTATCTCATTATTGTTCCCTAATGAGCATCTCATTGACTACATAGTTTCCTTATTTGCCGAGCAAGAAGCAATCGATTTCGTATCAACAAGCTCTCGATGTCTTCTTGCGCAATGTGATTGATCTTGAGCTGATTCGGGTTGAGAAAGATCACTTTGGTAGCTTGTTTTTTACTTGTTGCTCTCTGGCTCTTACTGTATTTCAACGTGCGTGGGTACTGTGTGTGCGAGTTCTCGCGCGACGGAAGTTGGTGAGTAGCACTAGTTCATCGATCTGACTAGCCTAGGCAAAGAGTTTAAAAGGGTGTTCGTACGAGGTTGAGAATTTGCAATCGGCTTGAGGAAGAGCAATAGCCGTAGCTGATAGCAATGCCGATCGCTCGCTGTTTGATCTCAATCCTGCGGTGTCGAATGACTACACTTCGTTTCGATCCATCGTTGCGGCCATTTCCCTTGCAAATGTTGCACCAAGATGTGCATAGATCTGTACAGGAGTCCAGGCGAGGAGGACTTGATCTTACATTCTGCTAACGCGGTTGGTCGGAAATCCTTTTGGCTCTACTTTTGACAATGCAGCTTTGCACCTTGAGCTTCGATTCCAAGTACCACTTTGCACCTACAGATCAGTTATTGTTGTCTTTATTTTCAAAATCGGCATTTACAAAGTCGCTACTGCCGCCCCCCTCAGATGACGCCGGTGTCTACCGCTGGCTGCCATGTCCGACGCTACCTGGCCGGCCATGGCCGGCCATGGCCCGATGCCAACCTCAAGGCCCTTGCCTTCCTCCCTCTATAAAAACTGCTCGGAGATCTCTCTTGATCAGCCGAGCTCCTCTCAAGCCATGGACCACCTCAATCGATGTCGACCATGTCGGCTCACGACCTCCGGCCGAGGTCACGAGCCATCGCAGCGTGTGGTGACTACGACTGTGGTGGGGGTGGGGGCTTGAGGGCGTCTATGGTCACGGGTACAAAATGTTTTGCAAATCGTGAAATGTTGATTTTCAATATTATTTTCTTGCCTTCCTCCTTACGGTGATGATGGGTGAATATTTGCTAAAATTTAGAGCATTGAAAGTGATTATTTTGTTAGCCACTGGAGTGATATGGCGGTGACAACAAGCTCACATATTTTAAAGAAATCTCCAAGACCACCTAATTATATTTTTAATTTCGTGCCTAGTTGGCGCCGCTCCTCTTTGTCGGAGAAAAATTGCATTAACTTATTCGAATTGGTCAAATGTAGGGGACCGCGGTCCACTCTGCCCTAAGAACATGCTCGGAACGTGTCTAGTGATTTGATGTGAAGCAGGAAAACTAAGTTTTCCATTAAAGTCTATAAATTGATCATGACAAACCACACTGTACCATATTTGATAGTTTACCATCTCGAAATATTGAGTCCCAACTGGGGTGATTGATTCCCCGGCAATCCAATTCCTATCCAAGAATCAAGAACCGGACCATAGAAAATGGTTTTGTATTTTTGGGATTGGGAACTTGACCACCTAGTCCTAAGACTGGATCAATCGGTTCGATTCTTGGGTCATCTAATGGTGATCTAATGGAACAGGGAACATCTTCTTGTTTCAGGAGTTTTGCAAATCATAAACACTCCCACCATTGTAAGCAAAAGCCTAAACTAGAAATCTCCCAACTTCACGTTCTGATAGGCCTACAATTTGTATTTTGTAACGGAAAAAGAAAAAGAAAATTAGAGCATTGGATATTGCTTTGATGAGATGCAAAAAATCGAGCAAGAGAGAAAGAGGCGAGAGTCGAGACTCGAGATGAGAGGGACGTAACTCAAGCAAAGTAAAGTGGCGCTGTTCGAGAGTCGAGCGAGAAAGGGCCCGCATGTCTTTATTCCTAAGGAACACATTTTTGTTTTTTTGTTCTGGAACAAAAAAAGAACACGTTTTTGCGTTTGTTCTTTTTTTTTACTTTTGTTCTGTAACACAAAAAGAACAAAAAAAAGAAACAAAAAAAACTTACTTCTTGTTCCAGAAACAATTTTGAAGAAACGTTTCTTCTTCTCTCTCTTCGTCTTCTCTTCTTTTTCTTCTTCTTTTTTCTTTCGCCGGTCGCCGGCCTCGGCCATGGCCGGCGACGCCATCGAGGGTCGGCGACCTCGCGGAGCCTCGCCCGCACCGGCGGCCGGCGACGCTTGGCCTCGCCGGATCCGGGCGAGGCCGAGCTCACCCCGGCCAAGGCGAGGCCAAGCCTCGCCGGGGGCCGGCGAGCCCTCGCCGTGGGCGGGCGAGGCTCGTCGGCCCCGTCGGCCGGTGGCCGGAGGCTAGCGACCGGCCAAAAAAAAAAAAAAAATAAAAAGAAAAGGGAAAAATAAAAAATAAATTAAAAATATTAAAAAATTAAAAGAAACAAAAAAAGAATAAAATTTACCAAACGTGTTTTGTTTATTTTTTATTTTCGAAACAAGTTTACCAAACGCGTTTTTTTATTCAAAAGTTGTTCATCGGAACATAAACACTTTTTTTTTTTTTTTTTCGTTAGGGATCAGAAAAAGAACAGAAATAAAAACATGCGTGCCCAAAGTGACTGAGAGAGACACGAGTTGTGAGTAATGGTCGAGGGAGAGAAGCCTGAGAGGTAAAGAGCAATTAGGGTTTGTGATTATGAAAGAGGCGTGAGAGTCGAGAGGAAAAGAGTGAGCGTGAGAGGGAACAGGGAAAGAGCAAGCGTAATTGCAAATTAGGATTAGAGTTTTTTTAAAGATTTTTAAGAAATTAAAAAAAATTAATTGGTGGTGTCCGGGTGATTCGAGTGGACAATCCCACACTTAGAATCGGAAACCGGACCGAAAATCACCGATTTCAATTTTATGGAACTAAGAACCAAACTGGCACCTCGGGAATGGCCCAATTTGATCCAATTTGGGCAGTTCCCTGTGCTCGCTCCCAAGTCTCAAGACATGAGCTCCAATTCCTTTTAATTTTTGCGACTTTTCAACTATAAAGACATTATAAGTGCAGTAATTCTCGTATATTACTCATCTAAGTGTTATAACTTCTTTTTTTTTTATGATGAGTGCCATATCGACAAAAAACCGTTTTATATTAAGAATTATATTATCTAGTTTTTTAAATTGAATTATATTATGACATAGCTTTTTTAGAAAAAATTTCGCCAAATTGATGTTAAAAAAGAAACCCTAATCCTCGGAGCGTTTTCTCCTCCGAGCTCAGCCGGAGAAGAGTGTGAGACGTTGCTTGGCTGATTGTATCCTACTCGCAATCTACAGCTCCTGCTTTTCCCCAGATTGAGAAATTGGGGTTAGGGTTTTGAAACACTTCTAATTTAGCCCCGATTTGTTAATATGGGATAGATAAATGAGTCAAACGACATGGTTTTTATGCTGTTTCGCTGATTGATTTTGCTGGCAAGCTATATTAGACGAATTATGTTAAATTAATGCCACGTTGGATTTTCCAACCATACAAATCGCCAATGACAGTCAAATAATTAAAAAAAAAAAATGGTTACGACATTTAAGTGAATGTCTCACGAGAGTTTTGGCGCTTGTAATATTTTTATCCCTAACCTTTGGATATGAATTTTGGATTTTGAAAATGGAACATGAAAATTGCAGAAATAGGAGAAAGTTGGTAAATGATTATGCTTTTCCTTCTGTACCACAAGAATATTCATGAGATAATGAAGGGCACAACACACTGAGCCGAACCAAAACTTGGACCAAATTGAAAAGAAAAAGAAAAATAGGTGCCTGAGAAGGAGCCAAAAATGGGAATAAAACGAAGGCGGCAAAACGGGTGGCACTGTTTCGATTGCGAATATCAAGCCAATTAGAGGTTTCGAAATTGGACGAAAAGAAGCTGAAGGGTCGAATTGAAAGAGTAGTAATCAGATTTTATCCCCAAATAATATTGATATCACACTTCTATGGGGACAATAGCGCAAATAATTTATGAACTTTGTTTCAATAGACAACATTGTTCGTAAACATTTAATTTGTGTCATTTGATCTCTGAATTTTGGTCCAATATACAATATTATTTATAAAATTTTAATTTGTTCAATATAATCAATGAATTATCGATATATTTTCATTAATGTTTTAAAGTTTAGAGACTACATTCAAAGTTCAAAAACATTAAATAAATTAAAAATTCAAGAACGACATTGCAGATCAAAGTCTAAAAAACACATTGAACTAATATAAAATTTATAAACAGTGTTACATATTAAACCAAAGTTTAATAACCATTTATTTCGATTTCCCTTCATATGCTGTCATTCTATGTAAAATCTGAAAACCATATATATGGTTTGACTAAGACTGGGCATCTCCTAATGCAATACTAGCAACATAGCTTAACTAGACCGTGGCATGGACTCTCTCTTGCTGATTACAAGCTATCATGAACCGAACATTCGAATGTGAAAGTTATCTAGCATCGAATCAGCACCTAAACTACAGGAAATGACCACGTTCGGATGCAATTGAGGGCTAAAATATCCTGATTCCTGTCAATAAAAAACAGTGGATTAGTCAGGAAAAGGAAAGCATACATATGTTCTTCTGTGTATTAGATCTGATATGATCATCATCTATTTGGAATATTAGGGTAAGTCCATAGGACAAAATTCTTTGGCAAGCTGCGTTCTGAACCTCTCGAAGACTCGCTCCCGAAAATCCTTTCTGATATGTTGTAAGTTCAGATATCGGATGTTCATATTATGTACAGTAGCATCTGGTGCAGGCGTTGAGCAAAAAAAACCTCATCATCTGGGTCCAGAGAGCTCCATGGCTTCAATTATGAAAGATGACTCGTCGCGGATGTCGCTGTAGTTCCTAGAGAAGCTACATTCTCTGTTTTCTCCTATGTTGTTGTTCCCACCATGTGAATCCTCCATGTTTTCCACTTGTCCAAGACCATCTAGGATGTTCAAAGCAGCAGACATCTTCGGCCGAAGGTTTGGGTTCGACTGAGTACACTGTAGGGCCAGTTCTACCACCTTCTCTAGCTCCGGCGCGTCGAAACACCCTCTCAGATCCCTATCTACCAGGACTTCAAGCCTCTTTTCTTCATGCAAGGTTCGCACCTGGCAAATTGGATAAGATATTCAACATGTTCCTTAGGGTACAAGCGAAATTGATCAAACTCTGTATTCCTAAAGCAGACTGTAATCGGAACAATCATAATCAATCCAAACAGTGTATGCCACAGAAAACCTTCTATAATGCATAGAGAAAATGATATATTACATCCATTGATCACAATACATCTCTGCTCCAAGTTCTTGTGATGATGTTAAAACCAGACAACAAATTAGAAGAGAAAATGGGAAATAATCAGCAATGTGCGCTCATATAAAAAAAGAAAAGATTTGAAAAGTTCTTCATTCATTAAAGAAAAAAGTAAGCCTCAGATATGGATTAAGGGAAGAGGTCCGTTGGTTCATTCAATCAACTTAATGTACTGAGTTCGAATATTTCAACACAATAATCAGGCTCAAATGAAGATGCATTAAGCATATACGGTCCAACAAATTTATGCCCTAAACAGAAAATGATAAACGAATGATGCATGAGAGAAAATTGTTCGTATCATTCACTAACTATAGAAATAGACCATAACTTGACATTCCTTTGCTCAGTATTAGTAAGTACTAACCCAGTCAAGAATCATTCCTTTCTGAACCTGACCATTTCCAGCATCTAGTGCCTTTTGCCCAGTTATAAGTTCCAAAAGCAGTATCCCAAATCCAAAGACATCGGTTTTCTCCGAGGACTGTCCGGTTGAGAGATACTCTGGGGCGATGTGTCCCACGGTACCACGTACTGCAGTAGTCACATGAGACTCCCTCCTATCTAGCAATTTAGCTAGACCAAAATCACCAACTATGGCTTCAAAACTTTCATCAAGAAGGATGTTCGCTGCCTTCACATCCCGGTGAATTATTCTAGGATTGCATTGTTCATGCAAATACAGAAGTCCACGCGCAGTGCCAAGGGCGATACACATTCTTCTCTTCCAGTCCAAAGATGGCCTTTCACGAGAAGTCTCTGTAGGAGAGATTTAAGGCACTCAAGAATGTCAGAGTAAGATAATAAGACTATCATGTTCTGTTTTACAAATGAGACTGGGAAGGGCAAAATATAAGATGAATCCAAAAGCTCACGGGTCATGATAAGAGACGGCAGAGTAAGCTATTGTTCAAAGATAAAAGAATCATTTATTTGACACACAAGAAGTCTGCTCCGTATAATATTCTGCAATACTTAAATTTGTTAAGTGACTCCGAAGTCCTCGATCTATCGATAAAGATGCACATTTGCTTCAATTACTGTAGCATCATATCTATACAACTTCCCATCTCAAAATATCAGAATGAGTTTCTTCCAGATAAATTATTCAGGGTTAATGCCACAAGTGATGAAACTGGTATCTCATGAGAGGATGAAAATCCCATCACATAGTCATAATAGGGTTTAGGGGAGTCTAAGCACAGATGATTAAAAGGTATGTAAATTTCCGTGTAACAATTCAACAGTAAAAGCTTGTGATAAGCAAGTTTCCCTGTGATTGAGTCTACATAATTCTGAAGGTGAGACATTAACATTGATTACCAATTTTTTGCAAAGATAAAATACGCAAGCACAATCAATTGCCATGAGCAACTGTCCAGCATCTAATCTCCTGATTTCAAAAGAACAAATGAAGACGAAGAAAGGATCAAGAACGCAACAATTGGCAAGCAGAGGGGCAAGCTTACAAAAAAGGGGAATCAAACCTCTCAATCGGTCAGCCACACTTCCATTTGGCATGTAAGGATAGACAAGCATTCTCTCTTCTGGCGTCAAACAAAAGCCATAGAGTCTTAAGAGGTTTCGGTGCACAGCTAGGCCAATCATCTCGACTTCAGTTTGGAACTGCACTTCACCAGTATAGTTTGGGTCCTTCAGCCGTTTGACTGCCACCAATGTACCATTGAGAAGACATCCTTTATAGACTACTCCATATCCACCTTGACCGAGGATGTTTTTGGGGCTAAAGTTTCCAGTTGCTGTTTGCAACTCACGGAAAGTGAACCTCTTCAATTGGCCTATCTCAAATTCATAATCCTGCTGTACTGCGAATTCACATGATGGAAAAGGCTCCCAAGTCATTAGAAAGAAGGATTATGTAAGATGAAAACAAAACCCAGAACTGTGTCTAGGAAGTACCATATGAGCCGAAGAGAAAACGTGATCTGTACCAATGTACCCAGCAAATGAGCAACATAACCGAAACCACGAACGTACAACTGATACCGGTGGCTACTGAAAGAACCCATCTGTTATGACCGTCTGCCCTCTGAGGTGAAGATGCTGCAGCTGTTCCTGCTCCAAAATAGTATATGAACTCCGCTTGCATTCTTGTGAATAATTATTATACAAAAGAAGTTGATTGACTGCATTACCGTTCATTGGTTTCCAGAGGCCTGTGCAAGCTTTTGAAGTGCAGAGGAAGCTGTTTCCTGAAACGCTACGAGAAATACCATGAAGTGTTAAATGTACAGACCAGCACATGTATCTTGAAATTTATTTGATCATATGATGGTAAAGCATAGCAAGAGTTTGAAGTCTAAGGCCAGTCAACACCTTATTTGACAAACAAAAACAGGAGTTGGGACATCAAGATGTAGTTAAATGAACATTGTAAAAATTCTTGTAGCACTCCAATAGACAGATGCATCATACAATTTCCATATGATTAATATGTACATCCTATGATTTGCTCTTACTTCACTACACTTGACCCCGAGAAAAGAAGTGTCCATGGATAACCAACATTTTCTTTTGTTTTCTGTCAAATTTAGTTGATACATCTTAACTCATTTGTCAGATAGAGAAAATCACAGCTCATAAATATATCATGCACTGACAGGAAAAGAAGCATGCAGCTTGATAATAAGATATGTTGTTAGATGGTGCTCACCTGTAGCCCTTTGCAAGTATTTTTGGAGTTGGACCACTAAGATTATTGAAAGATAAATCCCTGCTTAATTCGATTTATAAGTGTAATCACAGATATAAAAGACTTAACTTGATGAGAAACCAATAGAGTGGAACGGAACACATACAAGAATGAAAGATCTGAGAGATTTGCCACCGCGCTAGGTATCTGCCCTGTTAACTTGTTTCTACTCAGCCGCCTAAACAACTTAATATGGAGAAGGTTTAGAGGGCCCGACATTGACATGTACAATGCAAATAATAGAGGAGAAGGAAAAAACGGTATCAGCAAAGCAATACTCACAAATAAGTCAGATGAAATAGGAATCCTAGTGAACTTGGGATGTCCCCGGAAAATTGGTTTCCTGAAAGATCAAGAGTCTGAAGTTCCGAAAGCTTTCCTATCTCAGCTGGGATTGGACCAGATAGTTGATTGTTCTGCAATAATCTTCGATAAAGACAAAAAATTAGAATCTACAATTGAAACTTGATGCCTGAAATCCGTAAAAACACTTGTGATAATGAAATGGCTCTTTCTAAAACCTATTCCGGATCATGTCAATTAACACCCAAGATTAGTGATTCACTACAGAATCAAATGGTAATATCTTCCGTCCACATCTAGCAAAAAAAGATTGAATTTGGCAAGTGACATCAACACATCATCAAGTGCCAATCTTCTCTACATACAGGCAACACTAGAGTTAATTGCAAAAATGCTAGTAGACTTATTGCATTGTACTATGATGGTATGAAGATCAACTTATCCACTAGCAATGTACAGAAGATATGAAACTTAGATTGATATAATTGATGTCCTACTTGACACCCTCCAACTAGTCAATGACTTGCACAAACACTAAGGACACAAGCTACTTGAATCACAGAAAAAATGCTCAGTTTTAAACGATCAAGCCATCACCTAACAATAAAATAAAGTAAACTTTTTTAAAAACAGCATTTCTCTTTGCAGAAAAAGCAGATAATCTAAAACAAGTGAAACAAAAAGGTGGAGGATGCTGAAAAGCTTACAATGTCCTCAAGTGACTCAAGTTTCCAATGCTCGGTGAAAGCATTCCTGATAGTCCAACGCTGCCCATTACGCTGAAAATAGCAGACAAAATCAGCAAAACTATGAATTCAAACGATGTTAAAGAGATTAAAAAAGAAAACAAAAAGGAAAGTCTAGGAAGATGATATGAGGGGCATTACTTACAGAGAATTGACAAAGCCATCAGCAGAGCAAGCAACCATGTTCCAGGTGCACGGATCCACAGAATTAATGTCCCAACCTTCCAAAACGTGCTGCTCGTCCATCATCTTGCTCTTCACCGACATCAGCGCAGCCACTAAAACATGTAAAAATTGCACAAAAGCACATTCACAAACATCTTTGAGTTAGGAAAAAGAAAAATGCAAATCCAAACTCATTCAATCCCTGAAAACACAAGATAACGCTAAGGAAACATTTTTTCTTGAGAAGACGACCTTCATAGTTGACACCCTTTGGAGAGAGAACACTGTCATCAGAGCCTCTAACAACCAGAGCAAGAAGAAAGAACAAGAAAAGAACCAGTTCCACTTCCATGGAAGAAGAGCAACCAGACAAGACTGTTCTTCCTTCCTTTTGTTTCTCCTTTTGAGAACTTTACACTCAATGAGCGAATTTTATGGGTCTCTTTGTGGGTTTCGACCCAATGAAAGGAGCTCCCCGAGATCTTCTGACAGTACAAAAAGAGCTCAACTTTCTTCTCGTTCTTTTCTTCTCCCTAGTTTCTACTCAATTTTTTCTTCTATTCGTTCCTTTAAAGCAGGGTAGCCTGTACTTACACGACAGATGACAGCACCCTCTTGGAACCTATTACTTCTCGAGAAGCTAAAACAAGTCGGCGACAAGACAAATTATACAAAGGAAAGAGCAAGAGAAAAATGAAGGCAGATGGTCGGAAGACGTGAAGTTTTCTTTTTTAAAATGTTATGTTTAGAATACTTCAATCAGGAACGTAAGACCAGGAAAGCTTTAGAAGGTGTAATTTTTAATTGTGCAGGTTGGGAACTGGGGCTTCGAGATTTGAAACAAGCAGAGATGGTCCCCCGGTCCTCGGGTGAGTTTATCATTTATCAAAGTAGGTGAGTTTCTTGATATCCCATCGACTTCAAGTCCTCCCTGACGTGAACATTCATGGCTTCTTCATTTATCTAAGTGCATGATTTATTTATTTTTTAATAAGATTCCACGTGTTTCGCTGAGTTACCATGTTTAGTGGCCTATGTATCAGTAGTGATTCGATTGGCCTTTAGTTTTTGTGAACGAAAAAACTCGAGATGACATACAAGTTTTTTTTTTTTTTGTTCTAGAGGAACTGGTTTGTCGCCGACAACCGCGCTGTAAACCTCAAAGTGACACGTAAGCAGGAGAACCCATCACCCCTGGAGTCATACTTCATACACCTAACACCTCCCTTCGGTTTTGAACGCCTCCCCTGGGTTTTGAACCATTCACTTTTTGGCTGAGGATCAGTAAAGCCTTATCCAAAGCGAAACCACCGCAACCGATGGTGAGATGATATATAAGTTCTAGCAAGAAAAAAGAAAAAAAGAAAAGAAGAAAGGGCATGTAAGAAAGATAAGTCCCCGGCTAGCTCCATACTAGCACAATGGAAACCTCTTCCCTGATCACCTTCGCATCGACCTTCTTTCTTGGCCATTTTGTAAATTGTGCTAGTTTCGGTTCTATTTCATACATATTAAAGAGGACATTATTTTCTCCCTTAAACGTAGTACAATACGTAAATATTGAAATGGAACAAGAAATTGGTGTAAAAAAATTCAACAATCTAGTTCCGTATATAAAATTTAAAATATATACACACTATTGACACCCCAAAAAAAAAAAGTCCAAGTGTTGTAGTTGACAGTTTGGTCCATAGAAACCATTGAGCAATAGAGTATTAGTGAAGTCGATGTAAACATTGAATAGTAGAGTTGATATAACTGTCGAGTAGTGAAGTTGACAATCTTGAATATAATAATTTGTGGGTGGTTGCTGCTAATCGGTGGGAGCCATGTAGATCATGTAAAATTTCTTAGTAGCCATCAATTATGGGTTACAATACTCACATTGTATCATTTGTAAATGCCCTAAATCAATCACATAAATCATCATTCTTTTGCAAATTTATTTTTATATTTACTTTTCTGCTATTCAAATAGTTGGTAACAATTGTTTTCAGTGCACTTTAAATTCCTTGTTATTTATTGTCTAAAATTAACAAAACACCCTCGCAACTTTTGTTGATTTACATCGACCTATCCATATCCTAAAAGGTATTTCACATTCCGTTTTGGTGAAAACATCAAAATCACACCCCTAATTTGCCAATTAACATCTTTGAATCGACCGGTAAGGATGATACCACACGAGCATTTGGGATTAGGTTTTCGTCTGCTTCTCCTCCCTTAGACAGTCTTTATGGATAACGACAAGTGTTGAGAATAAGAAGTGAAAGAGTGCTCCACAAGTAACTATTAAAATACTACCTTATACTAACCACCCAACTTTTTTGTTACCGAACAGCGTGCTAAGCCCAATATAATTTGTATCACATTATCGAGTTCAGGCTATCAAGCATCTTCACATATATTTTATTTAATTAATAATAACATATTATCACAAACTAAACTATTATAAAGTTAATGTTAGCTCCCCTTCATAAGAATTTCCAATATTCTCTCAGTTAGGCAACATTAATTGCGTAGTATACTGAAAAAGATTAGAATTTTTTACACCGTACCGTAATTTGTGGTCACCTGGAGACAACCTCAAAGGACAACCCCGACCGACAAAATTACCAGCACGGAACGGAGCGCCATTCTATCTGCTGGGGTAAGTCGACCCCACGATTTTTTATTTATTTATTTATTTTACTTATATTGCTATTTACCAACAAATTCTGATGCACAGTGTATATTTTGCCCTATTATTTTTGTGGACTTTTGGCCCCACTAAATTTTGAGACTACAAACTTAGAATTGTAAACTCTAAATCGCAAAGAAAAAAATTGAAATTCAAAATTTAATCTCTAATTTTTATGCTAAAGGAACATAATGAAAACTAACATGGATTTGCTATAAATTTTCATGTGGCCTTGAGTTCTTTCTTAAAGGGGCTTTTACATAAACCGGGTACTTATATCATGAGTGCGGTCAATAGGGGGTGATTGGGTCCAAGGTAGGTAGGTTCCAGACTTGGATCTTATACCCGACCCTATTATAACCGGTTTCCTTTTTTTGGACTATTTACCCAACCCTATTTGCATTGAACCATATACTCGACCCACCCAATTTTTCTGGTCCGGTTCCAGGGTTAACCCCATTTATATTGGAACCTGTTTTGCAACCGTCCATCTTATACGACTTCGAATTTTATATTAATACGCGAGAAAACAACATAATTCTTCATGCTCTAACAATTTCAATAGGATTGTTATCTTCGGTCTGGTTTATTTTATTACTACACTAGACCTTGTGGAGCTAACCCGGATTTGTCAGGCAAGTCACAATACAGAAATTGTAGAGCCATCCATGATGATGACAGCAGCAATGCTAAATATCTCATTTCTACAATCTAATTGCATTACAATCAACTCTCACCAGCAGAAGCACTAATGACGATCAATGTGGTTGTAGTGAGACCCGAGTTTTGTTAGCAACATAATCTACCGTGTTAATGATGAAAATTTTAGGATGGCTATGATATCTATCCCCCTAATGAGCCTGGTGGTCACTGATGGATTAGCTATACACAAATTGTCATTTTATATAAAAATTGTTGTACAACAACCTCACATATCAATTTCTTGAAAACAAGTTCTCTCATTTCTTGGCATGTCAGGTTCCTCAATTTCTTAACGACTTAGACCCAAAGCTAATCAAAACCACATACTTAACCAATATCATCTAATTGCGTTACACTATATTTGCATAGCAACAAGCTAACCCGTGTCCCTTATCCTCGCTTTGCACCAAAGATAAACTTATTTTCCAATTTTTCCAGTCATCAATAGTCAAATCACTCACTTTCAGCAAACTGCGAGGACTAGCGATTAAAAACACTGTCAATTGAAATGCTAATGACTCTCATTCTTATCCAAAAGTTCATAGGTATCATCATGCACACTTTCAAATCAGCAGAACAATTGATCTCAAAGAAAATAGAACTTCTTTAATCTCAAAACCGAAATACAAAGTGAATCCCAACTGAAAATCTGCCGACGATTTACACAAACAGCTTCCATATTCCATTGCCAACCGGTAAATCAGAAGTACGGCTACAACTACACAAACAAACGAAACTGGAGAAAAAGAGAGCGCAAGAGAGTGAGACGAATTTCAAATGAGCTTGAAAGAAAGAGGCCAAGGGGTGGACTTGGGGACCTCAACCTTGTCCTTGATGCGCTTGATCTTCTTCTCCTTCTTTGGCCTCGCGTTCCCGTATGATCCTTTGAACCTCTTCCCTTTCTTCGTCATGAGCAACAATACTACATATAAAAGTTTTTCATTTGTCTAAAATGGTCAAAAAAATCTTTGGCGCAAGCATAACTCCTCCAAAAGTGAAATCAACATAACTCCTCCTCCAAAAGTGAAATCAGGCAAGCCAATTTACGTGGTACAAAATCTTTGACAAAAACCCAAAATTTATATATAAAGAAAAATAAACAAGAAACCATGCTCTAAAGACATATGCAAACTTATGATTTAATCAAATCTATTTACTTACCACAAAATCTGAGTTTCCACAAAATGAAATTTATTTTCCAATGATAATGTCCTCGGTAAGACAATCCAAATCTTTTTTTAAAAAAAAAAAAAGATTAAATAAGACATTCACTTAATAGATAGTTATGTGAATGAATTACAAAATAGAAAGAAATATTTATGACTTACCCGCTTCAAAATTTTCCGCATTCTCGATGCACTCTTCAACATTAATCGGTACATGAATAGCTCTAAACCAATTTTGAGTACAAATCAAACCCTTCACCACTCTAGGAGTCAAAGAACTTCGAAAGCCATCAAGTACACGTCTCGATGTATTAAAAGTCGACTCTAAAGCAACGGTAGTCATGGAAATAGACAAAACATCTCGAGCCATCAAAGATAAGATTTTATACTTTGACATAGTACTCTTCCACCACATCAAAAGATCGAGATTAAGGATATCTTCACTTTTAGCTTCAAGATACCGATCAAGCTCAGATTTGTTTTCATCCAACACTTTTTTCTTTGTGTGGAGAAAGCTTTTGTGCAAAGCATGGATTTCACACTCATTGTCATCAATATTGGCATTGGAAGCACTACTACTATTATTCACATTTGAACTACCAAATTTTTCTTTACTAGAGAGCCAACAAAAGATTACTCATAAGATTTATACAAATTTTCCAAGGTGAACTTCATTTTATCATGCATCTCATCAATTTTCGTTTCATCATCATAAATTTGTTGAAAACAAAACTTTACATAATTCAACTTCTTTGGAGGATCCAATGCAACCGCAATCAATGCCATCATATTAACTTTATTCAAACTCCCATAGTACTTGTCAAACTTCTCTTTCATTTTTAAACCCATAGCTTGAAGCTTTGGGTCTAAAGAATTCGCCGCATTATTCAAATACTTATACAACATAATTATCCCCTCAAAATAATCATTTGAAGTAACATATGAACTACCCAACATCCTTTTGGTTGCATCATAAAACCATCTCAGATATTTAGAAAGAATAATGGCATTTTCCCAATCTTCATCTTAAAGAGAATCATTGTCAATTTCCCTTAAGAAAAATAAATCTTCTTCAATTTTTTGAAAAGCTTTCTTGAACTTTATAGCGGTGTCTAACATCATGTAAGTGGAGTTCTATCTAGTAGCAATATCAAGACAGACCAAACCCTTGTATGCAATTCTCTTACTCTCAATGCAAGACTTAAATGTCTTAGCTCTCGCTAGAGAATTCCTCACATACCTAATTACATTTTGGATGCGTGCAATAGAATCACGCACCTCATTCAATCCATCTCTTATTATCAAGTTAAATATATGAGCAGTGCAAGCATCGCCATTCAAAATAAAAAAAAAAACCTTCTTTTGAAAATTTTTCTTTTAAATAACCAACAAGCCACATCATTTAAACTAGCATTGTCCACGGTTATTGTGGACATCTTTTTTTCTATTCCCAAGTCACAAATGCATTTCTCCACAATTTTCCCAATTTCCATACTCTTATGACTATGCATCACCACAAAATTGATTATTTTTTTATTTAACTGTCAATTTTCATTAATATAATGTGTAGTGAGATACAAATAGTTCAAGTTTTGAATGGAACTTCACATATCCGTTGTGAGTGCAATCCTAGATTTAAGTTTACCAAAGTAAGCTTTCAAACAAGTCCTTTACTTAGATATAACTTCATACAATCTCTTGCTACCGTAAATCGTGAAAGATGTTGTAAAAGATGTTGTAATTCAGTAACAAAATCGTGAAAACCAACGCACTTAACCATGGAAAATGGTTGTTCATCAATAATAATCATTCGAGCAAGCATATGCCTACAACATTCTTGATCAAAATTCTATGTCGTTAAGACACTACCACCACTCATAGTATCTTCCCCTACCTCGCCAGCCATATCTTTATCACATGATGCAAACAACATTTGTTTTTTATCCGCATGATGATACTTTTTACACTTTCTCAAATGCTTTCACATAGTAGAGGTTCCATGATCAACATTATACGCATAATCAATCCCGCAATGAATGCACTTCACCTTAACTGTTTTCTGTGTTTTCTCATCTATGATTCTCGAAAAAATTATTCCAAGTCTCTGATTGATTAGCTCACTTTTTACTCGAAGAAGGATAAGAGTTAGGTATCCTCACCTTCTTTGTCGCACCCATGGTTGCAGATTCCACTTCATCAGCTCCATGGAATGGCAATTCCATGAGTGGACTCATTTCATTATATCCCTCCACTTCCATTGATATGTTTTTGTCTTGATCCATTGACTGAAAACAAATTATACAACATTAGGATTCTACAAAAGCAAATTAGTTTTCATAGTTATGATGGAAGGAACTCCAAATTGTGTGGTTTGTAAAGGTCCATCCAGATGATTTACAAGCTTTATTTGATTCCTAATTTTCAATTGATAATTAAAACTGGGGACTACAATTACTTTCCATTTGCGGTTTATAATAAAACTTCTCAAGGACCCCATTTTTATTCCATTACCACATGGCAAGTCAATATACATCACATTGTACATCTAAATAATCACGATTTGACTCTCTTATTGTGTGCAGATAAAATTTGATATCCCTAATGCCGATCACAATATTAGTTGCCAGCTCGGTTGCAACATACCTGTAAACAAAGATAGAGGTAGTTAACAAGAAGAATTTCACCGTTATATAGGTATGCAAGTATATAATTGATATATAAAACAAGCAAGGTACAGAGAATAGAGGCACATGCGAAGCAACTTAGGCTAGCAATTTCATATCAAAGAAAAAAATCTCAAGTAGTAGAATCAAAAGAACAAGTATCGGCCATCACACAGGTCGTAAACTAACGTGGGTAAATATATTTTTTGAAAGCATAAACATGATGAAAGAACCTCCTTATTTCTTTTTCAAAGAAAGCTGATGTAACCAGAACCTCTCTATTGCAGAGGCAGATCTCAAAGGCACTTACAAGGTACTCTAGCGGCTAGGCCATTTTCGTAAATACGAATCTCAAAATCCAAACCGACAGGCATATGCTTATTTCATGTAAATCAAATCTCTCAACATAACTTTGGAGACAAAGAATGCTGATGAAAGGGACAAAGTCAACCTGAGAATTGATGCTAAATTATGTATACTTACAGCCTGACACGGGCCAAACATTGAGTAAAACCGAGAAGAACCCAGCTTCAATCTAAAAGAAAATTCTAGAAAAATTGAGGAAATTTGCGAGCTTACAAATGAGGAAGCCGGCGATGGATGAAATAGAGTGATGGGGAGCTGGCGATAGAGTGACTATGAGCCGGCTGATGATGGATGGAAGCGAGCGAGGAAGACACACAAACGATGAAGGAAAATGCCAATTTTGGACCCTGCCTAGTCCTCCCCAATCCAAGGCAAGCTCGAAGAAGAGGTCTTTTTCATGTCTTTGTCCCAAACAGAAGTCCGAACAAGAACTTTCCCAAGAAGTTGAGAAATTTTCGATGGAACTTGTGGGGCACGAAGAACTCTGGAGCTGGAAGGTCGGTTTGGTTTGGGAATCAGATGAATGATGAAGGAAAACATTGAAGTCTGCAAGTGCGAGAGGTAAAGAAAGAAACATGGGAACAAATTAGGGTTTTGGACTTTTGGGTTGGGCTTACAAACCGGTTCTCAAACCGGTTCCCGAACCAGTCCGGTCAATCCAATTCTGGGTGAGTGTCACGACCTAATTTTCGGGTGTGCACCACCTAAAACTAGGTTAATGGACTACTAAGTTTTTACACTTAGCTCGGGCTCTCCCAAGCCCATACCAATTGCGACTTAAGGTTTAAGTTTTTTAACATGCAAAAGATTATTATCTAATCAGTTTAAGGTAGGTCGATTAGACACCTAAGTAAAATAAAGGGAGATTTATTTTACTCCTACGAACCAAAGACTATGGGTACGAGGACTTGGTTACGTTAGACTTCTCTAATGCCCTTTCGATACCATTTCGTTTTAATTTTTCAACATTGTTTTTGCAGGCAGCTAATTTATTTTAACCTAAATTACTATCATGCAAATGTGGTGACCACACGGGTGCTCAAGCATTCAATAAATAAATTGCATCACACAAAACAAACAATTTTTTTTTTTTTGAGTTTTCTTGAAAATTAGAATTCTTTTATAAAAGTGCATTTCTTAACTAAATGACTTAATCTTATTAATATGCAAATTCTAATTAAATGGGCCTATTATGCAAACTAATTATTATGCACCTCATGACCTAACTTCACTAATGAACAAATTCTGATTAAATAATCATATTATGCAAACTAGTTAACATGCACCTAGTATTTTTGGATTTTTTTTTTTTTTTTTTGAAATTCAGCATTTATAAAGATTCTAATTAATCTATGTAAAAATGGATAATTTTCTAATTTATTCTAGGGATTAATTTGACTTAAACCCTATCCTGTCTTAGAAAACTATTTTTATTTTTTATTTTAAAAAAAGGATGAGAATATGAAAATGTGCTAATTAAGACTCTAAAAAGGCTATTTAAGTCTAATCCTAGCTTATTTTTAAAAAAAAAAATATCTAAAAATGCAGTCCTAAAAATATTATTTGAAAATGCAATCCTAGAAATATAATCCTAAAAATTTGATTAATTAAACATACGTGTCTATTATATTAAACCTTAATGTCCTATATGCTCATGCAAATTTTTTTGAATATTTTGATTTTTGATTTTTGATTTTTTAGTTTCTTTTTAATTTTTTTTAAGTTGAATAATTGTTAAACAAGGGTTAAATCTAAACAATTAATATAATCACTAAATAAATGATCAAAATAATTGAAAAAATAACTGACGTCTCACAGGTTAAATTAACAACTATTCTAACCCTAATCATCACAACAACTTAAAATAATTAAAAAATCTAGTCCGAAGTCTTATGAACCAAATTAAATAATTATTATGATTTTAACAATTAAGATTCTACCAAAAAGCCCAAAAATTAAAAATAATTAGAAAAATGATCCGATGTCTCTCGGATCAAATTAATAATTATATTAATTTTGGACAAAATTCCTATGGATAATGCGTACTAAATTCACAAATATTAACATTGAAAAACCATGTTCTAACTTAAACAATAATAACAAAATTCAAAACACAATGAAATAACATAAAATAGGCAAAAGAGAGATATAAAAATAAAACTAAAAAAATAAACTACCTAAAGGAGGAGATTTGCAGCAGCGTTGGTGGGGTGCCGAACGGACGGTGACAAGCGTCGGGACTCCGGCGAGTGGCAACGCGATGGCGCGAGGAGACCGGCGGTGCAAAGGTGGCGAGTCCGGCAGAGCGGCACAGGCGCGATGCGAGGTGGAAGAGGCGCAACGCGAACGCGACGGGAAGCAGCAGGGAGCGTTGGAGGTGCGGCGATGGAGCTGCGCAGATGCGGGCGAGAAGTCCGGCGGAGAGCGGTGGCGGGTCGCAGTGAGCAATGCGGTGGAGAGGCAGGCCGCGGATTGAGTGGAGTCTTCGCGAGCGAGGGGGAACTCCGGCGGCAAAGTGGACGGCGGGCGTTCGGGCGTCGATCGCAGGCCCGGGTGCAACCGTGGAGCTACGTACGTCGGCTCGGTGCAGCGATGGGTGAGCGGAGCGGCGAGGAGCAACTGCGGACGTCGGTGGTAGTGCGGCGGTGGCGGAGACGCGGTGGCCGGCGAACAGCCGCAAGTTCGGCGAGCAGGGGGTGCTGCACGAGGAAGAAGAAGCTTTTCCTTTTTTTTGTTTTTGTTTTTTTCTCTCTTTTCTCTCACTCACCTGTCGCACGTCCTTTCACTTTTGCCGAATTCTCCCTTTTCTTTGCTGACTTTTTCTTTTTCTCTGAAACTTGTCAGGACAAGAAAAAGAGAAAATGGCCTTTTTCTGTTGATTGAAGATGGACGAAGGCTTCTTCTCCTCTCTTTTTTTTTACTCTCTCTCTTGCACGAATTCTTCTTTTCGAATTTTTTGGTTTCCGCACGAATTCTTTTTGCTCTGGATTTTTCGAATGCCCCAATTTTTTTTTGCACAACCCCCGTTTCTCACGAACTGTAGCCCTTTTATAGTGAAAACCTCTATTGATCTTTAGAAAGTTGTGCTTCCTTGATTGTGGGAATTACAGAATTTCAGCCCCGATTTGCCATCGCAAATTTACATTTCGGTTTTTCACTCACGTTACCAAAAACGCATCCAAGTTCGTTTTGATTTTTGCAAACAGCTCACCTGATGAGTATAATTTGTGATACTTTCCTTTTGATTTATCAATCTGATCATTATCCTCATCGATTTTGGGTTTGGCTTCCATTTTATTAAAATCATTGCCCTAAATTCGCCTGATTTTTCAATTGTTTCTACATTTATCAAAATCTGAATACTCATCAGAATTTGAAACTTCCATGCATAATCAATCAAATCAATTTTCCCCTTTTTTTATTTTTTATTTTCAAAAATGCAATTTTATTTTTCCAAAATTAGGTGTCAACAGTGAGTAATCACTCGGAACTAGTTCCCGGACCGATTTCAATTGGAACTAATTCCTAGACTAGTTTCAACGGGAATCGGTTTCCAACCCTGTTTTTCAAGTGGGCCGATCCGAGAACCAGGTAAACCTAGTCCGGTTGCACACCCCTAGTGACCACCGCACTAGTCATGCTTTTCAAATGAGAGAGAGCTGGTCTTGTTTTTGAGAGAGAGAGAGAGAGAGAGCACATGTTTGGGAAAAAAATTTAACATTGTCAAACAATGAATTGTACAAGGCATGGTCATGTATTGACTACCAATGTTAAGAGCATAAGCATTGTCAAGATGGCTAATAATGAGATATGTAAGATTACCAATCAATTGCCGATAAAGTGTAGTATTTGGAAAAAGAGTTCCATCATTGTCATTAAATTTTGCATTCAACTCAATGGGAGTAGAAGCAATCTTCTTATTAGTGAGCCCAACTTGAGAAACAAGATCAATGATATATTTTGCTTGTGAGAGATTATAATCAGAAGCATCAAACGCAACCTCCAAATCTAGAAAATAGCTTAGTTGCCCAAAATCTTTCATTTCATACTGTTTACTAAGGTAAAATGTCAGTCTAATCATTGCTAGTAATAATCATATCATCCACATAGAAGAGTAGCATAATGTGTTTTATAGAATGGATGGTTACTTTCCTATAATTTTTTGAAATTATGGAGGTGCCTAGGCAAGCTAACGGTTCCTCGCCATGGATCCACATGGGTTGATATTGTGAATTTTAACTTCAAAATGTTGACTTTGTATACAACAATCTTTATGGTTTTATTTACTTAATGATATTTGACCTTATATCATACACTTACTATGATGAACCTTGAGGCAGGTAAATTATTTATTTTGTCAGCAAGTTATAAGAGATTATGCTTGTACAATAATTTCTCAAAAATCTCAATGAAGAATTTCACATTAAAAGGGGTTAATCTTACAAATTATCGACTTTAATTTTTTTTATTGAAGGTAAAATAAGAGTCAAGGGTCTTGCTACAGCACTTTCTCATTTTCTTACCAAAATCAAATAATAAATAATTATAAATTATCGTGAGACTCACTTCTTTAAGAATTTGTAGCTCACAATAAACTGTTATTTTCACAATAGTCCAAAAAACCATTTTTTGGGCTTTACTAACATAAAAGATTTTGGACTAATGTGAAAATAACAGTTTATTGTGAGCCACAAATTTTTAAAGGAATAGCCCACAACAATTTATAATTATTTGTTATTGATTTTTTGTGATCCAAAATAGAATGTTATTCTAATAGTATATTAAAAACTGTTACGCAATCATTTCTCCCTTCTTCTTTTTTCCCTTCAAAGCATGAGTCAGTGATTGCAAAAGCCCTCGCAACTGCTTATTTGCTCCAAATTAGACATATAGAATAAAGCTAGATGGCCAAATATCCTTAAGTTCTGTTACTGTAGAATAGAATTCATCGAAATATAAGGATATCAACCCCAAAATAGCTACGAGAATATCTAGATTCAACATATTATGTATCTTCCCATAGCCATTAACGTAATTCTCTCTCCATATAGTGCGATCATTGCATGATCAAGACCATTTGTTGCAAAGCTAATAAGATTTGTTGTACAAAAGTCCCACTCGAAAGTTTGAGTCGGCTAGCTCCTTAAAAGATATAATATGCAGACAAATCTTCGTTCGTTTATTCCTTGATGCTTTTCATGCTATTTTTTTTAGCTTCAATTCCGTATAACTAAATATAATTACATAAATGATATATTTTTTTTTCATATCATGTGAATTCGGGAAATTAACTAATATAATCTTTCTTCACCCTTTTTTTTTGCTCTAACTTTCTTCACCCTATCATATCTAACTATGAAAACTTTCTTCACCCTATTTATTGAGAAAGTTTTCATAAATTTAGTTACATATGATTTCGTAAGTTAAATAAATTTAGTTATAAATTACGACTGTTACTTGGGGAGTGTGCCTCAGATCCGTTGATTTGAGATCCCGATAGAGCAACAGAATTTCAGGCAAGCACTAGTGTCACTTGTGCACGGCTGCGTAGAGTTCTCTATCGAGCCATGCGGAAGTCTTCGTTTTCCTCGTGCAAAGATCTTCGTCGTGCTACTCCGACGAGCTTTTCCATCTGTGCAACTTGCTCGATGGAGAGGTTCTCTATCTTGCGGTGGTTGCATGCTGCACCACCATTGGTGTTCATGGCAGCCCTGATCTTCATAAGTAGCGAGCAGCAAATTCTTGTTTTCCTTCCTTTTGTCATTTGTTTTACATTTCTTATCCAATTCGTGTCTATCCTACTCCCTGTCCAGCATTTCTTCCCAAATTTTGTTTGGACATATCCAGATTTATCTAGTTCAGAGGATGTCCAAGAACACCAAATAAGATAACAAATTATCCCGTTCAAACTATCAAACGCAGCCCATTAAAGATTTATTATATTTTGATGACACATTGATAGACTAGAGAATAATTCTCATCTTGTCCAACATCACAAAACCAACTACTTCTATTGCCCCTATGTCTTTAGATCCATCCTCATCTTTTAGCAGTTCAGATGCTTCTAAAATAGATTACTTGTATAAAGTATAAGATATCCAATACCGCACTCCCTCTTATAAATCCATACTCTGTGTTTGCCAAGCTTGCCTCTTTTGCCCCTATTCAAATCATCCGATCAACTTATTTGCAAGACTCCTCAGGAAGTGAAGGATAAGCGATTAAATTCAATCTCGTCCTGGCATCTGTTAGTTGGTGAAGATATTGTACGTCAGCCACCAATTGGACAATCAATTGATTGCTGATTAGTAGATGAAAATTTGCACGTTGCAATTTGAGATCACCACACATATTGCCAAAGGAACAGCATACTATCTATGGATGTATGCAAGCACTTTGTTATACCATGTAATTGTCATCAAATTATGCAAGACATAAGGAAAATAAAATTTATTAATGTATACGATCATAAGAGCAACAGAAATGCCACCATGATGAACACGGCGACATTTGTATCGCTCCATGCTCAACTAGGGGTAATGAGAAACCACATATTAGGGATTTAGGGGGCGAGGGGAGGTAACTTATGTCCAGCCCCAGGACTATGACCAGGACGTTGGCCTAAATGCTGCAACTTGATCATAACTTGGAGGATGTACTGGGTGTCCTGACTCCACGACTATGATCTGGACCAGGGCTAATTGCCTCTTCCGTCGGAGCCAAAGCTGGAGATTTCACAACATGTGGTTGCTTGAGAACATGATCGTCGTTGTCCTCTTTGGCCATCATCCCCTCATATTTTCTGCCGGTCGACATCAGAGTATGTTCAGGGTGTCCAACTCCAGGAGAATGACTTAGACTGGCAGGCATAAATGCCTCTACTGATGGAGCCGGCGCTGGAGGGTACACAACTCGTGATTGTAAGAGACCACGATTGTTGTTGTCCTCTTCGCCCATCATCTCATATTCTCCAGTGCTCGACATTGAGGGGAAATCGTTCTTCTCCGGCTTCCATTTCCTTCCTTCAGACAATCTGGGCATAGAAGTAAAGAAAATCAAAGCCAGTGCAAGACTAAGAACAGCCACCTTATTGAAAGCCATTGACAATCAAAGCAGGCACAATGCTGCATTACTCAGCTCAACTAGGTATATATACAGCTCTTCGTGGGTCATTAACTTGGGAGATCTAGGATGGCATTAATGGCCTCTGCCATGCATGAAAGATCGGATTTTGTTGATTTCAGTTACGTTGACCTAAACAGAAATCCTTTTCCCTTTCCATGCAGCATTCATGAAACTTTATTGCGCCTCGGGAAATGCATTTGTTTTGTTCCGGACGGCACCCGATTTCACGATTTTCACACGGTAAGACCTGCAAGCAACAAACTTTTGCAGGTGCGGACAAAGAGCAGTCCCTGGCAACAAAGCAATTGCTGCGGATTTTGCGTAGGATCCGTGGTCATTAAAATCATAAATATAAATAGATTTCAGGATTCATACATTCGCAAAAAAAATAAATAATTTAAAAATATATTTTTAAAAAAATTCATCGCTTATTAATGAATAAAAAATCTTTATTATCCAAAAAATATAAACATAAATTATTTTTGGCAATGAAAATATTTTTTATTGGTTAATTATTTTAAGTGATATAACCAATCATTTTTAGAAAAATATTTTCTCAAACGTGTATTTTTGGAGAAACAAATAGACCATCGGTCTTCCATTTGATCACTTTATAAATGCAAATGATACGATGATTTTGTGTAGGAATTACAAAGAAAAAAATGCATTAGAACATGACATGTTAGTTACGATGGTGAATTGAGGAAAAGATCGTAAAAGCCCTCCAAACTTGGATTCTCCAAATTTATGGTTGGTCCTCCCTAGGACTCTTAATCTTGCAACCCCACTCATTTATTTAGGATGTGTTTATTTTGTAGAAAATGAATGATTGGAAAAAAAATTCTAAGAATAATCACTTGTATTGCTTAAAAAAATAAACAAATGAAAAAAAAAATCATTGAGAATGAAACTATTTAGATATAAACTATTATCGACAATGAAACAATTTTCATTAACTAATTATTTCAAGTGATACAAACAATCATTTTTAGGAAAATGTTGTCCAAATCATTTGTTTTTATGAAACAAATGGAGTCTTAGTTGAGATAAGACCAATACGATGGAAAAAACTAAGTCTTTATATGACCTTTTGCATGTTTAGCAAGAAAATGGAAGAAAAAGAGAAAAATCTTAGGCATATATGCACAAGATTTATAGAATCATGAGATTTCTATTTTAAAAATTTTAAGACATATTAGAGGACAACATGGTATTAATTTATTTAAACTATTTTGAAGTTCCTTATCATCTCAATTTTTCTCCTCCAATCATAGCTGCTATCTCCTCCTCCTAAGAATGTTGATGAAAGGGACAAAGTCAACTTGAGAACTGATGCTAAATTATGTATACTTATAGCCCGACATGGGCCAAACATTGAGAAAAACCGAGAAGAACCAAGCTTCAATCTAAAAGAAAATTCTAAAAAAACCGAGGAAATTTGTGAGCTTACAAATGAGGAAGCCGGTAATGGATTAAATAGAGTGACGGAGAGCTGGCAATGGAGTGATTGTGAGCCAGCTGATGATGGATGGAAGCAAGCGAGGAAGACACACGAATGATGAAGGAAAACGTCGATTTCAGACCCTGCCTAGTCCTCCCCAATCCAAGGCGAGCTTGAAGAAGATATCTTTTTCGTGTCTTTGTCCCAAAAAAAAGTCCGAACAAGAACTTTCCCAAGAAGTTGGGAAATTTTTTACGGAACTTGTGGTGGCACGGAGAACTTAGAGCTACAGGGTCGGTTTCGTTTGGGAAGTAGATGAACGATGAAGGAAAACGCTGAAGTCTGCGAGTGCAAGAGGTAAAGAAAGAAACAAGGGAACAAATTAGGATTTTGGACTTTTGGGCTAGGCTTACAAACCAGTTCCCGAACCGGTTCGATCGATCTGGTTCCCAGGTGGGTAATCACTTGGAACCGGTTCCTAGACCAGTTCAAACCGGTTCTAAATTTTGGGAACCGATTCCGGGACTGGTTTCAACTGGAACTAGTTCCTGACCCTATTTTCCGAGTGGGTCAGTCCGGGAACCGGGTAAACCTAGTCCGATTGCACACCCCTAGTGATCAATATCACAATTGAGAGGAAGGAAAATCTTTTAGATCCTTTTTGCTCATTTACTGGTCGAATCATGGCTAATGTGATTTTATTGAAGGACCTAGAAATCTCTCGAAAGAATGTGTTCTGCACTAATTTTGTGGTCTAATATTCTTTAATATACTTAATTTTAGGTTCTGTCCCAATTTTATCATAACTTTTTCTATAAAAAAGCCTCAACTTTAGGTCTAGTTACAATTATACCCTAAACTTTTTATGTGTGATAAAATATTACAAATTTTTACTCAAGTCTCAAATATTCTATCTTTAACCGTTCTACCAAAATTTCTCTTCACAATGGAAAGATGAAAAACTCTCGAGCATGAGTTATGCAAGCGTCCAAAGCCGGGTGTCTTGAGCTTGAGCTCTCTGATCATGAGAAATGGAAGACTCCTGAGCATGAGAAATTAAAGACTAAATGCAAAATTGAAGATCTATAAGCGAGATGGAGACAAGACTCTCTTAAGAGTATGAACAATTAGAAAAAGCCAATCCTAATTGCTCTTGTTTTTACCAAAATTTTATATTCAATAAGACATCATTTGGGCTAACATGAAAATTCATCTCCAAAAGATGTCTTTCGGAATATGAAATGGGAAAAACTAGAACAAGGATGTGGAAATGCCACATCACTAAGGGTGATTTTAGACAAAGAGTTAGGGGGTGCATGACAAACTGCAATTTCTATTCCGAAACAATTTTTCTATTCCAGACTTGTTTCTAGAATAGAAATCCGTTTAATAAACCTATTCCATTTTTCTATTTCTAAAATAGATTCTTGTTCTAGAAATAGATTTGGAATAGAAATCAGAAGTATAAATTTTCTACTTCTCTATTTCTGGAATAGAAAATGAGAAATAAAAATTCTTCTCATCATTAATCAACCGATCCTTCATCCATCGCCGTCAACCACCGTCCGTCGGTTGCCCCCGCCGCCACCGTCAGTCGCCGACCGCCACCAGCTATCGGTCCACCGCCGTTCGAAAAAAAAAAAATTGTATCGTTATCAAACGAATTTCTATTTTTAGAGTAAAAATTTTGTGTCGTTATCAAACAGTTATTTTTTCTTAGAAAATTTTCTAGAAATAAAAATAGAAAAATCTATTTCTCTTCCATAACCTATTTCTTGAACATAATTGTTATCATTCATCCTCTTAGAATGCATGACGGTGTTATAAGAACATGGTGTGAGGAAAATTCCTGAGTTCAAGAAGAATGTGATTTTTTTTAGTGCTTTAAATTTAGTTAGGTGTCAATGCTTCAAAAGGTGGAATTTTGAAGATCGTTCAAAATGCACTTGTGATAATGAGACAAATCAATTATATTGGCATGTATGAGATTCAAGAGAAGACGATGACGGATTTTGCTATGGAAACATGGGATGCATTTGTTTGAGAGCCAGAATTGTTGCGTGTGTCTTTAAGGCACATGGCAAGAAAAGCTCGAAGGTTTTGAACAAAAGGAATTTGCTATGTGGTTGCGTGATTAAATAACTAAATATATGCTTGTGATGTGATTTAGACAAATGTTGGACAATGCAATTGATATGACTGCTAGAGAAATCACAAAGACTATAGTGCTGTTTCATTAGGATTTTGTAGGCTGTGGCAATTGCCTTTAAGAAAGAGTGTCAAATTTATGTTAATAGTTGATAGATTTATGTTAATAGTTACGAACAACCACTCGTGAGGACCTTGGTTATGCACAAATTTGATACTGAAATCAAGATCAATCGATTGAGCGATTTGATCTAAAAGGAAACGTGTGAGACAATCGGGTATGTGCAGATTGACATTAACACGAAGTATTGCTCAAAGCTATTAAGTAAATTCTACTTTAAGGAGGGTATAGTGAAATACCACACTAATGCTATTGAATTGCAGCGAATTGAGGATTGATAAGTATAATATTGCTAAAAATGGCCCATAAAATATTCTCTAGTGCTAGTATAGTTTAGTAGTTTGTAACTAATATGCTTAATAAGAAGAGCTATCTAGTTAATAGATCTCCATCAATTGTAATTGGTTAGAGAACTCTCAAGAAAGGGTGGTGATGTAACATTATTGATTATTCTACTCTTACAACAATTGGTTGCTATTTTTTTTTTCCGAGTGAATGATAGTAAGCTCAATGGAAGGACAAGAAAGTGAATATTCCTAATCTATGCATAAGATGAATGAATTTTTTCGGTTGTAGTGTCCAGAATTTAATTTACTATTGTTAGCAAATAAGTTACATTTGAGAAGTTATTATAGCAATGTTTATACAAATTCGGATGATGTCTAGCTCAAGATAGAGTTGCAATTAGAAACATTTGAGGTAGCGGGTGCTAATGCTATAATTGACCTAAACGGCGCATCTAATGAGGTGGACATGGTAGAGCCAATGGTTGTGGTTGTTGAGTTTGACAAAGCGTGTGTTCGATCTATTAATACATATGGATGTTGTCGGGGCTTATAGAGACAACTTGGAGGGGGTGAATAGGTTGTATGTGAATTATGAAAAAAAATTGCAAGATATTATTCAACAACACTAGAAATAGGTTATGACAATTATACGTAGAAGATGCTAATGAACAAATGTTATGTGCAGATGGTACTAATAAAAAGATGTTGATGATAATAGGGGTGAGCATCGGTCGAGGGTCAACCCTGGACCGACCTTGGACCGGCCCAACCCTGCCGATCTTGGTCCGGTTTCTAAGGAGACTGGGTCGGTCCTTGGTCCTAGAATTTCTTGACCAGCACTATGCGGATTGATTCTCGGTCCTGAGAGTTCCGGGTTGGTCCAATCTGGAGCAACCCTGAATATATATATATATAACCTTAAAAAATAAATGGTGCCAACAACATTAAATAGCTCTTTAGTGAGGAATTCAATTAGTTTTACATTATTCTTTAATAACTTAGATTTTTAATGTCTTTTATGGCGTCAATAGTCATAATTTACGAATGAGGAAAATATTTTTGTGAGGAGTCTTCACAGCGTCCAAAAATGTATAAACAACTTCTTATGGCATCCTCCTCTAGTATTCATTCTCTTCTATCTTATTTGTCCTCTTAATCTTCCATTTGCCAAAATCAAAATAAACAACTTCTCCACTCGCCACTCAACACTCGTCTCGCTTGCTTTGGGTCACTCGTGTCGCTCGCCGCCCAATGCTCACTTGGCTTGTTGCTTCCCGTTCGACATTTGATACTCATTATGTTCGACGCTCACTCCACTTGACCCTCACCGCTTGCCTTTCTTAGCTAATCTCACTCATCATCGAACCCATTGGGTCGTAACGGTCCTCGGTTACCCTTTCAAGGAGTACAAAAAATGAAATAAAAAATTATTGGTTAGTTCTAGATTGACCTTGAAATTGAACTAAACCCATTGGGTCAGTCCAGTCCTTAATCGTTTTTTTAAGGAGTACAAAAAATGAAATAAAAAATTATCGGTTGACCCTAGAACCAGACCGAACCCATTGGGTCCGTCCGGTCCTCGGTCCCAAGCTCAATAGGGTTAGTCCTTGGTCCCAAAAATTGAGGACCGTAATCGTGTGGGTTGTATCTAAGGTTAAGGGATGGACTAGCCCAACCCGGACCATGCTCACCCCTAGATGATAATGAATTAAATATGTAAAATACACATCAATTTATAGTGGTTGGTTTTATTCCCAAGGCTAACTCCACAATAACAACCTCAATATAAGCTAGATTTCACTAGTAGTTTTCAAGATAAGTTATAATAGCAAGTGTTGTTCCTTTCAACATGTAGATCATACTATCAAGACACCACCACTACCATCACACGTGTACATTTTGTTGAGAAAACTCTTATCAAGTTTTGAAGTTGACAAAGCTTTCTGCTTCTATCGTATTTACTTTTGAGGAATTTTTGAAGACTCGTGACAATACTTTTCCAAGTATATACCTCTCTGATGAGCCTAGATGATATATTTTTAGAACGAGGAATAATTCAGAATCAGATCCGGTGATGTTATGACACAAATCCATAATAAACTTTGTCTGGGAACAATTCTTCAACAATTATCTTCTGGCCAAAAATTTTACTTACTTTATTTAGAATCGTTGATTGAATCAATTATTCTTGGACGAAATCCATCTCAAAGATAAGTTCCATATGAACTTGTGGTAACCAATATTCTGATTGTATGGGTGAACAGAAACAAGTTAAATTTCCATTCCTATCTTCAATGGCCACAATATGTCCTTAAATGATTATGTCCAACAGCTTGATTGGAAGAATTTCCTTTAGAGAATGTCTACAACTAGTGTTGCATGGAGGAGTATTTAAATGAAGGTCATTCAGCCAAGTTAAGAAGGGAAAGTGAAATTAGAATTCCAAAGTCTGAAACTTCTCTCAATCACCTAGCTTCGTTTGTGAGCATTATAAATTGCAATCAAGAGAAAAATACACAAAAAGAGTGTCTTTGTGAGCTAAGGAAATCATCACTAAGTGTTTGCACTCATAAATTATGATCTTCTATTGATCATATAGTGATATTTAGCTAATAGGCTGTCAGCACGTGAGAATGGACATAGGCTTAATCTTAGCCCAACCACTATAAAATTCGTATGCAATTTTCTCTTCTCTCAACTCCATTTATTTTAAGTTGGTTACATATTCTCTGGTTAATAAGTCTCGGTATTCCTCAAAACTGATTATGTTCTTTATCCAAACTTTACATGCAATTTATTTTAGTTTGAGTTTATTTGTCAAGATTTCTTTTAAACACCTATTCATCTCCCTCTAGGTGTTAGATCTAGCTTCTTCACATTTGATCTTGTCATGATTAGAAAATAGCCTAAATTCTACACATGAATTATTAGAGGAGAATAGTGACAATACTTGTTATAGACAAGAATCAGAAGGGAAAAAACAAAAGCTAGAAAAGGAAAGGAATAACAGAAGAAAAAAAAATCAATTTTTTTTTTAAATTGTAAAAATTCTTTATGTCAATGCTAATCGTACCATGTAGAATTGCTAACATTGAATGGACCATACCATTAGCAATTTCTAACTTAAATTGGTCATATTTACTATATTGGAATATCTTCAAAAAACTAAAGATTAAATTGACTAAATCAAATAATTTATAATTGAATTAGTAATCATATGATAGTTTTGAAAATTTTTGAACTCCAAAAAATATTGACTAAAATCAGCAGTTAACACTACCTTGGTCAAAACTGCTAGCTAAGTAGCACCGATACTTATAAGCAACACGCGACACGACACGATACGACACAACACGCCGACACGTCATTTCTATAAAAAAAAAAAATAGAGAATTCCGATACATTGGGACACGTTATATATTAAATATATATTTTTATATATACATAATAAATTACCATTTTTATAATTATTTTAATCAAATTAATTTGATTCAAATTTATAAATAAATAAATAAGCCTAGATACACTAAAAATATTAATCCACCATTTATTAATATCATTCATTGTTTCAATTTGACAAATTTAACTCTATTTTTATAATGCATAGAACTTGAAAAAAAAAAAGCAATCTACATTATGAACTCGCATGTTAGATATGTTGGAAGAGGAGAAAAAAAAAAACTTAAAGGGGTGAATTGTGTATCACGGGAAGTAGGAGTCGAAGAGAATAAAAATTAGGTTTTTCTTCTTTCTCCCTCTATTATTTTTATTATTGTGTTTTATCTTTTTACATATATATATATTGACTTTTCATTTATTGAAAATTTTTAAAATTGACATCGATAATCACGTATCGGAAACTCCTATGTCGAATTCCGACTTGAGTATTGGAGAGTGTCGGAGAGTGTTGGACACGTGCGAGTGTCGAAAAGTGTCCGAGAGTATCGAAAGTGTCGGACACATCCAAGTGTCCGATACGACACGAAAACTCTTGGAGAGTGTTGGTGCTTCATATACGGCTGGTTGAGTGAAAAATTACAATAATGCCCTATGAGGTCCAATTTTCAGCTCATGGGCCCATTATACATCCAATTAGACCCAAAATTTTTTGACTCTGGAAAATAATATCCAATACTTATGGCTCGAATGATAACCGTTTTGTTATCTTTTTTTTTTGTTTTTCTACTCCCCGGAATAAGTTTGGAATATAAATCTATTTGGTAACACAATTTTATTTTTTTATTTCTAGAACAAATTTCTACTCTAAAAATAAATTTGGACTAGAAATTAGATTTTAAAATTTTTAACTTTTCTATTTCTGGAACAAAAGTGAGAAATAAAAACTCTTCTCATCATTCACTCTCATCACCACCACCGCCCACTTGCCACCTATGGGACACCAGACGCCCATCGCCAATCGCTAAACAATGATGGAACACCCATCGCCGCTATCGGCTACCTATCGCCAATTGTCGGACGCCACATGCCCGCCTCCCGCCATCAATCGTTGGTCACCACCGCACCCTTCCCCCCAATGACTATTGATCACTGAACGCCTGCCTACCCATCTCCCACCACAAATCGCCTATCGGCCGCCAAATGCCTCCCACCACCATTCAAAAGTAAGAAATTTTGTGTCATTATTAAACGAATTTCTATTTCAAGATTAAAATTTTTATAAGGTTATCCACTACGTATTTTTGCTCAAAAACTCGTTCGGGAAGTAGAAATTGATTTCTATAATAGAATAGTTATTATTAGCGACATTAGTTAACAAAAAGTAGTTTTTTTATACCAAATAACCCATTAATATTGAAATTTCTAATTATTATGGTATTAGGCAGTTTCCTTAAAAAAAAAAAAAATAGCACGAAGCATTTCAGAGATTACAAAACAGGAAATTCCACTACCAATATTTAGAAACTAAAAATTCATATTTCCAGTACGCTATTTTCTCAGATTTTCACGATTTTCCTAAACTGCCGCGCACAAAATTATTCTCCTTAAAAGTACCCCATAACAAAAGTGAACATTATTAATTTTCCCCGAATAATAAATACAATATAATAATTTCAATTCACTAAAAGCTACAAATTTGTAACTATGCTAATTTTCGTAAATTTTTCAATAATTCCAATTTTTTCCAAAAGATCTACAGATCATAGTGTCTAGCCCAGTACAATAGTTAAATTGGAACAGCAATCGAGTCGGCAAGCCAGGGTCCCATCCTAGTTACTGCACTCACGACGAACTCAGAATTTTCAGATTTTTCGCCTTACTAACTTTAAGAGACTCAATTCTCAATCCCCAAATGATGAAATCGTGTAATTTTCGCGTCATTAGAGAGATCTCGTGTAATCCTATAAATTCGTAACATGGTTCAGCCAATCCAAATAGACTGTGTATGCGAGGAAGTTATTATTCCGGTGACTGCACTTGTGGATGCTCGTGTGTTTCAAATGACAAGTCGGATTCGCAATTCGTCACGTCCTAACGGCTCAAGGTGAAGAGAAGCATCTGTTCATGCCGTGAATGTGGCCGGAAATTTGCCGGAGTGCCGCCGATGAAGGAAGAACAGAAGGTTAACGACAACAGAATAAAGCAGAGCAAATCAAAGAGCCAAGCCACTCGTAAACACCATCCCAATGGAGGAGTCCCAGGAAGAGAGGAAATTTCGACGCAATGTTTCTGGTACAATGAAGAAAGAGCAGTTTTGGAGCAGCTATGTCGTTTTCCGACAGAAAGTTGACTTTTGAAGCTGCTGGTGGATTGAGTTTCTTGACATTTTCAGTTCGAAAGCCCGAAACCAACTCTGTTGGCGATAGGCTAACGGATGATTTCTTGAACTTTTGAAAGCCAAGCAACAACTTATTTATTTATTTATTTGGGTTAACACAACGAAAAATTAATGATAAATTTATCCTTTGTTAATTTTATTAAATTATTTGTCAATTTGACAAATGCACTTGTTTGAGGTTTTAATTTATTGTTTTTGTAGTATTAATATAATTTAATAGAAACTACCAGAAGGTTAATTCATTATAAATATATTAATTTGGAGTTTTTTTTATCAAAAATTTAATTTATGATAAATTTTGTAGATATATATCAGTTTGGAGTTTTTTGTAATCAAAAAATAAATTTGGGATAAATTTATTGTGAGTATATTGGTCTAAAGTCTTTCATAATATCAACCCTTTTTTATTTGGAACTAAGTTTTGGTTTGTTTGAGAGATAGTTTGTATTTGATTTACCCACGCGGTTGGCTTGGCCCACGTACGTGTCCTGATTCAACCATTTTTCATATGTGCATCCTCCGAAAACCGACATAGATTTTCTTCTTCTTCTTCTGCTTCTGCTCCAAGGTTTACCAGGAACGAAGATTAACATAAATTAAGTTGTTGAAAACGCTAAGCTGGTCCTGTTTGGTGGCAAGTAGCTGTTGGGGTTTGGAGGTGACGATATTCTTGAACCAGAAGGTAATGTGTCTCAGGTGTCTTCTTTTTTCGTTCCTGATCTCTCGCTTTCTTCTCACACTACCCATTGTATATGTCAAGTTTAATACCAATCTTCACCTACTTTCTTAGCTTCAATTCAAATCATGCTCCCATCGGATGTTCTTATATTATTGAATTTTACGTTTCTTTGTTGATTCAGTCTCCTCAACCAAACTTCAGAACTAAGTTGAATGTGTCTAAATCCAGTTGATGAGTCACTTTCAGTTGGAGTTGGAGTAAGGTTATATTTATCACAAACAGTACCAGGGAAAGAGAATTAACATTAGCTTCTCTCTCGTGGCGTTTTGTTCTTTATCAATGATCATATTGGAGTGCTTGCTCATAATGGAGTCATTCTTGCTTGGTTGATTTAGGCGAGTTGAAGCCTTAGAAAGTTTGCTACTTCAATGGGAAGGGAAGGGTCGCTTAGATGTCCTCATCCCGATTTCCAAAATGTCGACTTCTTATGGCAGAAAGATCAGCAGTGTCAGTGCTTTGAAGTCTGATCGGAATTGATCCTTGATTGAGTAGGAAAATGTCAGGGTGTGAGAATCATTGGAACAAGGCCATGCATATGCATGGATTCAAGAATGAGCCTGTGAAATTTGGCGCTTTTAAGGGGGTCTCTGCGGGTAGAAGGACTTGGTCGTTCCGTAGGCATGTTAAGAACATTGGTTTCGTGTTTTTGTGGATGGGTTTCTTCATCATATTTGATGAGTTTATGGTGTCTGTTTTTGATGCGGTACATCTCCGCAATGTTTCAAGACCAGCCAGATCAAGTTGGCCAAAGGTACAATCTGGCTTTTGCTCTTGCAAACTGTTTCATCATACTAATTTGACTCCAAAGCCTTCCCACTGTAATCTCGATGCTCTATTACCAACATGCACGATGATTCCTGACTCTCATCACAGGAGAATTGATCATATTCTGACACGTCCGTCTTGAATGGGACTTGGCATTTTAGAGGCATGGAACTTGTGTTAGCTCGTACTGCAAATCAACTGAACTTTACTGTGCTTTTGGTCTTCATTTTTGTAATATAATGCATGTAATACCGTATACAATCAGTCTCTGATTATATCATTTGCCTCTTTCTTTTGTTATCCAAAGGAAGACAGGAATGCCTCTGGTGAAGTTGAAAAGCCAGCGGTAAAAATGTATGACCGGCTTCTGCATATGGCCTCAACAGCGCTCACTGAGGTATGCCGTCAAACGACGCAAATTTCTGGTTTATTGACATAAAACTCTTCCCAAAACGTGATGTTAAATGTCGCCTGTGCTTTTAGAAAGAGTTCAAGCAGGAGTCATCTAGTTTCTGGGAGAAACCACAAAGGCATGCCTCTCTGTGGAAGCCTTGTGCAGACAAAAAAGTCCCCACAGGTTCAGGTACAGAACACACCTGACTGGATTTTGCTCATCAGCAGTGAAACTTATTTATCTTTAACAGCATTTTGATCCCTCGGTGGGCAAACTAAATGATTTAGCAGTGAAATCCTAAATGATATAACTCAAAATTTATGAAGTCTAATATTAGGTATTCGTTTGTGACCAGGAAAATTGGGTAATAGCCGTGGAGATAATGGCTACATATTAGTCAGTGCTAATGGTGGTCTAAATCAACAGCGAGTGGCGGTAAGCATCGACTATTCAATCTTGTGATTCTGTATTGCCTTAAAACGCCTGTCAGCTGTGATCAGAAATGCAGCTATGATTTAAATGTGTAAACAGAAGAAAGGAAATTTAGTAACATTCTTTTTCGCCCTCAAGTCATGAAAGGAAGCAATTAATTTGATTATACACACAAAAGCGTGCATATTTTTTCACATAAGAGTGAGATGGAGTCTTCACTGTTGTATGTTTATGCAGACGCCAATCGCCATCCGTGTAGGAAAATGAGTACTCATCATTCCATTAATAATCATGGAAGCATACAGTCTTGACCTTTTACTATGTCTATCCTCAAACTGAGGAAAAAAGAGAAACTTTGAGAGAAAATCTATAAATATCTTCAGCAATCCATTGCACTCTCGCTACAATTATGTGCTGTCAAAATTTGCTGGTCTGGAATATCACACCAGTGCGATGCTTAGAGCATCTTTTATCCTGTTTCATTCCCTATGTAAAACCATCAACAATGTCAAATTATCTCTTGAATCATTTTGTCTAATATGTGCCTTCCTAAAGAGTATAATTTCCCTATCTAGAATTTGATTCGGTATGGGTTTGTGCTAATCTCATTTGCCCGAATGTTTTCCTGTCATGCTTGAGAAAGTAGATCTTAAGGAATCTATTATTAGCAGTCAAAAAGCTCCTTGTTACTGAAAACAAGAAGAGATATTTCTTGATCAAGATCACCTGAAAAAAGGGGAATTTTCCAGCATTGTATTGCATGACTTCATAACAAGATTTGTACTAGCGATAGTCTTTTCAGAACCTTGAGACCAAACAGAGGATAGAACTTTTGGTTCTTTGTTCCTTGTGCAGTCTTCAGTTCTCTAAAATCAATTATAGTCTCATTAAAATTTCTTTCCAAGACCTACGGAACTTGACAATGCTTACCTGACTTATGACCATATTACGATTATTTCTTTTGCAATTTCTCCATCTCTGACAGCTGAAAGGAACATGGTGTAATGACAATCTGTGGCTGAGTTATGCAGATCTGCAATGCTGTCGCTGTTGCGTCTCTTCTTAATGCCACTCTGATTCTTCCAAGATTCCTGTACAGCAACGTCTGGAAGGATCCCAGGTTTGCCCCGACTTCATGTTATACTTACATAGTTCGTCACATCTTTTGCAGCAACTATTTCACCTTGTTAGCTGATTAAATAACTCTATGGTAACCTTTTATTTAGCCCACTCTCGTCATAATAAGTAGAAATCTAGATGTGTTAGGAAATGGTTTTGTTCAATTTGCTTATCATGCTAGAGATATGGGGGTACCAGTAAAAAACTGCATTAAACTAGGGGGCAGTACTTTCCTCCTGATTAATATTTCACGATCTGCTGCCTTACATACTTTCTTGATTCATCAAGTGCTCAAACAATTTTAGTCTGAAGCTAAATAGTATCCCAGTTCACCAATTGTTTGCAAATTCGCATTGAATGAGTCGGCTAAGAATACAAGTTGTTCATTTCTTATTTGAAAATGTATCTGGGTTATGCACCATAGATTCAGACCAGAGATAATGCATGTTTTTATATACCAAGTGATCGCAGCAGGATTGCAACAAATGAGGAATAGTTCTTGACTGACCTTAACAACAGAAGGAAGCTACAAAAGGAACTGTTTTTCACAGGAAACATCATAGCTAGTGTTCATCTTGAATTACTAGAAAGCCTACAGGCATTTTTGATATTGTCCAAATTCTAGGTAGATAAGGATGTCTCCCAGTGTAAGAGAAAATGACCTAGTAATTCTTTAAACAGAAGTTTGGATTGTCCACAAATGAGGATGCTGACTCCAGATGCAAATTTCATACAAGGGCTGACCTAACAATACACGAACTGAACCCCAATTTTGAATGACCCTGATTTCTGAGTTGGTTATCAATTGATGTACGGGGCCCTTAAAGTCTTTCCATGGCTGCTCAAATCGTGATTGTCATTTCAGCCTTACAGCTCCCATTCTCGGCTTGAGCTGATCGGCCTGCTCTAGAAATTCCTCTGCAATTTAAGCATATCATAGGTCTGAAGAAACTGCTAATGGAGGTTGGCACAGAATGAAATCATTCTGTTCATTTCCTTTCGAAGTCCCTACCTGACAATCATGCTTCTAGCCCTGACCACCTATGACAATCATATGATGAGATCTAATGCTAAGCATTACATCAGCGAACTCTTACATAAAACAATCTTCAATGAGATGAATATATTGCGTGTTTTGGCAGTTTTGCCACTCATAAACGAGTTTTAATTCAAGTATTTCTGTCTGAAGACACCTCGGTCTCTACCATGGAGCGGTGTAACGCCTACTTTGCATGCATTATTGAATCTTTCAGCAAAGCACGCTTTATTAATTGTTGAAATTGCAGTCAGTTTGGGCATATCTACCAAGAAAAATACTTCATAAAGACTCTGGAGGGAGATGTAAACATTGTGAAGGAACTTCCACCTCATCTGAGATCCTTGGATTTTGAAGCAATTGGTAGCCAAGTATGTCGTTGTAATCAGCCTATATTTATTTGATTTTTTTGGGAAACTATATTCTAATTGCTGTACCAGATTACTGATGCAGATATTGCGAAGGAGGCCAAGCCAGTTGATTATATCTCGGGTGTGCTTCCTATCCTAAAACGGAACGGAATTGTACATTTTCTTGGATTTGGAAATCGCCTAGGCTTCGATCCAGTGCCATTTAATCTTCAGGTGAGTAACTTCCCTTTATGTAGACAGTACCGATTTGGCATATAAATATGCCCAAGTTAACCAACTCATATACATTTCAAGTCTTTGACTGGGGTTTGTTTCGCTTCTCTATCTATGCATCATTTTGGATCCTATTTATGCTCCAAATTACGTTGCAGAGATTAAGATGCAAATGCAACTTCCACGCCCTTAAGTTCATCCCGAAAATCCAGAGAGCTGGTTCATTGTTGGTAAAGAGGATCAGAAAGTATGATGCTTCTCAAAACATTTTAGACAAACAATTGCTCGGAAACTTCCTTCCAGCACCGCCGCTAGGAAGACACAACATTGCAAAAGGTCGGTCCAAATACCTAGCCTTGCATTTGAGATTCGAAGAGGACATGGTAGCGTATTCCCGATGTGAATTTGGAGGTGGCAAAGATGAGAGAAAGGAACTCCAAGCTTATCGTGAAGTTCATTTTCCTCTGCTAATGGAGCGCTTGAAGAAGACCAAGTATGACTTCTCTTTCTTTATTGACTAAATGGGTTTCTTGCTTGGCTTTGCAACAACTTCTGCTCAAACTTTAATCCTTCTATTTGCTCTATTGACAGGTATGTGTCTCCAGCAGAACTGCGGAAGTTGGGTAGGTGCCCACTGACACCAGAAGAAGCCGCACTTGTTCTCGCGGGTCTCGGCTTTAAGCGAGACACGTTCATCTACCTAGCCGGGTCTGACATATATGGAGGAACGTCGAGGATGCGACCACTCACCGGCCTTTATCCCAACTTGGTCACAAAGGAAACTCTCCTCACTCCGAGCGAACTCTCTCCGTTCAGAAACTTCTCTTCCCAGGTAAATCAACATGGGTTTGCTTCTTCTGTAGCAGCAGATTTCTTCCTTTGCAACAGTTTTACTTCCTGTATCCTCCAAAAAATTCCGTGATCATACTCCTGAAATGTTCACAAGTTCATGCAGGTGGTTTTCCTTTCCCCTGAAGTGGACAGTGTTTGATTGCTATGCGCAGATTGTAAAACTGTAATAACCAACAGTCGGACCTCAGAAGCATAATGACCTGACAATACATTCTGATCATGTTATTGCAGCTAGCGGCATTGGACTTCATCGTATGTGCAACTGCCGACGTGTTTGCCATGACCGATTCGGGGAGTCAACTGTCCTCCTTGGTGTCTGGATTCCGCACTTACTACGGTGGAGACCACGCTCCCACCTTGCGGCCCGGCAAGAAGAGGCTAGCGGCAATATTGTCACGGAACGCCACCATAAGGTGGAAAGCTTTCGAATATAAAGTCAAGAAGTTGATCGAGGAAGGCCAGAGTGCGCAGGTGAGGCGCTTCGGGCGGAGCATTTATCGCCAGCCCAGGTGCCCGGAATGCATGTGCAGGTCCCCCTCGCTCTCCCAATTCATGCCTGCGAGAAATTCCTATTAATTCTTTTTTCGTCCTCTCGACAAGAGATTTGTACATAGCAAAAGGGGTCGTGGCAAGAAGCATGTTTCTGCCGAATTGCTCAGGATCAGAGCTCAGGAGAACAGTTTCAATGATCTGAGTTCTTCATACTCACTAGCCACATTTGCTCCATTTGGCTGCTGAGGCTTCAATCTGTCATTGGCACTTTCCTTTCCCAGTTTTCAACCTTCTGGCTAAGAAGGCTTTGTTGAATTGTTTCATTTTTTTAAACGCCACGGTGAAGAAACAAATTGAGTTCTGATCTTCATCAGAACTTGGAAGTGATGCTGTCCGTGATCAATCCCACTTCTTTTGTCACAAGCGAAACGAGGAAGCAAACTCGCAATCACAACGTTTCCACCAAATTCGAGAAGCTGGTTTGGAATATAAATGAAAGCCCAGGCCGTCGTCGACTCGGACATGTTGATCATTCATTCAATCCTATTTCGCCCAAAGATGCTTTTCCCTCCAAAATTTCAAGACCGTGTCATTCCTTGGTTTCTTGCCCATCCTTGTTTTCTTGCGCCTACATCGGACATGTTGATCATTCAATACCATTGATCCACGAGTTAAAAACTATCACGAGTTCGATGTTATTGACGACTTCGAGAACATAATTTAGGAGATTCCTCGTGTTTTAACACAGAGCTCGACAAAGAAATTGCTTCTCAAGCTTCATGACTATTTCCTAGTGCCCCCGACAAATTATTTCCCGAATCTACTCATTCCAATGTTGCCCAACAGTTCAATGCAGAGTTACACTGACGGTACGTGATACAGGACAGATGGAAGAAATCTCTGTCTGGGAGATAGAGATCAAACACGCCAACAATACATCTCTGGAAAAATTTTTGCTTTACATATGAGAAGTTGACACTCTGTATAAGAACTTTGTCTCCTTCAGTTAGGAAGAAAAAAATGAAGGTACACGATTAGTATTGCACGATGTCTAGCAGGATTCGATCTGATCTTGGAATCCTTAGCGATCTCAACTAGGATTGATAAAAAAGTCAAACTGATGCTTCTATTATTAATTTTGACGTCAAGATCTTCTATCCAACTTCCTCTCGCCAGATCTTCTCTCCTCTGCCTCTCTTCGCCTCTGTTGGCTGTCATTTGCAATAAAAATTGGATCATCACTCAGGAGCACCAGGGATAATCCGTGAGTATAAGTCCAAAATATGCAAAAGAAAAGAACGGGAGTTGAAGTTTGAAGCAGGAATGAAAAACCTTTACAGTGGAGCACTTTTAGGTCATTATCGCTATTAGTGAAGACAAGGAAAGTAAACTGTTCGGAATCAACCCTTGATACTTCTAACTTGCCTGACTATTTCTAAGTAAAATTAAGTTAATGAAAGAAGATCATGGACTCACGCGAAGGCTGTATAACCTGCACCAGCATTTGCAGCAGATAGCATTGCAGCGTGAGCAGCAACAGTGGACACAGATTCCTGTGCTCCGGATGGCAGGGGATTTTTCCTGTCACCATCCACCTGAAATAAAAAGCAGAATCTTTCAATTCAGTTGACTGAATAAAATGCAGTAGTGCATACTCACATGCAAGAACAAGTTAGACCTTATCCCATTTTGATTTTTTGTTCTGCCGGCCATCCCGAGCAGCAGGATCACTAGGTCGCAAGCCACCAGAAGCAGCAGTTGGAACACCTGCAAGAGGAATTTCATAAGAACATGAAAGGTAATGGCTACCCTGTTATAGAGTTGTTCACTACATTTAAATGGATTGCTGTTCAACCTGCGACAGGCACATTAACTTTGGGCAAGATAGCAGGTGCTCCAGCATGAACTCCACCAGTAACAAATTCGACCTGCTGGCTCTTTTTCCTCTCTTGATCCTTTCTTTCTGCTTCTCGTTTCATGTCAACCTCTGTTCATGGAAATATGCCAATTAATTGTCCAAATAACACAAGGCAAAAGCAATTATAATGGAAAATGGAGATTGCTTTTGACAGAGACCATCAAGTGTTTCTAAGTAACATTTACAGCTTGTTATCACATGAAAGGCAATAAATTTAAGCATACAACCAATGCGGTTCCTCAGTCACCTGACAGAAACATCAGCTTCTGTCCACCCCTTGGTCAACTAAACACAAACAGAAGAAATTTTTGAAAGATGGTATGCAGTTCAAACAAAGCCAAAAGGAAACACAAACCTGATGAGAGAAAAGAACATATTAATAAACAAGAGAACAGCAGAATTACAGCTTATTATCACAGCACACAGAGCATGCAGGCAAAGGGATGTTGAGAAGAAAGGGTACTAACCTAATTCATCATAATAGTCACTTGGATCATAACCATGGGGATCAAACACCTCCTTGCGGAAGCAAGATCCTATCTGATCAATATCTTGATATCTCACTGAATGTAGCAAGAAGTCTGGGTTTCGATAGTCTTTCCTGTTGCGCACTTCAGCATTGAAACTTTTTCCAGCTCTTTTGTACGCAATAAATTTTCTCACTCTCTCCTGCACAAACAATGCGCAAGGAAATTACTTACCAAAAAAAAAAAAAAACAATGCGCAAGGAAATCAATAGAAGAAACTAATTTTACATCTTACAACATCAAGAGACACATATTTTTGTATAAACCTTACTCTAAAGAACTTTAAACAATCGAGCAACTTATAAGTTTGACGTGGTAGTATATGTCACCCAGCATCACTTATTCAACAATCCCCAATTCGAAGTGCAAGATGATAAGAGACCAAGAAAAATATCTCAAAAAATGTTACAACCAATTCATGATGTCCCTAGATCTTTCTTTCTTTCTTTCGTTTTTTTTTTTTTTCAAAATAAACTTTTTTTTTAAGCTCTGAAACAACTGAAACTACATGATCCATCATTCTCATACTATAAACACACTAAACATAATTTTCTTCTCTATCTTTCGAATTTATTGGCCAAAATAACAATCCTTCTAACCCATCTTTCCCATATTGCTTGCTTCTCAACACATATCAAACGTATTCCTTTCAGCATTATTTTTCTTAAAAAGTTGATGGTCGTGAAAATATAAATGTGCCTGTCGCAATTTAAAAAACATCTAAACTGTGACAAAATAAGGTAGAGCAAGTGCCAAGCCACCGGTCATAGCCACAGATCCAGATTTGGGGGTAATGCAATGAACCTAAACTCAAAAGATGCCATCCATGCCCACAAGATGAATGCGGAATAACATCCTGCTGTATAATGAAAGGCAATCAAAAATGATCAGGAACTCCCAAAAAGTAAACTCATCATTATCAAACCTAGACTTTATTTAAGTGTCACATTTAACACTAGAATAGCCTCATATAATCAAATTAAAGAACAGCTAAAGACTTAATGAGCTTCAATCACTCAGTAAACTCATCTTTATCACATCTAGAATTTCTTAAGTGTCGTGTTTAACACTAGAATAGCCTCATACACTGAAAATAAAAGAACAGCTAAAACTTAATGAACTTTGATATAGTAATTAAATATTAAATCGCACTTTTGTCTAACAGTTTAAGCTTTTAAAACAATTGGCAATGATCCCACAAAAATCCAACAAACTTCGAACTCTTGTCTGAAAAGGATAAAACTACAACCATTTATGCTCTTCTCAAAGCCCATCTGGTATATAATAGGGTTAAAATAGGACACGTTAGATTCAAAGTCAGAAATTTTAAGCCTAAATCTGAACTCAGGTACAAATCTGGTATATCGAGATAGGCTTAAAATAGGGTAAATCCCATTGTCATACTTCAGATTTGTACTTGACATATTATTCTAAATACCTGAAGTATCACAGTTATCCTATAACAATGGGATGTCTCCACAAGCTCTCTATATGCTACAGAACAAAAATTACAGTGAAAATATTAAGTCAAAAGGTTTAAGGAGAAAGTATTCCAATGTCAACCATGGGATCTCAGAGAAGACAAGGAGCATTTAGAATTTTAGATAAGAAGAGACAAAGGAGAAAACAAAAACCAATCAACCCTCCCCAAAAATAGTGCAATCCTTGTGCTCAAAACCTATTTGAATTGAACCTGTAATGCCCAAGGTACTAAAAGTCACTTTTGTAACTATGATTGATGAGGGATTGATGAGGTCCTATGAAATTTGGTAGCAATACTGAAGTAAGAAAGAGTAAGACTTCTTAAACTTCGTATAACAGATCTGCAAGAATCTATAGACGCAACAACTAAGTTTGTCCAGTTGGAGTTTATTTTTTCTAATGTCACCCACAGATTTCAATTGTCTGATTTCTTATTAACAATGGAAGCGGGAGCTCTACAAAATCTTTAACAAGGCCATAAGATATCAGATTTTCCTAGAAAATGCAAACAAAATCTGGAAGTATGCGGGACTCATGAAGAAGGATAGTCAGCGTTCCTATTTTGGCACTGGAGCTGCAGCAAAGAGGCTTTATCATTGCCTACCAGTTGATACTGTAGATAAGAGTGAAAGATGACTCTCTGTTTCCAAATTTCTGTCTTGAATCAAAAGTCGCCCTAATCAGTTTGTCCAGTTGGACTCATTTTTCTATCTTCTTTGCTCTTCGTTCTATCTTCATTTTTCATATGCCTTGACACTTTCCAAAGAAAAGCATCCCAACTTGATATCAAGAAACAAACATATGTTGTCTCTAATCATGCTACATGCATTCAGTGGCAAAGTGCAAGTGTTCTTTCTATAAGATAGAAATATATAAAAAGGGGGCAACATGGGCATCAAACCATTTTGAAAATTATCAATATTATCCTTTAACCAAATAGGCTATCTACGAAATCTGTGTTAATTTATCTGAAAAATGTTGCCTTATTCCATTTGGGAAAGAAAAACATCCAGCTACCTCTCAGTACCCAAGTATCAATCCCTGTGTGTGTCATTCTATTCCACCCACAATCCAGTGAGAAACTGTAGCAGCAAGCAAAACTCTTAACTTCCTTTCTATCTGCCACTGGCCACACATAATCCGCTCCAACCCAACACACGTCTAAAAGTACCAGTTAAAAAAAAAAAAAACCCTCAGAAAGCATTGACCTTCACCCATATTCCATCAATCCCCCGACAATGAAAAAGAACATTTGTGACACAGTTTCTTGTTCATAATTCCAACATCTGCCGCAATAATATGCCCCCTTCTTTCAATATTGTGACTTTTCATTTTCTTTATAGCTTGTCAAGCAAAGAGACCAACCCTAAACTGTAATACCACTTTCCACATCCGTCCACAAGAATGCCGTTTACACACATTCCATCTGTAAAATTATCCGACAAAAGAGTTCTTAACTCTCCGGCTTACAACCTTGAAAAACAATTGGAAAAGACACCTTACTATTATTCTCAACTTTCATCATGTTTTAGTGTATTACTGATATGGTGAAATAGGCACAAATGATCAAGTAGAAAAAGCATATGGCTATAGTTCATTCGATAATGCATAGATTCAAGATTCAGTAATCGCCTTCAATGGAATTAAATAAGTGGAGGAACACTACTACCAGGAGTTCTAAGGCTGGAGTCACTGAGATGATTCTGTTTTTTCACCAACTCACTCTAACTCTATATAAGTCGTATCTTCCAGTTCTTTCCTAGTGTACACCAACAAGAACATAGAAAAGTGGCTTTTGAAGCCAATAATGCCAATGAACTTAACATTATAGCTTCTTAAGTCTCAAAAGCCAAATGAGGCTGAACCCAATTCTACTGCAAGGACCTATTAATTCTTCAGGGACTTCCAGTCCGTAAAGAGATATTAGTTGGGCAGCCTAGCCAAGTTAATGTTTCTTATTCTTGCCAGAGTATGATGTTGGACTAATAGGCTTTAGGCCAATCAGTCAGCTATCTCTTCGCCCAATAGAAAGTAAATTTCCGGGAATGAGGACTATCCAATAGTGCACCTTACAAGTTTTAGCATTTAGAGTAATTGCTACAAGGAAGCCGACTAAAGACATGAGGTTTATAGCTCCAGATCTCTTGGAATAATTCACTATTAGACCGTCCAGTCCAAACAACAACAGAATACAATACATGTAGTCTACCAACTCATCATGTGATAGAATGATATACAGTATTAAGTCTGTACATACGAAATAACATACAGCTAATGCCATCTCTCAGACAGCAGCGAGGTGCATTATAGTCTAAGAAATCAGTACACTAATTAAGAGCCTCTTCTTGGGAAGGGTGCTCTCTGCACCCTACTCATAGTTTTTTAAACAAAAGCCCCAAGCAAAAGATCAAATCGTTGACTAATGGCTTTTAGTCCAAACAACTATTCAAATAAAATCTTCTAAAAATTTTGATGGCCATGTAACTGCAGTACACGCACAAACATTTACACATGTTCCCGGATTCAAGATGATCAATGCCTAGACCACTTGCAATACGTGATAGCATTGGGAAAAAAGCTGGACCAAAAGTAAGAAGATTACCTGCAGCTCCTCTGAGCACTTGGCTGTTGGTGGTGGGGGAAGAAACTTATCCAATGGATCGATATCGTCAGAAACCTTAGTAGAATCTTCAACTTCTGGGGCTTGTGCTTCTGTGACATTTCTAACATCAGGTTGTGATGGCTCTGTATGTCCAGATGATAGAGAAATATCTTGGTTATTTGGTGACACAACCTGCACAGTTTGTTGAGTAGGCTCTTCTTGGTAATCACCTGCTGCAACAATAAAAGAAATTAACTGACACGAACGAGCAGATAGTGCCCCTTACGTATGTCACTGTAACAAAACAAGATTATTTTTATCAGATACGAGCACATCAATGAGAAGAAACCATTTTGACTTAACAAGCATTAAATCTTCTTTAGAATTTGAAGACGACACATGGAAAAATAACACTAAAAGATTTTATGTTATCCTCCACTTAACTTAACTCAACCAATCAACTCAACTGATTTAAGGACATAATAAATATGTAAAACAAAACAGAACAAATCAAAACGGTCCCACATCTCAGGGTTCATTAAAGCTAAAAATGATACATTAGGTCATGCGACCACATGCTAAAGCCATCACCCAGGAAACATTATGAAGGAAACAAACTATCAACATCATCATATAAGATTGTGAAAGAATCAAGGGTATCCAATTCAAAATCCCACTAACATGCAACTAGATTCTGCCACAGATGTGAGGATAAAAGCTGAACCTGCTCAAGGAAAAACAGATCTGACTCAGGTGCACGACACAGATAGGTGCAAATAAAAACTCATTCAAGCCAAGTGAAACCCAAAACCGGCAATACCCACCAAAAGAACAAGAAAGGAAAAATACCCAAATGCACGGCACTGCTCCACAAATACATACATACCATTTCCCATTTGGGATCTTTCATCAAGCATAAAGTTGCTGCTGCTGTCTATTTCCCCTTCCTGCGATTGAGCAACGCAAAAGCAATGTAAATGATCATCATGCTTTCAGACATCATACAAAACACCAAATTACGAAGAAACACATCTGATTCTGCACACGAAAAAAAGCACCAACCCAAAACCTCTTCATATGCAGAAATGATCAGAAAAATGGCCAACCTCGAATATCAGTAATGATAATTCAATCTCCCTCATCAAGAAAAAGAGCGCAGAAGCCAATTTACATATTTTTGCTACTGGTACCCAGGATAACATGGATTGCCCAACCGAAATATTATTGCTACGGTTACCCACAGAAACAACAGAAAACATCAATTCGACTCGACGCTCCAATAAAAGCCCTAATAAGCCACGAACAAGAAGCTACCTCAGCTTCCGGAGACATCGCGAATTCGTCGTGCGCGTAATCCACGATGCTCAGCATCTCTCTCGTCCTCCTCCTCCTCGCCTCCACGGAAACCGCCGCCCCCTGCTGCCGCGGCGGCGGCTGCTCCCGCTGGCTCGGGGTCGAGCCCTCCGCCGTCAAAGTGCTCTCGTGACCGTAATCGCTAGCCCCCGCCGCCGCCGCCGCCCCTCTCTCGCTGCCAACCCTAGGCCCGCCGTCTTCCCCATCGCTCGCCTCCATGGGATCGCCCTCCGCGAGCTCCGACGGCGGGCTCTCCTTCCCCGCCAACTCCGCCTCCACGGCGTCCCACGGATCCGGCCGCTGCTCGTCGGCGCCGTCGCCGTCGTCTTCGGCGTCGTCCATGTCGTCGTCCTCGTCGTCGTTGTAGACCGAGAGGAGCATGATTCCCTCCGGCTCCTTCCTGTTCGCGGCCATTTGGCTTTTATCGAATCGAGCCTGCGGAAGGAGGAGAACCAAGGTGGCAAGGCCGGTATTGAAACTCGAAAGAGGGACTCGGAGACGAAGCAGATTTCACAGAGTGAGAGAGAGAGAGAACAACGGGGTGCGATGTGGTGCGTCGTAAGACGCGCAATCATACCATTTTATTCCTGATCATAATTATTTTTCTATTCTCGAGACAAAATTAAGGCCAGAATTCCTTTCATAACTCAATTTCATTTTTTTTTATTTCTTAGAAAAATATTAGCTCAGAACAAAAATGGAAAGTAAAAATTTTATAAATTTTTAATTTTTAGTAGAAATTAGAAATAAAAACTATTTTTATCTTTGGTTCTTTGCTACTAACTGACCACTCGCCCACGTTGCTCGCCCGTCCGTCTACTGATGAAGAAATTTCATGTTGTTATCAAAATGGATTTTTATTCTAAAAGAAAAATTTTATATATTTATCAAACGCATATTTTTTATTTAAAAACTCATCTAGGAAATAGAAACATAAAAATCTATTTCTTGTAAGAAATTGATTTAAGAAATAGAATAACTATTTATGCCATTAATAATTCCTTGTAAACGACCATTGGCCCTCCACAAACCCTCAAGCCAAAATTGTAGTATTTGATGGGAAAAGTGCCCAAAAAAAAAAAAAAAAAAATTAAAGCTGTTGCCTTGATACTAATACAATTTTAAATCTTTTTTAATTTGATCAATTTAATCTTAAGTCTATTCGATCAATTTTAATTAAAAATCATTGACGTAATTTTTGCTATTCTACGTAACACTATTGGCGTTGATGCGACATCTTTTAATAACTTATTGAAATTTTTTATGATTTTTTTCTCTTTTTTCTCTTTTTCCTTAATTTTAGTGAGCGAGGCGGTTCTCGCCCAATTCTATTGAGGGCCTTCGCAGCCTTGCCGGATTTGGGAGAGACAGCCTTTGCCAACCAAATTGAAAGGGAAATAAAAAGGAAAAACTTATAAAAAAAATATTATTGAAAAAGATCCACGTTAACACCAATTATACTCATATTAGTGATTGGGTGATTAGCTAGATAAGATTAAATTGATACAAATGTGAAAATGCTCAAAATTAAATCGGTCAAATCGGAAAGTTTATAATTAAATTGATATCGATGGATGTAATAAGTTCAAAATGTTTTTAGTATTTCCTTGGTATTTAATAACAGAATTTTGAAGACTTTGGTGCAAAATATTATGCATTAAATATGCTCGAAGTCCAAGCCAACCTCTTGCATTGCATTTGGGACTATTAGGGAAAAGCAAACCTGATTGGAAATCTAAGCAACTTTCACAAGAATTAAATAAACAAATCAACATTACAAGAATTCGATTGGTGTGGAAATAAAAGTATAAGAAAGCAGGTACTAATAATTTTTTCGACCTTCTCCACAATAAGGTTTCTATAATTTCAAGCGGGCGCGTCATCGAGGCCGATGAAAAGGCAGGTCAATGAAAAATCACGTATCCTTTGATACCATTAAAATTGACACGTAATATGCCATGACACATCATTTCTAAATAAATAGAAAATTTTACGAGTCAGAACTCAGGTATTAAATGCGTATTTTTATATACACATGATAAATTAACATTTTTATGATTATTTCAATTAAATTAATTCGATTCAAATTTATAAATAAATAAATAAATAATAAAAAAGAGTCTAGAATGAGTTTATACTAAAAAGAAAAAAAAACAAACAATCCACGTTCCACCGTTAAAATTGACTAATATTTCTTCTATCTTTTCTTTTTTCTCTTTTTTTGATAGATTTACATTTTAGCGAATGTTTAAAATTGACCCATGCGTGTTAAGGTGCCAGACCCGCATGTCACTGACATGTCCGAAGCATTGATCACATGTCAAATGTCCGACACCTGTTGATCATGTGTCGAAATATGTCGAACACACGTCCGACACTGACATGAAGACTCCAGACAGTATCCGTGATTTCTAAATCCTTCTCTATTGGAAAGAATGGATTGCAAAAATTGAATGGTAGAGAGACCGTGATTGTAAGTGTAAATAAACAAAGATGGGAGCCAAAGACTATCATTAAAGCTTCTTCTTCTTTTGAATTTCTTCGGGATATTACGAAATGAATCACCTAATAAATCGAAGACAGTACAAAACTTCATAGGAAAAAGGAGAGCAGCAGACCAAAATGAAAGGTTCAGAAAGGTTCTTGAATAAACACATTCTAGCACAATCCTAATCAGCTTCAGTTGCTATTTAGAGCAACTCAAAAACTCAAGGGAACCTGCTCGGTTCAAAAGCGCTTGAAAAGAGGACAATCCGAGGTATACAAAAAGCAAACGAGCATGGGATGCGCCCGCGGTGTCCCTAGTCAGGGAGTATTTGCTCGCCGTCAGCATCGGCTTCGGTCTCCACCTGGGGCTTCGGCGCAGCACCAGCTCCGGGCGCCTGCTTCTTCTTGATACCGCTCACGATGTCATCAATCCTAAGAAGCATGCAAGCAGCTTCGATGGCTGTCTTGAATGTCTGCGCCTTCACGTTGTAGGAATCCCAGATCTGATAGTGAAGTGAAAGGACCGAAAAACGGATTCAGAGATGCTTCGAATTCGCCAATAAACCGGAGGAAAAAAAAAACACATCTTTTTGCTACCAAACATATTGATTGGCAAATTACTAACACGGACAAACTACTGGTCATGACTAAAAGCATGGGAGATGAAACTGTCTATTCTTCACTCAAAGCTAAGATATGAGTTGTAACCTCATTAGCATCCTCGAGTTCATTCCAGCAAAAATACTGCGAATTAACCACCAGGTGCAAGCCAGATGTAGCAATGCCTAACCAAGACTTAAATGCAGGACGCTAGTTGCAGAATCTAGTTGTGTGCCTCACTTCTTGAAAATGACACTTGCGGATCGCAATTACATTAGCAGTGAATGGACTTCAAAATCTAGTACACTAAACTTTAATATATGCCAATAGGTGCAATTTCTGATCAAGGGATATGGTTTGGTCCAGACATGCTGATGAAAGAATGAGGAGAGAACAGCAAAATAAAGACTCCTTTTAAAGTGATATATATACCTTCCCTTCTTTCATGTCAGTAATAGCACCAGTGTTTCCGTCGATGCCAATCCATGCATTTTCTCCATTTGCATGCTGCGTTATGTGCGACCAAGGTTTAGAAGAGCATCAACAATGGTTCAAAATATAAAACCTTTCAAGATGAAATAGACCAGAATCGGACAGACAATTACCTTTCCCTGCAAGGCAGTCATGATTCTTATCACATTTACTCCACAATTCTGGGCTAAAGTCCGAGGAATAGCCTCGAAAGCAATAGCCGCAGCTTCATAAGGCCACTGTCACAATCATCAAGCGTTGCATCAATTAGAACATCGCATGAAATACAAAATGGGAACTATCATCACATCTTACAATGTGATTCCTCTCAATGTCTCAGCAACATTGAAATTCAAATGGTCTTATCACAGGCAACAACATGATACAAAATGAATGTCAGACCTTTTCTATGCCTTCAATCGAGGAACTCTTCTGCTTCAACATGGCAGAAACAGTCAACTCTGTAGCTCCGCCACCAGGAAGAAGTTTTGGATTCTTGATGATGTTTCTTGCTACAGACATGGCATCCTGCACAACAACTAGCTTCAGAACCTAATAAGATCCAGGTACGATAGTTTGTTTATGAGTTCCACAGAATACCTGCAAATTTCTTTCAACTTCATTCAAAAGATCCTTACTTGCACCCCGTAAGAGTACTGTACAAGCTTTCGGTTCTTTGCAATCAACAATAAATGCAAAGAACTCATCCCCAATCTTCTTAACCTCAAACAAACCAGCCCCAGTACCAACATCTGACTCCTGCAGTTCATCCGGTCTATTAACAATCGTGGCCCCACAAGCCTTTGCAATTCTGTTATTATCCGTCTTCCTCAACCTCCTAATGGCACTAACACCGGCCTTGCTAAGATAATGGCATGCCAAGTCACTCAGTCCCTTCTCTGTTATCACCAAGTCTGGTTTTAATTTCAGTATTTGCATGCATATATTCTCAACGTACTCTTCCTCCATTCTTAAAAGAATGCTCCAATCTTCTTCTTTGACCAACTCGGCATTTGTTTGATTCTCGCCTTTCTTGTACTCAAGGGGGCAATCAAGAAGAATGACGCGTGGGTTGACAATCTTCCTTCTCATTTTTCCAGGAGCGACAACATCCTTTTGGAACATAACTCCTTTAAGAACCTTCGAATCTTCCAACTGTCCACCAGGGACTTTTTCAACCTTTATGTACTTTTTTATATCCACTTCTCTCAGCCCTTGACCAAGATCCACACCAACAATTGTGGTAGCCTCAATAGCTAAATCCTGAAAAAGAACATATGAAATTCTTAAAAACCAAACTTTATCTTGGTAGATGCACGTGACTCTTGGCACCAACTTTAAGATTTCAAGTAACAGCATGAGCTCTAGAAGAGTCAACAATAACTTAATCAAAAACACACACCGCCGTAGCCATGGAAGTATTTACCAAGCTACATAGCACTAGTCTAGATGAGTACAGGACACAAGTTGTCATCGAGACCCTACAGTAGCTAGAAAGCTTGGTTGAGGTATGACTCCTAGTTTTACTTTTCTGTTATCATGTACAGTTTTGTCACGTGAACAACTCCTTAAGCTATATGTGCTTATTGGTACAATGTCACTGGCATATGACATACTGGGGATTTCACTGAGTTTTCTTGAAGACTTAGTCACCAGTCAAAGATCAATGCACATGCCTCATCCTTCACACATACAATTTCCAGCGTGATGTTAAGTAAATTCACCAATATGCATTGTTCATAACAAATGTGCATCAGAGAGTACTTACAGCAATCAGATCCCCAAACTGACTGGTGAACTTTGTACCAATGCTACTTTTAACAAGGCCAAGCATGCTAGCACCTGCGAATTATTACCCCTATTAATTTCACATAAAATATTCATCATCATGAGATGATCAGAGACAGTATTATCCCCTTTTCAATGCTCTTCCACGAAACAATTACATGTGAAAACTCCGACTACAGCCATGATAATGGATGGGGACCACAATGGGGATAATTGGCAGATACGTTTGAAAATCAACTGATCATGAGGCCAGAAGAAAAGACAGTAAAAAGTTCTACCAAGTCAAACCGAGTAAAGAATGGCTTCATGGTCTTGCGCATCTCAAGCATGTAATGACAAACTACCACACCATATAGATTAAGAACAGAAGTATAACCAGTGGTGCATAACATCTGCAGGTATGCGCAGTCTGCATTGTCTAGGACCAGTAGACCTAGAGTTCAAGAGTTAAATATAGGAAGGAATTAGCAACAAAAACTTGTGCCTTTGCATTTTCCTCCAGTGATATTAAGTTATACTAATTGATAACCCTCCTAATGTTGACCTTATTCCAATGGTAACATGTAAGTAACTAACAACCAATTGAAAGTTCAGACTAACAAACAACAAATTCATCATCTTCAGAAGCTTCAAACTAGGGAACACCTGGACCATAGTCTACATTTAAGGAAAAAAAAAAAACAGAGAGAGAGGATTATATGATATGCTCTAGAGTAAACATGCAAGTGGTAACAGCTCAATAAACTAATTGACAATTTCTTCAATTGATGACAATTTCCACAAAAGCCAAGCTAGTAAAATACAAAATTACATGAGCAGCTAAACAGGTGAAATTCCCATATGCAAGGAACTTACGATCATTAACATCAACTGATATTGCAATTTTATCCAATACAGCAATAGCATCCTCCAAAGCTTTGTTATAGGCTGTCACACAAGCAAAAGGTTCTTTTAATTTAATTTACACATGATACAACAGATGCTCTTCAAACATACAATTGAGTATTGCAATCTTCTTACCACGACAAATGACAGTAGGATGATAGCTCTTGTCAATGAACGCTTCTGCAACATGGAGCATTTCACCAGCTTCCAACACATTTAAGTTTAAAATGTAAGACACTTGATCAGTCAAGAGGATATGGAAGCTGTTAATATAAAATGCTTCGAATACATATTCTCCAATTTGTGATCCATAATAACTTGAAAGACATTTTAAGGTCATAAACACCAATGATAATAGTAACAACATTAGCAACCAAATGGAATACAGGAATCTCATCTAATATGGCAACAGCAAGAAAGTAAGTTTGCTGAGTAAACTGCACGCAGAATAGTGCACTTCCATTTCGACAGACTTAAATTCAAATTCATTGCCTAGAACATACAATTATGAATCTGTCAAACATTGCACAAAATCTTTCAACTCTCTAGAAAAATTATACATCAGGATTTGAGAATCCCCATCCACCAATTCCATGGCCTCTGACTTCTAAATACCTTAAAAACAATTACAAGAAGGCCAATACACTTTGAGTCACCATATTTAGGGTTACCATGCATTGGAAGCTCTTAATTGGGATCAATTTAAGAGCTTGAACAATAGGGTACGTCCTCTGGAAACTCTATAATTTCAAACAGTTACTATCCCAATACCATTTGTTCATCCAAAGTTTGTTTTCTTGCATAGAATTCAATTCTATATGTTAGTCTATTCAGTAAACCTGATCACATCTCCAATGGATAGATTATTTACAACTCCACAACCAAAAAAAAAAAAAAAAAAATCCATCATAACCCAAAGCCTTTTCTTGGATGAAATTCGAAAAAAAAAAAGTCAAAAAGAATTGCTCTCTCTAAATCAATACTCCACAAATAGATCGTGATGAATCATTTTGCATTGTTATCAATAAATTCCAACTTCCACCCCAAGGTCCCACCTAAAAGGATAATTCATAATTCGATATGTTTGGCAACATTAGCCCAGACTTGCCTAGTGAAACAAAATTCTTATCGAACAGCAATCTAGGTAATCTGAACATTGATGCAAGCATTTTTCACTGAAGCCGGTATTTAGTAAATTTGTGCCCTGAAATACAAGGAACTGCCTAATACACAACTATCTGCAACTATCCATAAGAAGCATATCAGAGCCATACCAAGGACAATGACAGAAGTTGTTCCATCTCCAACTTCTTCATCTTGGGTGCGGCTAAGCTCAATCATCGACTGTCATAACCAAGCAGCAATTGTTAGACAAAGCAATAAAGGAAAGATACACTGATACAAGTGTGCAAGTGTGTATATAATGCCTATTATCTTGAAAAAGGTAAATGTGCACTCAAACTGCTTCGATAATATCAAAAGTACACTGCTGAAACATCTTGAAATTTGATTGTAAGCAATATAATAAATGAGATCTAGGAAGAAAAGTGAGCCCTCAAGAGTCATGTCAAGACATGCCTTTGCAGCAGGGTGTGCAACATCAAGTTCACGAAGAATAGCATTTCCGTCATTTGTCACAACAATTCCTGCATGCAGTAAGGAAAATGATTTTAGCCAAGATGTAAATCACATAAGTCCACTAGGCTCCAGACTGATGAAAAGCAACAGTCACACACTATGTTAAATTCAAGTCTAGCAACCACACTAGCCTCGTATAGTGAATGGCTGCTACTCTTCCAATTTATTATCCATATTTGAACTCACAAAACAATGTGACATTTCTTTTAAATATTACTTTTGATACCTTTATTCCAACCTTGTCTACTCTTGTCTTAGATGAATATTGTCAAACCAATTCTTCAGGTTCTCTGTTCAAGTACACAGTCTCATTTCTTATTGGCACCAAGTGAGAAATGAATACTTGCTCAGACTTAAAATGATTACTATAATTAAAGACAGGAAAAGAAATTCACTCCATTGACTGCCACTTACTAAAATGCAGCAAATATGTCATGGAACTGAATAGACAATTGGACAAATGAAGCTTAATTGCTTGTATTTGGTGAAAGAAAAGAAAGCTTTGAAGAGAATGATGAGATAATTCACACTCATGCCTCGTTTAGAATTCGCAATATGTAATGGAAATGAATAGTTGTCAACATGTACATAATGCTTGTAGACGACAGATAAAGCAAACAAAAATCAAGTCTACATGAGAAAATTCATCACTTCATCTTTTGTAAAATTTGGGTACCATTGAAAAGGGGAAGCATTGTTTGCCCAAGCTCACAAATTTGAATTCAAACAAAGCCATGGGAATGGGAAAGCACCTATACAATCCCATGACTGAAAGGAAATTTTTATACATAGATATAATTGATCTGAAATGTGGGATGGAATTTCATCGACTTGATTGTTGTATTAATCATTAGACAAGCTGAGATAACAGAACTTCACCTCCACTAGCATCAAGTAGCATCTTCAACATGGACCTTGGGCCCAAGGTGGTGCGGATAATATCAGCAACAGCCTGTCACATGTATTAGTACAAGTTAAAAAGACTTGACAGCAAGAGAACAGAGACAAAAACATTAGTTTATAAAAAAAAAAAAGGCACTCGACAAAAAGATCCATATCCACCTAAATGCAAAACCAAAATAACGACACTCAAGTAATTCAATTACTCCTACAATCTACCTTAAAATTCAGGCCATGCAGAATGATATATAAAACGTTCTTATGGGTGATTCTAGAAAAATTTTAAAAGAGGAAGAGCTCTGATTTTCTGCAGAGGTCCTCTGCTTTGCTATTATTTTAATGGCATCTAGCTTCTTAACTAGGAAACTTCCCATCACTGAAAACAGTGATGTGCAAATTATACCCGTTCCAAAACATAAGCTTGGAATGAGCCCATCATTTGGTCAAGACATATCACATAATTCAATTATATTTGGCAGCCACAGGAACCCAGACAGAATTTCACGAAGTTAATGAAAAAGCTGCTCACCTTGGATGCTTGGATATTAGCATGTTGTACCTTGCTTCCAGATTCACGTTTCAAGGAATCCTCTGTTCCATGCAACATTAACAAATTATTCGCAGGGACATAAGACTGGCAACAATAATCTTACTAGAAACCACATCATTGTCATCCCAAAGCACGAATGTGCCCAAACACATCTAGTAGAGTAAAAACAAACTCAAAATATCATTTTTCCCGTTCTTTTGCTCCTTGTCTCCCAACCCTGCCTCTCTCCAAGAACCAAATTTGGTGCAATGACAATGCTCATTTCCTTGAGGAAAAAAAGGGTGGGAGAAGGCACTGCTACCATAAAAATGTAGCTCAAATACCACTTCAAAAGCACAGAATAATAACCTAACAAAACTGCTACAATAAACCACTAACAGATCGGCCAGGATCATAGAGGACGGAACTAGAAGAACAAAAGAGAGCCAGTGAAGAAATGCAGGAGCTTACTGAGAACGAGCATAGGAGAGTGCAACATTTTGCTCTTGCTTCGAGAAGCAAATAACCCTACAACCAGCACAAAAAGAGACGCAATCCGACGTGAGAGATCCGAAGCAAGCAGGTATAGCAAACGCAACACGCGAAGCCTCAAAAATTCTCATCGATCGCACGAACGGATTCGTTTCCAGTTCACAGAATCAAAAGCATTTCCAACCGGCCGGCGACGCGGTATTCGAAATCGCCGGAATCAACCGCTCGAGCGGCGGGAGGCCCGAACAGCGACGGCGACAGAGAGAGATACAGATCGCAGACAGAGAGAAAGAAAAAGAGACCTACAGCGACGAGCGCTCGCGGATCACAAGCCGCGCGACGAAGAGTCGAGTCCGGCCAAAACGCGGGAGCTTCGGATGCGGCGGCGCGAGGAAGGCAACCGGCGGCGGGAGTCGCTGGGGGCGGCGGCGAGCTCCGGCGAGGCGGCCGGCGGCGGAGAGCGGCGGGGCGGGTGGGAGAGCGCGAGGAGCGAAGAGGCGGTGAAGTGAAAGTGAAGGGAAAATTGAAGGCAAAACTGAAAAGGCGTGATTAGGGTTTAGTGTCTCTCTCTCTCTCTCTCTAGGCGTTTCGAGAACTCCAGGCGGGAATATCCCACCAGACCCCTCCCTTTTCCATATATGTGGGAAACATTTTGGTTTTGATCTATGAAGGTGATTGATAAGACTTGTGACATATATTTAATTTCACGTGTTAAGCTAAAGTTTATAAATGTCAAAGAAGTTGATAAACGAGTCCAAAAGGGCTAAAGGATGCTTGTAATTTACGAGTACTGAAAAGTTCACATTTATGTAATGATGAGCAACCGGATTAGCTCAATTTGAGTATTGAATAGTATGACCTCAGATATCCACGACTTGAACATAAATATAGCATCCAAATTTTGGTGATCTCCCATCTTTCATCTCATTGTCGATGTCTATGATAATGGAAAAGGCACAAGAGCAAAGTAAAGGGAAAATAGAAATTGATGACTTGATGTTGTTGTACGTCCGTTAAATCAATTTTTATTATAATCGATGAGTTGTAAGCCCAATCGATGAAAATAGAATTTAGTCGAAGTAGAAGCCCCGATGAATAGAGCAATCGACAACTCGAAGGAATTCAACACTTCACTAATGGAGTCATCAAATCACATAATATGAAAATTATTGATGAGAGCCTTCATTAAGACTTGAGAAGTTGATTGATAAGAGTCATTAAGAGCAAGTAACCCCCAATTTTGGCTAAGTATTGAGATAGTGCAATTAATGGGCAAAGATTTGCCGGTGCATCAAAAATCAACACAAAAATATAATTGTCGAGTGGTTATGTATACATATTCATATTCAAATGTTGTTTGTAAATAAACATCATTATAAACTCACATCATATTCTTTAAAAAAAAAAAAAACTATAGCTCTTCTACAAATTTACCTTTGTTTTTACTTCCTACAATTTGCGTCATTGGTAGTAATTATTTCTTGTCTCCTTGTGATTTACATTTTTGTCCAAAATCAATAAACGAATCCTCAATACCTTTGTTGATTCACACTGATCCACTTATTTTTCAGAAGATATTTCATCAATTTGATAAAAAAAATCTTTGTCATATTTGAAAGGCTTTCGCTATTTTAATGAAACATCTTTTTATTATGCCCAGGGTACAAATTTTATTAATTCGAGGAGAATGTGACAACAAGAATCAAAATTTAACAAAAGTTCGGTAATGTTGCCGCCAACAACAATTTAGTGCCATAAATTGGTGATGAAATTGGTGCCCATTCTAAATCTTCAGTCTCTGGGAGAAGAACAAGAGGAAATCAACATGAAGAGATAATCTTCCAAGGCTTTTTACTCAATAGCAATTGTAGGATATTGCTCCATGATGGTGTATACCACGGCAAGATTGCTTAAAGAATAGCATATCATATGGCTAATTATATCATGAGTCACATGTTGGATGTGATCAAGTCAATTGTCATTAATGCTATGAACAATGCTTTGTCAAGGCTAGAATTGTCCGAGAAACCATCACCATTACAAGTCATTTCAATGGCAATAGAGTAGTAGATTTCTAGTTCCTACGTATCCAATACTATCAATGATATGCCATACTGTTTAGCCCTTCTAAGAATAATGCAAATGCTTGAATCTTCAAATCAAGACCAAAAATATGGAGCACGACAACACTCAAATTAATCAAATTGGTAATAACAATTTGACAAAACAAACTAATCAATGGATTGGTAAAATGATTTATATGGAAAATTTGATGTTTGTGGTTGCTTTATCACCATCTAATGCATATATTCCTGTTAGGCATGATTTGTTAATTAGTATTAACATAGATAATCGACAAAATGACATCACCACCTCGTGGTCAAGATGACAAATCAAATCCCCAATTAATCGTAGTAGAGCCCAAAGAGCCTAAATAGGCCCATAACAAAATGGGCCATCGAATAATCAACCTTGACATGTTTCACAACCCGTCAAGCTATAGAATTAGTAAAGGATGAGAGAGTGAGAGATGTAGAATTAAATGGACACTATGAAGCCAAGAAACTTTGCAAGCCGATCGTTTCAAGTATGAATCTAGGTATCATGTGCTAATGATTTTGTATCGATATATGTTTCCATGCTTGTTCATCAATCATCCTATTTTTGCTTATTCTATCATGCATGGCCTCAATTTCATCTCTTCCTTCTTTCACTCGCTTTCGATTTGTCTAGAGTTTTGCTTATCCTATCAATACATTCGAAATCCTAGAAAGGATATTAGTCCCATATTTTCCAATCGAATAACCCGGAATTACGGTGCATAGATTGCAAAGGGCTTTGACTAATAGTAGATTTAATTATTAACGTTCAAGAGATGATCTAAATTTGTTAATATCAATTTGACCTCATTTGCACAACAATTGAGATATCGGTTATGAGAATGTTGTTGGAGGAAAGCTGAAGCTAAAAGGGAAAGATTCAGATGTGAAGGTCAAAGGAGTGAAGAAGGAGATGCATAAGAATCACTATTAGGACTCCATCTCTAAGGTAAGTGGATTTGAGGGATAAGTATACTGGGAGTGCCTTAACTTGTATACGGTGTTTACTTTAATGCCACAACTTTTTGTCGGCTCACTTTAGTGCCAAAATCGGAGAAAAACAATCACTTAAGTGCTTATGGCAAAAAATTCCAACCAAAATAATTACGTGACTTTTACAATTTAAAAAAAAAGATGAACAATGTCAGCTAAGAAAGGCAAGCGGTGAGGGTCAAGTGAGATAAGTGTCGAACATAATGAGTACCAAATGTCGAGCGGGGAGCAACAAGCCAAGCGAGCATCGAGTAGCGAGCGGCACGAGTGACCCAAAGCGAGCAAGGTGGCGAGTGAAGAAGTTGTTTTTTTCAATTTTAAATTGAAAACTAAAAGGACAAATAAGACAAAAGAGAACGAATACTAGAGAAGGATGCCATAAGGTACCTTTTTGAATGCCATGAGGACTCCTCACAAAATTATTTTCCTCCTTCGTAAATTATAACTATTGACGCCGTAAAATACATTAAAAACCTAAGTTATTAAAGAACAATGTAAAATTACTTGAACTTCTCACTAAATAATTGTTTAATGTTGTTGACGCCGTTTATTTTAAGGTTTTCTTTATATAAAAAAATTATAAATAATATTATATACACACACACACATGTAGTTAGGGTTAATCGAGTTGAATCGACCTAGAACTCTCAAGACCGAGGATCAACCCGCACAATGCTAGTCTAGGAATTCTCAGACCAAGGATAAACCCAATCTAAAGGAACCGAATTTATAGTTGGGGCAGTGCAAGGTCGATCCAAGGTAGACCTTGGACCGATGCTCACCCCTATTACCATTGTCGCGTTTCATAAAGTACATATTTAGAAACCCCCACAAGTCCACCCAGTTGCATAGACTTGCGCGAGAAATTTGTGGTCAATAAATCCGTCATTTTAAAAGATTATGTTATCATAACATTTTCGTTTCATTTTTGTTCTTTTACTTGCTATGTGATACTCTACTTTAGAGTTTAGACCAAAAAACTCATGTTTATTCTAGTCTTCCAAATTCTGCTTGGGATGTAGACTGCCACGTGGTAAACAGGTGGCAGAGTTGTATCCAATTGTATATATTTAACTAATAATTTTTTGGATTTTTATTAAGTCTAATATCAATATAAAATAAAGTTTGCACTTCCACCTTTAGATATTTGACATACGAATTACACCTGATCAAAATTTAAATAGATGTGTCAACCATCCAACCGTAACTCTGTAAAAATTATTTACACTGACAATAGACCTAATAATAGTAATTTATCATAAGATCTCTCCCTCCCCTCTCAATTCATTTTCCTTTTATTTCCTTATCTTTTTTTTTTCCTAATTCACTCGATCTAGTTCTAAATTTGAGAGCTTTACTCCCTTGGTCTTATATTCGAGTGCTTTTCTTTCCGATCTAATTCTAAATTTTGAAGTTTTAATGAATAAGTAGTCCACCTCCGGTTTCAATAGTATTCCTGGTAGTTTTGGTGTCAAATCTATGCTCATTTAATATTTTTTCACTCAAAGTTTTGACATTCCGCATTAACTATAAAGCTTGCTCTCATAGGTGTCAAATCTGAAAATTTTCAACATATTTATATTGTCTCCGTACGGCATACGGTGATGGTGTTGGAGACGCCGAACCTAAGTGCACACCATCAAAAGACAAAGTTGTAATTACATATGGAGATCTTAGTGTGTACTTATCATTGATGATGCTATGTGATTCAATGATTAGCCACTGATCATTTTGCTTAGATCTAGTTACAAACTGTTCTTGAAAGACAAGCCTGTGATGATCTATGCCAATCATGCTCTAATAAAATGCCTTGATTTCTAAATTTTTGTTTATTTTGGAGATCTATGGATTTGTTTTGTTACTGTGACTTTTGAAATTCACTTTCATGTATTAGTTTGATAATGAATGGAAATTTCTTTTTCCAAAAAAAAAAAAAAAAAAAAATTGAAAAACAAACAAAGAGAAAAAAATCCCCTATTTATAAATGTTATAACTTACAATGAAAAGATATTATGATATCCATTGATACCATTTGAGTTAAGCTTACAGTAAAATGAATAGTCAAATATCGGTTATATACATTATTTATACAAAAAAAGAAATTACTTGATAAAAAACTCAAGTGAAAATTAAATTGTCATTTATAATTTGTAATATAGCTGATCTAATTACACGAATCAAAACTTAATATGATATATCTTATTAATGTATAAAGAAAATTCCAAACAAACTAAAAACATAGCTTTTTTTAATCAAATTTATTAATAACTTCAGTTTGAAGCATAGGTTATTAGCAAAGTGAATTAAGTTTCACTTAATAAAGAAACTCGCTTCAATTTGCATGCACAATAATTACATTGTATCCACCTGTCAGAAATTTGCCACTAGGTAGATATTCCACTTAAACGGGAAAAAAAATCTGGTCATGTGAATAATATAAATAAGAGGTTATTTTTCTTGTAAGGCCTCACATTGACGTCACAAGCAGACCAAACCAAAACGCATATGATTTGGCCCTTGCATTAGGGCTATTGCTACTTAATTAATTAAGTAAAGATTAAATTAATACGCAAAGATGAAGAGTGATCAATTTATTTATTTCTACTATCCTTGTTCCTGAAGTAGAAAGCGTTCCTTCTGTTCCCGGATAGCTTCTTTTAAAAGGGCTTATGCTTCCTCAGTAAATGTTTTAGTAGAAGATATAATTTCCTGGAATTGAGGTTTATTCATTTTTACGTAAGTACGTAACTCAAAGAGAAATTTCCTTACCTGTCCAATTTCTAATGAATCAAGATAACCATTCAGGTTTGTTCATATTAGAATGCAATGAGATACTTATCTATAGTATCATATAATGCAAAAAGAACCTTCTATTATTTAGAGATTTAAGTAATTTTTATTCTACAAAGATTTTATCAATAGGGAAACACGAAATTTATAATTCTTTTTTTATCTTTCATATGTTTCAATATTAAAATTAGAGTCCGTTTTTCTTTTTTATCATGCAACAATTGACCTAAAAATAATTTCAAATCTTGAAATATTTTACATCTTTCCACACATATATATAATTTCCTTGAATACATTCTTCTCAGTAAATTTTTTTCATACATGATGATTCAATATTCATAATATAAAGTAATTTTCCTTAATTTTTCGACTTCCAATTTATTGCATCCATGTAAGGCATTTGCATATTTCTTAGCCTTTGAAAATACAAAAAGAAGAGGCGAAGTCATGTCAGGATAGGGCTACGGCTAACGGCCCATATTTTTGTGTCATAACTAGATTGGTGACAAACTTTTGTCTGAACATGACACGTGTATCAATTGGTGGCCAAATCTTTAGGGTGAGTCACGCGTCATGATACATTCAACATGCATGAACTATAAAATTTAATGCAATTGTTTTTAAACATAAATTAAATATTACGGTTAACATGTTAAACGGCTTAATTAAACGCGTTATATCATAATCAGTTGAAATGATTAAATGCATAAATGACACCTTTGTTATTCTTTGTAACAGGCTAATCCATTTAAAACATGAATATGATTAAATTCACATTACCTTTAATTATGTGTTGCTTACAAAATGTGTAAACAAAGTATTCTCAATTTTTAAGACTCTGTTTAGTCAAATAGAATAACAAATTATCCTATCTAATATTTATTTGGCACGTCTTCCGAACCGGATAAGCCCAAATATATCCAAATAAGAAATCCGAGACAAGAGGTGAAATAAATCCGGATTAAATGAAAAAGTTACAATAACTTAACAAACCCTATTAACTTTTACTAGAGTGATGATGGGATGCATCCTATTATAGGTTCACCCAGCACCCCATCATGACTTAGACTACCGGTTGTTGTCACTCCCAATCACTGCACGTTCGTCCTTGTTGTCGCCTTTGATCGCCACCACCGACCAGACAGCCGACTGCATTCCCATAATTGAGGGTGAAAATAAGAGGTTTTACTTCACATCATCGGAGAACTCAAATCCCTCACGAGTGTGCCAGATCCCTCGAGATCATCGTCCACGACAGAGCTTGTGCATGCCCTTTGTTGGCACTCCCCACCTAACGTCGTGGACCAGTGGACCTCCATCAACCTCCTCTCCGACCGTGGTTACCCCCAGATCCTTAATTTCCGCATCAAATGGTGCCCAGGCAATGCACATGGTGTCCGCCACCGCTTCGCCGCCATTCGCCTCCGCACTAGTGTTATTGCCTCGTCACTACCTCTCCTAATCGCTTCATGACACTCCTGCTGAACCGATTGTAACATCCTGGATCTCTACTGTATATATATATTTGTAAAAGGTAAGTATTATAGATAGACTAGAGAACCAGGAGGCCATACAAAGAATAGCAAGGAAGAGTCGGCACCAAAAAAACTTGCACTCAGAATGTTAGAGTACCACTCGAGTGGAAGGGTGCCAACCCGAGCTGCAGAGAAAGATATATGAAACAGAATAATAGGTAGCTAAAAGAAGGCTGACGAACAGCACAGCCAGGGCAGAAAGCAGGCCACTGTACATATATTGTCCGCCGCTTTGGACACTAAGTCCTCACGATTTTGTTCCTCTTGGGGTAGCTCATACTACCCCCAAGAAAACGCGTATATATAGTTTAGATGGACCCAAGTTTTATAAGTTAACCCAGGACTTTCTCCTTAGGCGATGTGGAACAAAAGAGGGACCCCTTCCTTATGCACGTCCAAGGACCGTCGCTCGGGCCATCATACTGATGATGCTTGTCTTCTCTGGTGTCCGAATTGCCTCATGATGAAGCTAAGCGAGGACTACGACTTGGAATTGGAGAGGATGGTGGATCTTATGAATCGAAGGAGTTGAGGAGAGCGGTTTGATGGGCTAGCAAGGGAGCTCAAGGAGAAAGATCTGGAGATCCCGCGGGAAATTATCCTAGGCATGTAGGATTTTCAGGAAAAAAAAAAGAGATTTTCAATCGTATTTTAGATTGCACAAAATATCTAGAAGATGTTCGGAGAATTTTTAATCCCATTTTATTCTATTATATTTCAATCTGAATTCAGATCAAATGCAGCAAAATAATTATGAAGTAATGGTCGGAATTAAATTTTATCCAATAAAGTAAGGATCGGACATGTCCTTTCTCTCTTTTAGATTGGATCGGACTAGGTTGGCGTAAATTTGCAACAATAGGACGAATGAGCAGAGCATGTACTCAGATAAAATATTAGAGATAAGAAAACACCAAAGTCATTTAATTCAATTCTTTTTCTCCTACTCATTATTGACTTTCTCCTACTTTCTTTTTCTTCTTTAAATTCCTTAGCATTTCATTTTCTTCCGAGAAGAAAACGGAAAACTAATCTGATTGGACCGGCCAATATTTTTTTTTTTTTTTTTTTTTTTTTTTTTTTTGTGAACGTTCTTCTTTCATGGATCTCTCCAATTTTCCACGTTTGACACACGTAGAAAAAGGGCATGTGCTTCTTATGGCCAGGAAAATTTCGAGTATGTCGGAATTATGAAAATGGTCAGACACATGGCGTGCATCGTGGGAAAACTTTCTCAGTGGAGAAAACGAGAAGACAACAAACACACACAAACTTTCTGGAATACCATCCGCTTAATTCATGAATCTACTAACTTACCCTGGTTATGTGTCGGGGATTTCAACGACTTTCAATACCCCTGGGAGAAGATGGGACGGAAACCAGCTAATTATCTCAGAATGTCATCATTTCGGCAGTTACTTGATGATTGTTCTTTAATAGAGCTGGATAGTAACGGTTGTGAGTTCACCTGGTCTAACAATCGGGAAGGGAATGAGTTAGTGAAGGAAAAGCTCGACCATGCCTTCTGCTCTTCGGATTGGCATTTTCTATATCCATCTACCACGGTGTTTGCTTTACCATCGATTGGCTCGGATCACTCCCCACTTGTGTTGCATACCCATTATCTGCCTGTTAAGCCACAAAAGAGATTTCACTATGAAGCTTACTGGAGCCAACATCCAGAATGTACTGAAATAGTTCAGGCAGTATGGGAGAGACACCACTCTTCCTTACCTTCTAAATTGCAAGCTGTATCTCACAAGTTAACTCGCTGGAGTCGTTCTCGCTTCAGTAATGCCAGGCAACAGATTCTGCAACTAAAGCAACAGCTTCAGACCATCACAAACCAGAAATCATATCGAAGTGGAGATAAGGAGTTAGCCACTAAAATTCGAGCTGAAATTCATCAACTCTGGAATCAGGAAGAACAATTCTGGGCGCTGCGTTCAAGACTTAACTGGTTAGCATGGGGAGACAAGAACTCAAAATTTTTTCATGCTTGTACTGTACAAAGGAGACAGAGAAATAGAATTTGCTTACTTAAGGATGAAGACCAGAACTGGCATAGAGAGCCTGATCAGCTTAAAACAATGACAATGGGCTTCTTTATTCAACTTTATCACTCTGTGGGTCCCAGGGATTTTCTTCCATTTCTCTGCAAATGTCCAACAATAGTTACTTCTCAAATGAATACTCATCTTATGAGTGCAGTAACAGAAGAGGAGGTCTCCAATGCTACCTTTCAACTGGGTCCTTCCAAGGCTCCTGGTCCTGACGGCCTCAATGGACTCTTTTACCGGCATCACTGGATCACCATCAAAACACAAATAGTCAAGACTGTACAAGACTTTTTCCAATCTGGTCACATGCCTCCTCATTTAAACCGAACAATCATCACCTTGGTCCCCAAAGTTCATCGCCCGAAAGTATTGATCAAGTATCGTCCAATCAGTCTCTGTAATTTTGCATACAAGATTATTGCAAAAGTCATGGCAAATAGATTGAAAGGTTGGCTACCTAGTCTAATTAATCCAGAACAAGCAGCTTTTGTCAGTGGCCGACAGATTCAAGATAACATTTTGTTGGTTCAGGAAGTACTCCACCAGTTTAAAGTTCGATCTAAAACAAAACAATTCAATCTTATTCTCAAGACAGACATGCAGAAAGCCTATGATCGTGTGGAGTGGGATTTCCTCGCAAAGCATATCTAACACGGTTGGGATTCGCACCTAAATGGGTACAGATGATTATGGCATGCATCACAACGGTTTCCTATAGTATTCGCTTCAATGGAGAACAACTACCATATTTTACACCTACTAGAGGAATCCGCCAAGGAGACCCCCTATCCCCCTACATTTTTATATTAATGGCTAATGCTTTATCAACAGTTATCAAGCAAGCAATCGATATGGGTCATTTACAGGGGATCCAATTTAACAGAACTTGCCCTAAGCTTTCCCATTTATTTTTTGCTGATGATGCAGTGTTCTTTCTTAAAGCTTCACTCTCTGAATGCCAAAATCTCACTCAACTATTGCATCAGTATTGTCATGCCACTGGTCAACTTCTTAACAGGAATAAGTCTGCCATTTTTTTCAGCCAGAACTGTCCTCAAACATTACAGGAGACTTTACAAAGTGAATTTCGAATACCTGTGGTGCGAAGATTCGGTAAGTACACAGGCATCCCTTCGATTGGGGCGTTCCAAATGTGAGATGTTCTCCTGGATTTTGGCAAAAACGAATGCAAAATTAGGCGGGTGGAAGGCAAAGTTTTTATCTAAAGGGGGTAAGGAGATTTTACTTAAGGCGATCATACAGCCTTACCTCAATATGCGATGTCCCTTTTTCGCTCCCATTGTCTCTGCAGATTGATGGAAAGCAAGATATCACGTTTCTGGTGGAGCAAACAGCAACATGAGTCGGGCATACACTGGATGAAATGGTCAGCAGTTAAGCACTCGAAAACAGATGGGGGAATGGGATTCAGAGATCTAACTACTTTCAATATTGCGATGATCGGCAAACAAGCGTGGCGTTTTCTCCAGCAACCTCATGCACTTTGGACTCAGTTGTTTAAAGGTCTATATTTTAAACATGCTTCTTTTCAAAATGCCACTTCAGGCTATAGACCTTCGTGGGGATGGAAAAGCATATTAAAGGGCAGGGATGCTATAATTCCTAAAACTCGATGGCTGGTGAAAGATGGATCCAACATCAACATCCGAACAGATTATTGGCTATCTATTGGTAAATTAGGAGGATGTGCAGCGGGGGGAACCTATCAAAGTAGCTGATATCTTAGATTCTTCGTCAGCAACTTGGAAACAGGAGCTTATTACAAGTTTTTTCAATGACCAGGTTAGTGAAGCTATCCAAAACACTCCGATTAATTCATCGCTCACCTCAGATCAATTAGTATGGACAGCCACATCATCAGGAGTTTTTACAGTGAAGAGCTGCTATCACTACTTACTTTCCACAAACCGAACCTTACCTGTCACGGCTTCATCCTCTTATCAGCCTCCCCATCATCTGTGGAAACGAATTTGGCATATGAACACAGCTCCTAAAATCCGAATCTTTTTGTGGCTGGCCTGCAAAAATGCCATCGCAACAAAAGAAAATCTATACATCAGACATCTATCTCCCAATCCCTACTGTACTCTTTGTGCACAAAACATCCCAGAAACTGTTGAACATATCTTTTTCTATTGTAATTGGACTCGCCGCATATGGTCACACGCCCAGATTAGAATACTTCTTTCTCTTACCTCAGTGAAAAGATTGGATGCATGGTTGGCTACTCGCGCCACTCATCCTCTCTCCTCCCCGACCTTTGAAGTCATTGCTACCTTGATGTGGGAGATCTGGTGCCAACGCAATACTGCTATCTTCCGGCAAAAAGTTCCGAATCCCCTCCAGGCGATAGATAATGCAATATCCCAGAGTCGAATCTTCACCAGCCTTCAACCCCCAAAATCTAGGGTTCCAAAATCTCAAGTTAGCAAGTATCACCGATGGAAGCCACCAGATACAGGCATAATCAAATGCAACATCGATGGGGCTTTTGTATCAGGCAATCGTCACGGAGCTATTGCTTGTATTTACCGAAATAGCAAAGGTGAACTCACTGATATGTTTACCGAGACTGTACCTGCGAAGTCGGCGTTCCAATCGGAGATTTTCGCCCTGATCAGGGCCCTCCATCATCTCATCAAGAAGGATCTGCACCTCCATCGTGTAGAGTTTGAATCCGACTGCCTCATCCTGCTGGAGATCCTTCAACAGAAGCGGCCGCAGCCCTGGGAAGAACGACACCTTTTCGCTACTCTCCACGACCTCCTCTCTCGGTGCCCTAATGTGTCGCTCAATCATGCTAGTCGAGAGGCAAACCTAGCGGCGGATTGGGCCGCCAAAGCCCATAGGGCCCAAGGCTTATCCAGCAATTGGATTGTTTTCCCTCCGCATCCTTTCCTGAATATTGTACTTAGTGACGCTCTTTTAGCTGGTTGTCTTTCTCCTTTTACCTAATATATCAGCTATTTCGTCCAAAAAAAAAAAAAAAATTATGTATCCCAAAAAATTGAAAATTATTCTCCATCGGATACGAATTCCTCATTCAATCATGGACATGCAGGACAAATTTTGCAGGACCAGGCCGCCACCCAATTTCTCTCCCTCGATTGTGATTTTGGCAGGTTGTAATGAAGACGCCCCCGACTGCCCACACCGCCCGCGGATTTGGCAACGACTCAGCATGAAAATGCATGTCGGAATCAATCAAAACTCGATCGTCAAATGAAAACGGTCGTTACTAACTTGATATAGAAATACCTATGAATTCGTACACTCATTTAATTATGCTTATTGCCCGTTATCGGGTGTCTTTTTTGTATGGCCACATCACCTTTACACGTTGTGGTGTAGTTTCGTTAAACCCTAGGATTGCCGTGTCAAGTCCTAATTCCCCCTTTTTTTTTTTTTGGTTCAAAAGTCCTAATTCCCTTTCTTTTCTTTTTTTGGACAAGAAAACTAGATATTATTACTAACAAAGAGTCTGATCATATACAGCAAGAGCGTCAATACATAGTAAATTCAAAAGAGCCGAGGGGGGGTAACAACCCAGTTTCTAGGAAGACAACCCATACGCTGGGCTTTGGCTATCCAGTCGGCTACTCTATTAGTATTGCGGTTACAGTGGGCGAGTGTTATTCCCGACATAGTCTTCAGCTTTTGCTTAGCCCGGTCCACTAGGGGTTGTCTCGTAATGAAATACTAACTTTAGGTTGGATCCTACTTTTGGCTCAAACTTTATTTTATCTCATAAAAAAAAAACACAAGCTTTAAGTCTGTACCCAAATTTGGCCACGTCAAGCACGTCAAGTCTTAGTCTAGCGGTACCACTAAAGATCTCTCTTTGCCCCCATGTGATTCTGCTTGACGAGAATTGGATTTTGGTAGCAACTGAAAGTTTGTACCTTTTTATGAGAAAAAAATTACAGCCAAAATTGAAATCTAACCTAAAAAAATTGCGAATTTTTATGAGACAAATAAAAGTTTGGGTAAGAATCAAAACTCGACCTAAAATTTTTATTTTTTTATGAGAGAAAAAAATGTCGGGCTAGAATTAGGATCCAATCATTTGGGATTTAAGAGAATTGGGCCACTGTATGCAGTTTGTTTGAGAATCTGGATACTTAGAATTTTCATGCTTGGAGAGAGACTATAATAAAATTTTCCAATTACGTACTCCCCCTTCTTTTCCTTGAAGAGATTCCAATTCCAAGATAAATCCAACAAGGCCCGGAGTAGCTGATGTGCATGCAACATCGATATTCCTCTCTCTTTTGCCAAATTAAAAGGAAGATGCAAAACAAAAGAGCAAAAGAAAAATAAAGAAATCCTTCAAAGGAATAAAGGGCCAAAAAGAAACAAAAACTAAAAAGCAGAAGGAAGAAAATTATTTATAAAAAAAGAAAAAGAGGGGACCATTGAAAGGAATGGCTGACGAAGGCGTCGCAGAAGAGACAAGCAATAAGTGGAATTCTATCAACCAAAAGAAGAACATCTTCCCCCCATCCCCGTCTAACCCCCTCATTCATAAATATCAAATAAGGAGATAAAATATAAATAATTTATTAATTTATTCGAGTTTGAGTTCAAGTTTAACTTAAATTTCGAACACGACCTGATTGAAAATTTTATCAGATTCTAGCTCGAGCTTCAAAAACAAGTTTGATTAAACTCGACTTTGAGTTGAGTTAGATCATTGAACTGTAAAATAAGACTATGCCTTTCGACAGTGATGTCTTTTCCTTTCCCTCCCCAAAAAATCAACACATTCAATTGTGCGGACTTCCAGACTCGGTTGAGAGGAGCGAGGAACTGAAGAATTCATTCAACTCGGCGTCACAGACAGGAAGCTCTCTTCGGTATAAGTTATCAATTTCCAGATTATTATTATCTTCGATCGACACATTTCTCTATTTGTCGCTTTGGCTTTTTCTCTTTTGAAAATTAAGGTTGCTTGAGTTCATTTTTCTTCTTATCTTATCCTTTCCTTAGACTAGAGTGGACTTTCGACAAGATAACTCAAAAAAAAAAAAAAAAATGGAAATTGGATGTGACTCAGAAACTGTTATGTAAGCAAATCCAATTTTAGAAAACAACGACTCTCAAATTATATAAAATACGTATTTGAAATTCCACAAGTCCAATCGGTTGCTATAGACTTGTGAAAGAGATTAGTGGTCAACAAATCTCTCATTCTAAAAATAACGGAGAACTTTACCAAAGCATTCACATTTTTTAAATTAAAACCTGCAAATTTGTGATGCTCTACTTTGGATGTATGATTGCCACGTGGTAAACACGTGGCAGAGATGTATTCAATTGTATATAGTTGATGAAAAAAACTTTTGAATTTTTATTTGGTTCAATATTAATTTATTAATATAAAAATAATTTACACTCTTACTTTTACATAGTGGACATATGAATGATAACATTGTTAACAATCTCAATTCGAATAAAGGTATATTTAGTTATTTACAATGACGGTAGACTTAATAATAGTCCATTTAAGTTTATTTATTTTTTATTCTCAAATTCTTACTTGAAAAGGGAATAAAGAGAATGTATCTCCATAGTCATTCTTAACCATATAGCTTATTTTAGAAAGATTTTACGACAACAGCAGAAACCATTTGAGTTAAACTTAAAGTAAATAAAAAGTCACAAATAATAATAGATGTCAATTATATACATTATTCATTAAAAAAAGCTTACCACATTGCATATGTAGATTTTTTCATATGAGAATTGTTACTTAATAAAAAGTACCCTTAATTGGAAATTAAATATTAATATTTACAACTTGAAATTTAGCAAATCTAACTACATTAATCATTTAAAATGAAATGTCATCCCTTAAACATTTAGATACCACAGTAAAATTAATTTGGAAATTTAACATGATATATCGTACTGATTTAAAAAGAGAACTCCAAACGGATTGAAAACAAAGCTTTTTGTCAAATATATTTTATTCGATTTGAAGTATAGTGTATTTGCAAAGTGAATAAATTTCATTTGATGAAGAGATTCGCTTCAATTTGCACATATAATAGAACTGTCAGAAATTTGCCACAAGGCAAACATTTAGCTTAAATGGGAAAAAATTTGGTTAGGTGAATGATATAAATAAGAGTTATTTTTCTTATAGGGCCTCACAGTGACGTCACAAGCAAACCTAACCCAAAAAAACATAATTCGGCTCTTGCATTAGGCCTATTACGAGGTTTATTCATGTCACAATGCAAAGAAATATTTATCTATAGTATTATCTAATGCAAAGAGAACCTTCTATTATTTAAATATTTGAGTAATTTTCTATTTATCTCTCATATGTTTCGATATTAAAATTTAACTTTTTTATCTTGCAACAACTAACCTAAAAATGATTTCAAATCTTGAAATATTTTGCATCTTTCCACATACATAATTTCCTCGAATTGTATAGTCTTCTCAGTAAATGCCTTTCATACATGATGATTCAATATTCATAATATAAAGTAATTGTGCTTAATTTTTCGACTTCCGATTTATAGGATCCACATAAGGCATTGACATATTCCTTAGCCTTTGAAAATACGAAAAGAAAAGGCGAAGTCATGTCAGGATAGGGCTGATGGCTCGTATTTTTGTGTCATAAAAGTATTGGTGTTAAATTTTTGTCAGAACATGACATGTTTATTAATTAGTGCCAGATTTTTAAAATCCCAAACTATGGACTAGGCTTATCGGAATTTGGATGGGTCACATGTCATCATATAGTCAATATGCATGAACTATAAACTCTCATGTAAATGTATTTTAACATAAATTAACGTGCTTCAATACATCCAAAGTTCGTATAATGGGATAAATGTTACACAGCTTAATTAAAGGCGTCAAATTTAAATCATAATCAATTGAAATGATTAAATGTGCGAATGATGCATTTTTTCTAATGTAATGGGATAACCCCTTTATGACATGAACATGATTAAATTCACATCATGTTTAGTTGTTTATTGTTCTATAAATTGCGTAAACGGAGTATCCCAAACCTTTAAGGCCTAGTTTGCTAGTTCAGATTTGACTCTGAATAGAATAACAAATTATTCTATTCAATATGTGGCAATGTCTTCAAAACATTATAAACTCAAATATATCCAGATAAGAAATCCAAGATAAGGGATGGGATAAACCCAGATTGATAAAAAAAAATACAAATAAATTAACAAACCCTATTATCCTTTGATGGAGTGATGGAGTAATACATCCTAATATAGCTTCATTGACCGTCGTGCAATCGTGTTGCCTTTGACCATTGGCAACCAATTAATCATGTTCCGATGATTGAGTGTGAAAAGGAGAGGTTGTATTTCACATTAAAGAACTCAGATTGGTAATGATCTAGTCCAGTGAGAGTGGGAAGTAGTTGCCGAGACTAGAGGACTTGGACAAGGGGTGACTCCTAGCAGGTTTCTAAAATGATAAAGAGGGTAGGAATGAAATGGATTGTGGATTGAACATGGAGAAAGCAATTTTGAGATGTGTGTGTGCGTGCGTGCACGTGAGCGAATAGAATAACAAATTATTATGTTCAATATATGGCAATGTCTTCAAAACATTATAAACTCAGATATATCTGGATAAGAAATCCAATATAAGGAATGGGATAAACCCAGATTGATAAAAAAAAAATACAAATAACTTAACAAACCCTATTATCCTTTGATGGAGTGATGGAGTAATACATCCTAATATAGCTTCATTGACCGTCGTGCAATTGTGTTGCCTTTGACCATTGGCAACCAACTAATCATGTTCCGACAATTGAGTGTGAAAAGGGGAGGTTATACTTCACATTAAAGAACTCAGATTTGTAATGATCTAGTCCAGTGAGAGTGGGAATTAGTTGCCGAGACTAGAGGACTTGGACAAGGGGTGACTCCTAGCAAGTTTCTAAAATGGCAAAGAGGGTAGGAATGAAATGGATTGTGGATTTAAGATGGAAAAAGCAATTTTGAGATGTGTGTGTGCGCGTGCACACGAGCGCATGTAAATTGGAATTAACTCATGAATGCGTCTTTTGACAAAACGACAAATTTTGCTTTAGAATTTCAAAGTTAAGTGTGCTTAGGTTAAAGCATTACTAGGATGGATAGTCTTTTAGGAAAGTGTCTACCTACATGCCAAAGACAGAAAGGTTACCTTCAATGTGGGACAAGTCAAGGCAAACAATATATTGAGTGAGTAAATTTCTAATTTCACTTTATTTTATCATATCATAGTCCGAATTCAGATGAGGAAATACAACTTAAGTCATATGAACTAACGGTTGGACTTAAATTTTAGGGTTAATACCGCAAAAAAAACCTCAAACTAGCACATTTGCGATAAGCTTATTTCAAACTAATTTTTTTACCATAAAAACCCCAAACTAGTACATTTATAACAAATTTTTTAACAAACTAGTATATTTGTGATAAATTTACCTATTGTTAGTTTCCGTTAAATTTTACTGTCAAATTGTTAAGTCAGATGATATGCGACACTTCACTAGTAGTTTTTAATTATATAAGTTTGAGATTTCACTCTCCGTTTGATTTTTATAGTATTAATTTAATTTAATAGAAGGTATGTTTGTTACATATATACTTGTTTGAACTTTTTGATGGTAACAAAAATTAATTTATGATAAATTTGTCATAAATGTAACGGTTTATGATGCTTTATGATCATTTGGGGTAAATTTGTCAAGGGCCTATCAGTTTGGGATTTTTGATGATTTAAAAATTAGTTTTAGATAAATTTATCACAGATATACAAATTTTGGATTTTTCATAGTATTACCCCAAATTTTATCCCATAAAGTAATGATCGGACGTGGCCTTTCTCTCTTCTGGATTGAATTGGACTAGGTCTGTGTAAATCTGTAAGAATATGATGAATCAGCAGAACTTATCCTCGGATAAAATATTAGAGAAAAGAAAACACCAAAGTCATTTAGCTTATTCTCATGTACTTTACGAAGGTTTACAATTTAAGCACTTAGTATTGTCTTTCTCCTACTTTCTTTTTCTCTTTTTGATAAATTCCTTAGCATTTCATTTTCTTCCGATAATTAAATAGAAATTTAATCTGATTGGACCGACCAATTTTTTTTTCTTTTTCTTTCAAGTGTTTTCTTTCATGGGTCTCTCCAATTTCCCACGTTTTTACACATGTAGAAAAAGGGGTTTTTTTAACATCTGGCATGCATCATGGGAAAACTTTCTTAGTGGAGAAAACGAGAAGATAAAAAAATACACATATCTTTATCAATTATATATCCCAATTTTTTTTTTTTAAAAAATCATCTGCATCGAATATAAATTCCTCATTCAGTCATGGACATGCAGGACAAATTTCGCGGGACCTGGCCGCACAAGATTTCTCCCTCTTGATTGATTGTGATTTTCGCAGGTTGTAATGAAAACGCCTAAAAAAGTGGATGTCGATTGACAATTCCGCCTTACATATTTGACATCAACTTGGCACGAAAATGCATGTCCTAATCAATCGAAAACCTCGATCGTGAAATGAAAAGAAAGGGATTATTATTAAATTTTTGTGAGTTTCGTTCAACAGATTAACAGGGGGAAACAATATAATTATTGACTTGGCAAAGGTCAAAAGAAATTCTCTTTCTAAGTTGGGCGTGTGCGAAGTCATTGGTCAAGATTAGCAGCAGAATTTCTTAACAATTGCTTAATCGTTTCTTCTCAAGATTTGTAAGTCAGTCCTTCGAATCGCATTATTTTATACTAAAATTAATATCATGCCTCCAACGACTTTACTTCCTATAGACGATTTGCAGCCCGCGATTCAAATTGGAGACGGATTTTTCAAATTAGCTCACCCTCCCTAGATTGCGACCCTTTATCCCAACCATTGGCATGGGTGTTGAAAACATTAGGGGCACAATGACTTGATGTTCACATTTTTTATTTTTCAAATCAATGTATCGGCCTTTATGACTTATACGTCTCGTCTTTGTTGAAAAAAATGACTCAAGAACTTGGCATGATACGCGTTTAACGTCATATCGAAGTACTAACGAATTCATTTAACATGAAATTCAATTAGTTAAAGAATGAAAATCTTGATACTTGGAATTTTCATGCTCGAATAGGAATATCTTGTAATGAAATTATGCAAAAAATGAAAACTTTATCACATAATTCTATCCTTTGTTTCCTTAAAGAGATTCCACTTCCAAGATAAATCCAACAAGGCCCAGAGCAGGAGACGTGCATGCAACATCGATAATCTTCTCCTTTGGCAAATCGAAAGGAAGATTGCCAAACAAAAAGAGAAAAAGAAAAATAATAAAACTAGGAGAAAAAAAAATTCATTCAAAGGGAATAAAGGGCCCATAAGGAAACAAAAACAAAAAAGCAAAAGAAAGGAAATTTTATATATTAAAAAAGAAAAAGAAAAAGAAAACAAGAATCCGATGAATTGAAAGGAATCGTTGACGAAAAGATGTCACAGAAGAGACAAACAATAAGTGGGATTCTCTGATCTCCTTGTTCACCTTAAAGAACAACATCTTCCCCCACATCCCCCAATCTTAACCCCCACAACCTCACCTCATTCATTCCCTTTTTTTTCTTTTTCTTTAATTTTTTTTCTTTTTTTTTTCTTTTTTACTTTAAGATCTTGTCTATACATGGCAAACAAATCAAAATCCCACAACAACAAATACCCAATGGACACCAAGCCTTGGTCCAAATTGAAATGCAATTCCCCAAAATATAAAAAAAATCGACCCGAATTTTACATCACCCGATATGTTGACGTGATATCAGTGACTCAATTGAAAGCTTTCCTATGTTTAAGGGATGTGACCAATTGATTGGGAATATTGTGGCAGCACACCTCATGTGTGACTTACATGACTGACTCGATTATAATTCACGTGCCTCCTTAGCGTTGGGGCGGCCTATGTTGGCTTGGTGCACTTGGGAAAGCCCGAGTTTGAGCTACTTGATAAACTTTTGGCTTGTCAGCTCGGCTGGGGGCGGATGTCCTTGAGGAGGCCCACAACCTGTTGCATGGTGGGCCGCTTCCCGGGCGACTCCGCCGTGCACAAGTAACCCACGTGGAGGCACTCCACCATCTCGCTCACCGTGCCGCCGCAGCCGATCCTCAGCCTCCTCTCGAGCGCCTCCTCGCCGCGCCCTTCCCTCACCAGCCTCCTCGCCCATGCCAAGCTCTCCTCGCTCCCTTCTCGCCCCGTCAAAAGCTCCACCAAGATCATCCCGAAGTAATAAACGTCCGTCTCCGGGGCGGGGTCGGCACGCTCGATTCTCCCATCCCCAAATTGCTCTATCCCACCCCCGAAATTCTGGATCCCAAAGTCGGAGATCCGGGGCTCGAAGTCGTCGGCGAGGAGGACATTGGAAGCGACGAGGTGGCCGTGGGCGGACCCCGCATGGTGGAGGTAGGCGAGGCCCCGGGCGACCCCAACCGCAATGCGGTGGCGCGTGAGCCAGTCCCCCTTCTCCTGGGGAGGACGACTCGCCACCGGGATGCTCCCACGTGTCGGTGCTCCAGTCCTCCACGTTGGGTGCCCCGGCTGGGAGCTCGTGGAGCCATTGGCGGAGGTCCCCGTTGGGCATAAATTCGTACAGCACCAGCTTCTCCTTGCCTGCAACTCAAAGAGAAAAGTCCTCTTCATTCGTACGCAAAAATTAAATGAAGAAATGGATCCATACGGAAAATAATAAAAGCGTCACCTAATTAAGGTATATAACAATGATAATTCCCTCGTGTTATTCCAATATAAAAATATTCAAACTTGCATTAAGTAGAGAGACGAAAATTACAAAAAACCCCAAAACTAAAGATAATGTGATATAAAAAATTACAACAACCCTAAATCCATTTCTTTTTGTATTATAAAAAACCTAAACTTAAACATGCATGACATATATACATTCTATTTCAATTTCATTTATGAAATATTTACCGCACTGGTACAGGTCTTTTATGACAAAAATATTTAGGGTATTTGTACGATAAAACTCGATGTATTTATATCACAACGGACATAATTTTGAATTTTTTGTGGTATTGAGTAAAAAAAATTGAACATTGACCAAAAAATTTGAAAATGAAGAGCTTGAATTTGATCACAAATGCCAACGCAAAATCTAGGACTCTGAGAGAGAAAAGTTCTGATGACGATCGGAAAGTGTAATCATGACGGCCGTGCGTCGGTTTACGTGTCCGGAAAGAGTACAAAAAAACCCTAAAACGAAAATAACCTCACGGGAGAAAAGAGAGAGAGAGAGAGAGAGAAGAAAAGGAAGAGTCCGGCGAGTACGACACCGCCGCACGGACGCAAGAAATGGAAATCGAAAAATTTCGGACAAAACTCCGGGAGATCCCCGTGACCCGATTTAAATGCCGGTAGTTGAAACAGAGAGAGAGAGGTAGGTCAATGCCCTGAAAAGGGCCAGAGACATCTGCAGCAGTGCCAGTGGAAAAGATGGCCATTCCCCAAGCATAAAAAGTTACCCAAAAAAAAAAAGTCAATCAATGCAACCTTTCGAGCCAAACCGCCGCCTTTAAAGTGCATAGATATTGATTCAGATATTAATTTTCCAATCTCCTGTCGATATAATACTAAGTTTTTGTAAAGTTTCAGTGATATTTAGGACTAATGATAAAATTAAACAGTTCATAACTGATATTTCAAAACCAGTTTTTAGTGTACAGTCGGCAACTAGATTGCTTCAAGAAAAGTTCCTATGAAGATTTACTATGAATCTTTGAGTACGGTTCGATTATTAATTTTTCAATTTGGCTAATGCAATATAAATCTTTGCATGAAATTCCAATGAAATTTAGGATTATAATAATAAAATTGAAGAGTTTAAGACCAGATAAATATTTTTTCAGTCTAAGTTTAGCGTAAATAGTAAAAAATTTAAAGTAAGCTAACAAATGAATAAATGAAAAACGCAAAAGAAGAATATGCAAATTATGAGTTTAGTGTACAGTGCGGTACTAAATTTTTGCACGAAATTTCAGTAAAATTTAGGATTATAATAATAAAATTGAAAAATCGTTTACTAAGTTTAGGACTTGATTATGTAATCATGAGTGATAAAAAGCAAAACCTTTAAAGTAAGCTACCAAAAAAAAAAAATAGAATGAAAATCGTAAAGAAGGAAAAAAAAAAAAGGAATGCAAAGAAGTAGCCACGTACCGGCGATGCAGTAGCCAGAGATGGGCAGCAGGTTCGGGTGCTTGAGCTTGGCGAGCCCCTCGAAGACCCCCGCGGCGGCGCCGGGGCCGACGGCCCTCGCGCCGTCGAGCACCCGGATCGCCACGTGGAGGTCCCCCGGCAGCACCGCCCGGTAGACCGGCCCGCACCGCCCCTCCCCGAGCAGCGACTCCCGCCCGAACCCGGACGTGGCGGCGATCAGGTCCCGGAAGGTCAGGCTCATCAGCGGCTTCTCGAACATCACCACCGCCGCCGACGACGGCTCCCTGATGTCCGCCACCCACGCCGTCCCCGACTCCGTCTCGAACGCGAACGGCCCGGACGCCTTCTCCATCCGGAACTCGGGCCGGGCCGGGCCCGATATGGCCCACTTGTTCTTCCTTCGGGCGAAGGTGCCCCTCCTCCCGAAGTAGACGCAACAGAGGGCGGCGACCAGGGCCGCCGCCGCCGCTGTCGGAACCAGAATCAGGACTAGCCGCCTCTTCCGCGACTCGTGTCTCTTGCCCCCGGCGAGTTTCTCGGTGGGTCGGGTAGCGGGGCTCGTCGAGTTACGGTGACGCGTCGCCGGGCTCGGGGTTTTCCTAGCGTCGGCTTCGAAAACGAGGTTCTTCCCGGCGTGGAGGAACGCGGAGTCCCCGTACTTCCGGCGAGTCTCGGGGCCGACCCGGCCGGCGAAGTTGTTGAGCGAGACGTTCAAGGACAAGATGCCGGCCAGCGGAGGGAAATCGTCCGGGAAGACGCCGGTTAGCGAGTTGTTGGAAAGATCCAGGTACCTCAAGGACTTGAGGGACGAAACGGGTCGCGGGTCGCCGGAGATGATGCAGCCCGAAACGTCGAGCCGCTCGAGCGCGGCGAGATCGGAGAGGCCGGGAGGGAAGGCCCTGAGCTTGTTGCCGGAGAGGTCGAGGACGCGGAGGCGCGAGAAGAAGCGGGAGAAATTGCCGAAGCTGGAGAACCGGTTGCGGGACAGATCGAGGACTTGCAAGGGCGACGAAGACGAGACGTTCCCGGCTCCGCCGCCGGAGAAGGCGATGCCGCCGCCGAAGCGGTTGGAGGAGAGGTTGAGCTCGACGAGGCTCGAGTCGGCGATGAGCCACCCGGGGACGGCGCCGTGGAGGGAGTTGCCCGAGAGGTCGAGGGCGCGCAGGCCCTTCACGTCCCTCAGGTGCTGCCACGCGACGTTCCCGCTCAGGTTCCGAGAGGGGAGGCGGATGTCGGCGATGATGGACGGCGACGAGGTGCAGGCGGAGAGAAGCCAGGAAGGGTCAAAGCCGTAGACGGAGGCGAAGGCCAGGGAGACGAGATTCCGGTCGTCGGCCGTCGCGGTGGAGTTGCACGCCGAGTCGGCCAGGACGAGCCACGACGACGCGAGCGCGATGAAGAACGGCCAGAGGAGGCCGCGCCCGCGGATAGTTCCCATGCCGGAGATTTCAGGGGCTATCGATCGCCGTCGCCGGCGGCATGGAGAGATGGAGACAGATGCTGGCTGCTGAGTTTTATCGAGCGGAGATGGTGGTGGTGGTGGCGGTGGCGGTGGAGGAGGTGGTGGTGGTTTTGGTTTGGCTTTTTAACCGGGGTCGTCTGCGGTGGTAGTGAAGTAGCTAGGACTAAAAGGAGGAGGTCGTCAAGCGGTCGCAGAGAATTTTCGCAAAGGAAGGTGGGCCCACAACCGAGACGTGTCGCTCTCGGAATGGATAATGCGTTGCTGAGGTGGCTGCCCGAGGGAAAGGGAAGGAGAGCTTCTCCGTGAAGCCCTCGCTTTCTTTTTCTTTCCTTGTTTTTTCTCCTCCTCTTTCCCTTTTCTGTGTGGACTGTGGAGTGGGGGAGATCTTTCTTTTCTATTTCTTCTTTTTTTCTTCCCTTTTTCTCTCCTATGGAGTTTAGTTTTAGCCAGGGATCTAATTACTCTCTATTCATGGACCTCCACTTTTGTTTTTGCCCCTCAACAAGCAAAAGGTAAAAAAAAAAAAAAAAAAAAAAAAAAAATTGGACTTTGTCTTGCACGGAAATTTCCCGCGATTGTTGTCAATCGTCGAATGAAGTGATGATATCGATTGTCCAGCTAACGCGTTTTTAATCATGTGATCGGCGTCGGTGAGTGCCGTACTGTCAAATTGAGCATGGTGAAGTCGATGTGCTCAAGCTTATTGGAGCGCTGAATTGATTGTTCTTTTTAGCCCCACTCTAACAGAGAAAATTTTACAGGCATCTTATCATGTGGGCGTTAGGTGAGTTTTACTCAATCTACTTATTCACTTGCATTGGGCTTACATGAGAAAGGTGTAAGCAATAATAGACCGTTAAGTAATCTTTGTCCACCATTACTTTCTTAAGTTTTATCCAATTTCAAACGTGGACTAAATAAAGGAATTTGTTAGAAGAATCAAAGTAAAATAGGAAAATGAGACAATTATTCCTTAAATTTTGGCCCAACATGTAATGTGACCTTTTAAACTTTTGGTGCATGTTTAATATAGTTCATGAATTATATTGAATATGTATAAAAAATTTAGATGACTACATTGAACAAATTATAAGTTGAGAAATCACGATTAAAGGATTAGAAGTTTACAAATATTATTGTATATTGAGTCAAAGTTCAGAAATCATTATGAAGTTACCCAACTTGGATATACATGTTTTTATCAGTTTGTATTTGCATTTATGCATTTTTTTTCTGGGGTCAAAGACATTCTACATGTTATATTACTTATATTAGTATATAATTGTCGCCAATTATGACATCGAGGATGTTGTCACTTGTGGTACTTCTATGAATTTATTGCACCGCAACCCGGTGCATAAATACTGAAAAAGAAAGCGTTCTATAAAGTTGAACAAACAGAAGAAAAGGACATGCTCAAAGTGCATCACGCGAGTATTTTAAACGAAAGTATAGTTAAAACAGATATATGATAAAAAAAAAAAAAAGGAATTGGAAGAGCGTGAAATTTATTAGCATAATTGCATGATTTAATTTATTTTTATTTTAGAATATGGAGATCCCTACCAGTGTCATATTTTTTAGATGAAAATTAGTTCAATTTTCCATTGATTGACTTCTAATATAGATATATCTTTATTTTACCATTATTTGAGGGAAATCGCGAGTTTATAATAAATTAATATCAAAAGTATGAGCTTTATATTAAGTTATATACGGTTATTAAAGTAATAGGAAACATAATAAGCCATATAAGTTTATTTAAAAAAAAAGATTAAGTGGATGTCTGTATAAATGCGCCAGCACTTTTTTTTTCATTATTTTAATCATTTCGAGCTTAATTTATACAGACCAAGCAATAGAAAATAAAACAACATAACTTTACGCTCAATTGTTGTTCATTTTGTATTATTAGATCAAGTGGACTTTATCACTTAATGTATTATATTATATCTATTTTTTATAGGGTGGAATACTTTATCTTTTTATTCTACTAGTTTATTTTTTATAAGTGGCATCTTTAATTTCTTCTTTTGTTAACTCTAATATTATCTTTACATAAAGTGAGTGTATTTGTTAACTAAATTTTATCTTGTGCTTGAATTTGGCATATTTTCTATTAGAGATAATTCAATAAGAAATACATTCATATTTTGTTTGATTTACATTTTTTTTTTTTTTTTGGATAAAGTGATTTACAATTTCTTTTATAAGTATATATTTTAATTATTTTTTAATTGATGTAATTGTAATAGTCAATCAAGCAAATATCAAATAAGTTAAATTGCATTACGAAATATGCTATATTTCATATTACAGGTTGTTTAATTATGGTTTATTTGTGTTGTTTGCATAATATTATATAGTGTGATATCATCAATTAGCTTTAAATAGTTATGCAGGTGTTATCTACGCTATTGACACAATGAGTTATATTTCTCAGCTTACTTTAACTTTAAACTAAAAGAACAACTTTTTGCTCATGAATTATTGTTGAACTAAGGTTTTGTTTGTTTCATTAAAAAAATTGATTTGAAAATATTTTCTTAAAATATTTTTGAAAATAATTAGCAAATGAAAAGTATTTTTATTATTGACAACAATCTATGTTTAAATTTAAATATTTTTGTGAATGATGAAAATATTTTTCTTATATTTATTTTTGTAAGTGATATAAGTAATGCCAATTTCTTTGATTATTTTTTTAGAAAATACATTTTTCAAGTTATTAATTCTCCTTGAAAATTTTATGTCTAAAACTTTCTTTTCACCCCTCACTTTCAAGTCGACTAATCACCCTACCCAAAGTCACGTCAATAAATTTTTTCAATGATTTTTCTCCTTGTTCCTACCTTATTCGAGTTGTAATCTTGTGAATAATCACCACATCCCACATAATCGCCATTGATTTTCAAAGGATTCTTTTAACAAGCGTCCAAAAGTGACTAAGTTAGACAATTACGTCATTTTTGAAGCATAGTTTATCTCACGCGCAATAAATAATTTGCAAATCAAATTATTTGAAGTTTTATATGCAAAAATTGCTTTTAAAATACTCATTAACAAATCAAATTTAGTCCTTTTATTCTCTTCGAATTGGGCAATAGTCAAAATAAAGGAAATATCGTAGAAAGGAGGGAGCGTTGACTGGTCATTCCCGTGAGGGCGTTGACTCGGGCGGCGGAGTCTTTTAAACGTGAGCAGCATGTAATTATGCGGTGATTGCGACCAAAAAAGTTCCTTCCCGAGTTTGAACGGCACGTTAGGACTCTACTATTGACTTTAGACATAATTCAAATTAATTTATCGAGCAATGTCTTCGTCCGGAACTGATCAATTTCTTGATATGGCTCGCTCATTTAAAGTGTCGTCCACAATCCGACACATTAATAGATAAAGTCATCTTATTGAACGGTGTTTTGATGAAGTCTAGCATTGCTTCCTGCAAAAAAGTGGAGGAAGAATTCTCATCTTCTCATCCTTTTCTTTTCCGATGTCAATGTGCGCCGGCGAGTTCTGGCTTGCTTACAACTCGCCGGAGCTCGGGTGAGTGAGTTCAAGTCTTCGACTCTCACCGGAGGATTTTGGTATCTTCCTTTCGTTTTTTTTTTTTTTTTTTTTCGGATTTCTGTTTTAATTTCCTTTGGGCTGATACGACAATGGTGTGTCTAACACCATATCCACGTGACATAAGGCACTTTTTCCCACGTAAGCATGACATGTGAATTGTCAGAAAAATAATACTAGCAACAGTCAAATTTTGGATGGCTCTCCAACATATCTCGATTGTCCAAACTGAGATTTATTGAATAGTTGAGATTTACCGTATTTCAATATGGGCCATCCAAAATTGGATCGAAAAGTAATAGATCTCGATTATCCAAATTAAGATTTATTGAATAGTTGAGATCTACTGTATTTCATCTGAAATTTGGTAGAAACGTTCATACTTTAAAATGGTCATTGGCTTTGAAAAACCGGGAACATAGATAGTTTATTATAAGCACAGCTAAGGTTATCTCTTAAAACATTGTTTATTCTAGGGTTAATTAAGTACATTTTCATTATTAGCTCATGAATTTGGTGAGATTCTTCCATGTGTCCTGGTTTTACCTACTTAAAGAGGACTTCTCCCTCGTAAGAATAAGCGAGGAACCTAAGAATAATTCAATGGAAATAAAAAAAAAAAGAGGACAATCTACAAATTGGGCAAAAATCATAATTTTCCTATTTCACAATAGTAATGTGAGATGGCAACCCAACCAAAATTTTCAATCCAAGTTGATTTTACAATTTGGTTCATTAATTTTTTTAGTATTCACCCTTCTAGCCCTATTTCTCCTCATCTTCAGCAATGACATGACTAAATCCGACCCATCTTATTCAATACATACCCCCTTTCTCTAGCACGAAATTTCAATCCCACTAATGTAGGATCGATTAGTCACGCGAGCCGGTGAACCTGCGTGTATATTCGGTGCATTGTCAGAATCCCTCTAATTTTCAACCATTTGGTTTTCCAGAAGTCAACCCTAAGCCCCCATAAAACCCAGAGGATTCAAATGAATACTCGATGTTACATACTTAATCCTTCGTCACGTGCGACGACCTTGACCGACTAAAACCCAAAGAGCAAACTCATCCGCTCCAAAGTCATAGAGCCCCCTCCTTGTAAAGCCAGTCGATGCCTTCTCAAGGACAAGTTTGAAGCGCCTTCCCTTACTTCCCGTCACGAGTTGGCACGCGACCTCATGGATTCCGCTAGGTTTTTTGAATGGCAGGGGCCGTATGAATAGAATCACGTAAATTCCATTAAAATTGTCCATGTTAGCATTGATCGAGAAAGTTTGGCTGAATGTATTGAATTGACATAATCACAAAAGGTTTATGACTATATTGAAAAAAAAATAGTTTATGACTGAATTGACACAATAATAATAAATTTAGGATTTTTTTGGTAATTTTCCTTAAATTCGCATTGATATGTTTTTGTTATTTCTCGTGATTTTTCCGAGGTATCCTCATCTAGCCTCATAACATCAAGTGCTATGATTTTTAGGTGTTTGGTCTTGCTTCACGGGTGTTTGGTTATTTGCTAGGCGCAGTAGAAGGGAGATAAATCCAATGCAGATCAAATTAAATTACTCCATGCAAAGACAAAATAAGACCCTCAATTATTGATTGAAAGATGTCAAACTATATTAAAACAGTAATAAGTAAAAAAGAAAAATAATTAGATTTAGCTAATAATTTAACAACAATTGGTGCTCCCTAGGTGGGCTGTATACAGACAATAAGCTTCCAAATCTTTTATTTATTTATCAAATGCTTTTTAAAATTCGAACGTCTATCTTTGGAAGAATTACTCGATACTGGGTAAACGTGTTTGTCTTTCTCATCCAAAATCTGGGTTCGGATTATATTACTTGTCAATTTTTAAGGCCACCCAAAATGTATAGACTTGTTTATTTTCGATCACGATTGGAAAATACCCGACGAAATTCCTTAGAGCAAATGCGTATCAAAATGCATCATTTTAAATCTCTGAATTGATCTTCTGGCTAGATTAATTGACAAAAGGAGAAAATTAACGAATAATGGCCGATGGACTTTTTCAAGCCAAATGCACTCTCTTTACTGTTTTAGATTTATGTCCACTCTTCAAATGAATCATTTGTGCAAGCGAGATTTTATTGGCGGGTTGATCTTGCCAATTTTATTTTCCCTTATGTTGGTTGAAAAGAAAATTTCATTTTCCTAAATCGAAATAGTCACTCAACATAGTCAATTTATTTGGTTACAAAGGGCTTGAAACAAAGGTACTTTATTGTAATAAATAAGAAAATGATTGATAAGGTGAAAAAAAAAAGAAGAAGAAGAAGAGAATTTGATAGGTCATCACTGTCTATTAGATGTACATCCATTTCCATATATACAATATATAGAGTGCTGAACACCTGAAATGCCAAAACTTGGCACGAAATGATACTTAAATGCCAAAAGTTAGGAAAGTAACATTTAAGTATCAAAATCAAAGTAAAATGGATTACTTAAGTGCCAATAGAGATAAAATCTGACCAAAATGCTTATCCAACGAGGTAAGGGCAAAACGACATTGTTTTGCACGTTGATGTGGATAAATAATTAATATAAAATTATTTAAATTAAATTTAAAACTAAATTTATTTAAAAAGAGAGAGAGAGAGAGAGAGAGAGAGAGAGAGAGAGAGAGTTGTCGTTGGGAAGGGTGTCGTTGGGAAGGGTCAGAAACGGTGGGGGGAGGGTTGACTAGGGTTGCTAGGCCTTGGCTAAGGGCTGATGACCTCGGCCAATCGGAGGTGAGGACTTGTGAGCCCTCGCCCAACGACGACCCTTAGCCTGGCTTGGCGAGGGCTAGCAACCCTCATTAGATCTAGGGGAGGGCCATGACCCTCGCCCCAGATCTAGGCGAGGGCTCGTGGGTCCTCACCTCCAATCGGCCGGGGTAGCTAGGCCTTGGCCCTCTCCACACTATTGCCGGCCCTTCCCGACAACGGCGGGGAGGCGGTGATAGTGGTGGCAAGGGCATAGCCCTTAGGCACTTGCAACTGTCTTCCTCGCCCCAGATCTAGGCGAGGGCTCGTGGGTCCTCACCTCCAATCGGCCAGGGTAGCTAGGCCTTGGCCCTCTCCACACTATTGCCGGCCCTTCCCGACCCGGGGGAGGCGGTGATAGTGGTGGCAAGGGCATAGCCCTTAGGCACTTGCCTGTCTTCCCCCCCCCCCCCCCTTCCCCTTTTCTTAAATTTTTTATAATTTAATTAAACTAATTTTTTGTATTAAAATTCAAATCGGTGCAAAAACGACGTCGTTTTTGCATTTCTTTGTTGAGTCAACTCTTTGACGAGTCACGTAGGCGAGCAAAATTAATAAAAAAATTGCCATGTAAAATTTCCGGTAGAGTTTATTGGAGGTGGCACTCAAGTGTCTTTTTTTTTAAAAAAGTGGTACTTAAGTATCACTTTTTTAACTTTTGGCACTTAAATATCTCATCGTGCCAAATTTTGACACTTGGGGTGTACTTTTGCCATAATATATAATTAAATTATGCACCGTTGGCGTCTAGAGGAAACTCATTACCTAATCTCTTCATTATTGCTTCCCGTATAGTGTACTTTCTATAATCCAATAGTCCAACAAAAAGACTTAAAATTATAGGTGGAGACAATCATATATATGCAAATGGCACATAAACTTCTCAGGACAAATAATACGAGATATTTTATCATCCTTTGAAATTTGACAAATAAGGAGCTCCACATATAATATAAAGCCGGGCAGAATATGATTTTGATATCATGATAAAAATGACCAATCCCACTCTAATGCCATGATAAAAAGTCGATATCAAAAATTTAAACTTATAAGTAAAAGGGGGAATCATATGTATATAAAGAGTTTATAAATACCGTAAATAAGTGGTTTGGAACATTCTAATAATTACCACCGCCAAGATGTCTCAAGGACTGAGTATTGGACATCGAATTCAACTCCCGCTCATCAACCTAAAGTTCTAGCTTTTATATATATTGTATTATATTCCTCGTTAGTGAGTGCCAATCACATGGAAGTTGATTTGATAAGCTACCTGAAGTCATCATCTCCCTCCAAATCCCAATCCCAATCCCACCCAATTCAATAAAAAGGCCCTCCACTACACCTGCCCCCATCACGTGGCGTTTGTCTCATTTTTCCCTCCCTCTCTCTCCCTCTTTCTTCTACTCTCTCCTCCCTCCAACCCCCCACGTTCCACTTAAACTAATGGATCTGTTCAAATTCTCTTGGAGGTGGAGAGCTTCAATCAACGACAGGATCAACCAAACCCACATGTGTCCAAACCCGAAATTCCAAAGGGAATGACACCTAACCCCTCCACGATGGTTACAGACATTCTAGTACGACATCGTGAATCCGAACGCAAAGTGTCACAAAGTCTTGTCCCCATCTCTTCAATCTGTCCTCGCATCTGTATCGGTAACCGTGACTAGTTTACTACTTCTTTTTCTTCTCCCCCGGCGCTGTGGCGCGGCTTAGTGGGGGGGCAGTTCTTGCCCTAATCTCTGCAGCTTTCGAGGGGGGGATTTAGGTCATTTGGTTAAACGAAAGGTGGGGCTCTTTTGGGGCTGAACTCGTGACAACTGGATTGCACTTCGGGGGAATCCGCCGTTTGCTGAGATGTGATGAGCTAGTGGGTGCTTGGATTTGGAGTTAGCCATTGGGTATGTGAACGTGGGTGACTTTGGAAAATTTCACTCCAAAGTCCATGCAATCCCACTTCGAATCTATCCGTGTCATTCTATCCCAATGAAAAGGTCCGGTTGCTCTCACCCCTATTGAGAGGCCGTCATTTCAGGGTTAGTGCAATTTAGATTGTCCATATAGTAGTTTTCATTTGATTGTATTTTTTCCATTTTCTTTCCTTTCCTTATTCCTTTTTCGTCATAAAAAGTCTCGTGATCAATGCAACGCTACCTGTCCCCATCCCCTCCAATGACAATGCAACATCTTTGTAGTTGCCATGAGGTCCCTAGCCTCGAATGCTCCTAAATTTGAAATTGTCCAAGGCTTTCTCACTAGTCATGTGTAGTGGTCACGACCACTACCACAAGTTCACATTGTCCTCGTGCACGGACACGCGCACGCGCACGCTATGACATGCAATGAAGCGGGAGTGTTGAGGAATGAGCGATAGTAGAAGTGCGTTGTGGGGGCGAGATGGGCACAGCGGTGGCAAGGAGGGAGAGGGAGGGAGGATAGGATAGATTAATGCAAAGAATTTTGAGATGACTTTTCTAAAATAGGAATATTTTGATCAATTTAGGGTAATTTATAGTGAAACATCCATATACAATAGTAAGGTGGAGGTTTGACTCTTCTTTTCTATTGCTTGTCTAGTGACAAATTATATGAATGCGTGACTTGTAAGATTAGGGAAAATACTTGTCTAGACTAGAGTCCACCACAATTGGTGATTGTAATCATTGTCGTGATTGCTTATGGTTTTTGGACAAGTCCTTGGAAATTTTTCCTAAGATCAAGTCAAGTGCTACCTAATATAATAAGGTGAAAATCCTAACTCCTCTATTACCATTTGCCAAGTGGCAAACTAGATAAATACTAATGGACTATTAGATTTGGCTGGTGTCAAGTAAAATCCACCTAACTTAGAGATGGCGATGGGGGCAAGGACGAGAGTGGAGATTGAATCTTCCATCCCATGAGGCCTCATTTCCACCCCCACACGGCAAGTTAGTATGCCTCATTCCCACCTTCGCAGGCGATCAAGTTTCGCCCCGTCAGTCATCTCGACCCATATTTATCTTAAGTTTAGATTTAACTGAAGAAAGTCAACTAAAATTTGGTACCGTGCCAATCTTTTAATTTTGAAAATCTAATAATAATGAATGGAAGTTAGCATTCTGATGGCAAAAAGAGGGGGAAAAACAAGGGTTAATACCCTAAAAAACCATAAATTGGTACATTTGTGACAAATTTGGTACATTTGTGACAAATTTACCAAAAACTATTTTTTTGACCATCAAAAACCCCAAACTGGTATACCTTTGACAAATTTATTCCAAACTGGTACACTTGTGACAAATTCACCATTTGTTAGTTTTCATTAAATTTTAATTAAGTTAAATCACACGTGACAATTGACTGGTATACTAATTTGAGATTTTATACTTCGTTTGTCACAGTTTACAATATTTGTGATTTTTTTTGTGGTATTAATCCAATTTAGTGGAGGGTATAATTGTCACAAATTTATTGGTTTGGGTTTTTTTTTTTTATGATCGAATAAATTAGTTTGGGGTAAATTTGTCATAAATGTACAAGTTTAGGGTTTGTTATGGTCAGTCGGGGTAAATTTGTCACAGGTGTACCAGTTTGAGATTTTTTTATGGTCAAAAAAATAGTTTGGAGTAAATTTGTCATGGGTGTACCAGTTTAGGGTTTTTTTAGGGTATTAACCCAAAAAACAATGAGAACATGTTTTATGTAACTTTAAAATGCTGAACTTTAACATTTTAAAAGACAAGGTGCATGGAGGAGGGGCAGATTCTGTGGGGCTAAGTCATCCTAAGTCCAATCTCCACCCCACCTTGTGTGTAGGGTAATACATTCGACCCTATCCTCGCTCCAAAATACACATGTAGGGCATTTTATCAGTCCCATCAAAGGCTGGGCAACACAAATTTTACTAGGGCAATTCAAATTGCCATCCCTAGCCCAATTTGATGATTTACATCACATGTATCGACGCTCATATGCATCGAGTGTATCTATGCCCTAGCTCGAACCAAAAGAGGATACAAGGCTAGCCTCTCCCTTTATCCATTGATACTTCCCGCCCTCTTTCTCGTCCCATAATGGCTGTCAAGTCTAATAAGTGGCAAAGAAAAGAAGAACATCAAAAGAAAATCTATTCAAGCCACGTTCAAGATAAGACTTCATTACATCCATTCCTACAAAAATTAAAATTCTCTAAAACCCATTAATTTTTAAGAAATGAAACGAGGAGTAGAAATTGCAGAGAATTCTAAAGAAGAGCACCAAAAGATCCAATCTAGCTTCAAGGAAAAATCGAGCCAAAGCCAAGGGGTGCATGAAGATTTAAGAAATTACAGACGACATAAAAAGTACCTCAATTAATACTAAAATCTTAACGTTGCACTTGTATACCAAAACCCTAATAACAAAATAGAAGTATCTTTTCCGATGTAGATAATCGATTCACAAATGCACATGTGCAAGCATATGTGATTGTTAAATAGTCTGGTTGTAACATTGGTATCGAGTTTAGAGCATCGTAATTGTACGGTACGGCGATGAACCTTACAGATTTCTGGTGGGAAGCCGCAAAGGCAAAGGTTCGCTCTCCACATGTTGATCGCCTGCCAATGACCAAAGAAAGAACATGTATACAAAATAGGGAAATCTTTGCTGATTTCAAACATGGAAATTGCCATGATTTGCACCCTGAGATCGGACGTCCGAGAAGAAGATCGTCTTCTTTACTTTCACGGGGCCGAGCTTCCACACTCTCTGTTGACGTTGGGTTTTCCTCAAGACATTTAAGCTCCGGACATAATCTCAAACAGTACAAAAATTAGTGGAATAAATTAGAGCTAGATATCAAATCAATTAGTGGAAATTAATTAATTTGGTATATAATGTTGGGTCTCATTATCTGATTCAACTATTCTTGGCCCAAAAAGAAATCACGATTCCACTTCACGCTGGCCATAATATTCGTCCACTTTACTTGGGCCGAGGTATAATTTCCAAGTTATATACGCCCAAAATAGAAAAAGAGAAAAAGCCATCCACTTTGCAAATCCATGATAATTTGAACACCAGTTTGCAAAATAGTTTAAAAATTGAAATGAAAGCCCAGTTTGATATTGGGCTTCAACATTTTGATTGAGCTTGTTTTCGACCCAATCATCACGTTCGTAGTCTTCCCCATATGATATCAACATATCCTTTCATAATCACCGCTTTTGCACATTTTTTTAAATAAAGTAATACCATTTAAAATCTCAAATTGGTACTTTGTGACACATTATCTCAAATTAATTTTCATCTCATAAAAAAGCTCAAATCGATACTTTATCACGTATTTGCCTTTAGTAAAATTTACTGAATACCCCAAACTAGCATCCAAAACCCAAATCTATCCTCTACGTCAAATTCCATATAGCTAATGGAGGGTATATATATGGGGTGAAAATGCCATTGAGATTTTTTGTGATACGAAAATTAATTTGGCAATAAATGTGTCGTGAGGTACCCGTTTAAGACTTTTTGTGAATGAAAATCAATTAGTGCTAAATATATCATGGGTATCGCTTTTTGGGATTTCTTTTTGTGGTAGTTAAGTCCTCTTCCTTTTTATTCCCTAATTGTAGGGGTTACTTAGTCATTTTATTATTGGTGGTTTGACGACACGTATACGGTATGTTGATCAAAATTGGCTTTGTCAGTACTTTTTCAATCATTTGGCATTTCGTGTTATCAACCCTCGTTTCAACTTGCTACTTAAGGAGAAAAATTTAAACCCTCCAATAAATTCTTTGATTAAAATCATTTATGTGCAAACCCTTTGACAATCTATGATTTCTCCCCTCAGATTGCATAATACTGAAATGGCATCAATAGTGAATTGTGCACATCGTCACAAAAAAAAAAAAAAAAATGCCAGTAGAGGATTTATAGAGAAGTTTAGTACTTACTTTCCTTCAATTCTCATGTTACAAAATGCGAGTGACTTTCAATCTGTGGCATGATCACTGCGACTGCAAGGAAACTATAGGCGAGTTCCTAGGACCAGTCAAGCTTCGTATGGGAAAAATGAATAAATTTTATTCAATTAGGCCAGGAATGCCGAAACAAGTTAAAAGAAAGGAGCAAAATATGAGGGAGAAATTTCATAGGACGCTTACTTGAGTGTGATTAATTATTGATCATTCATTTGAATGTCATAAGTTTTCAACCAATTACTTGATTGTTATGACTATTAGAATAAAAAACTATTCATTTGAGTGTCATAACTCTTTAAAAGGTTCACCACAAGTATTGAAAATTTGACATGACACGACACTTGTAATGAATTTTTTTTAGAAGTTACATAATTCAAGTGATCGATTGAAAAATCATGACACTCGAATGAAAATCGTATGAAAGTTATACTACTCATACGACCTAAGAAAATGTATGTTTTGTAACTCAAGTGACTGACGAAAACTTATGGCACTCAGGTGAATAATGCTCAAAAGTCATAACACTTAAGTATATCTTTTCTCTATAAAACAATGTCAGTATTTCTAAAGCACAATTAGTAACTTTTAATAAGTGCCTTGAGGGGCACTCTTTTAACATTTTCATAAGTAAAAAACACTTTACAAAGACAATTACTTAAAAAGCTGACAGGAAGGGAAAGCATATAATCTTAAGTATCATAAACTTAAGGTGTTGTCCATTTGTGATAAAAATATACACATAAGGTAGCAAGAGATAGATACAACTTGTCAATTTTCCTGTTGCAGCAACTAATTTGCTCAACGAGTAGCAGCACGTTCTCAAGAAATCCTTTCGCCCAAGCAAAAACCCAGAAAAGAGGGAAGAAGAAAAAGCAAAGAAAATTCAAAACCTAAGCAGTTTGAGACTGTTGTTGCATATTTCCATTCCAAACCCACACGACATCCTTCAAGGAAGGCTTCAAGTCATGGTCGCAAAACTCCTGGTACTCCAGTGTGTCCCCTGCTGTCTTCTTGACTTCCACAAACGAAAAGCTTGGAGTGACCTCAAAGAACTCTGCATCTATGGCGAGCTGCCCTTTCCTCCCTTCCTTGTTCCCTTGCAGCTTCACCACCCCGTTGTTCGTCTCGACCCTGAATTGCTCTGTGGACGCCAGCTCCTCGAACTTGGACATGATCGCCGCCACGGGCTTCGTGCTTGTGAACCGCTCCTGGGGCCTCTGGTTCACTTGATTCTCGAATAGGTTGGACAGGTCGAATCCTTTCGAGAGGGATATGATGTCGAACGCGTTGAAGCTGGCTGGCTTGAGCGGGCTCTTTGGCGGTTTTGCTGCTGCTGATGCTGCTTCCGCTTCGGGATCCACTTCCGGCTCGAATGCAGCCTGGATGTCCTTCATTGTCACGCTGCTATTGATCCGAGAAATCGGCGGGGGCTCGAACCGCTTGAACCCTTTCTTGAACCAATTGTTGTCCATGATTTTGTCTATACCGATCCTTGAGCTGGGATTGGGGTCAAGAATTTTCGAGAGCAGCTTCCTGACTTCGTGAGGGAACCATTGCGGGCACTTGAAGTCCCCCTTGGAAATCTTCCTATACATCTCCATGAGGTTGGCATCGTGGAACGGAAGATACCCCGCCATGAGGACGAACAACACGACGCCGCACGACCAGATGTCGGCCTTGGCCCCGACGTAGCCCTTCTTGTTGATGACCTCCGGGGCCACGTACGCTGGGGTCCCGCACGTCGTGTGGAGCAGCCCGTCCTGTCTCTGGGACTCGCACGGTGCGCTCAGCCCGAAGTCGGACACCTTCAGGTTGCCATTCTCGTCAAGGAGGAGGTTCTCGGGCTTGATGTCCCGGTGGTACACCCCTCGGCTGTGGCAAAAGTCGACTGCCTCGATCAATTGCTGGAAGTACTTCCGGGCCATGTCCTCCTTGAGCTTACCCTTGGCCACCTTGTTGAAGAGCTCGCCGCCTTTGACGTACTCCATCGCGAAGTAGATCTTGGTCTTGCTCGCCATGACCTCGAAGAGCTGCACGATGTTGGGGTGCCTCACGAGGCGCATCACGGAGATCTCACGCTTGATCTGGTCGATCAGGCCGACTTTCAGCACCTTCTCCTTGTCGATGATCTTGATCGCCACGTTCTGCCCGGTCTTCAGGTTCCGCCCGTGGTAGACCTTCGCGAACGTGCCCTGGCCTAGCAACCGCCCGACCTCGTACCGATGCATCAATGTCACGCCCTTCTTCTCCATCCTCTCTCCGCAGCCTCCCTCCCAGTCTAACACCCAATCAGAAGACGAAACCGATTACAGGATGACGATCTATTGAATTGGAACGTAAACCTCTGTCCTGGCTCCATTCTGATGTCTCTCCTTCATCTGGGACAAGGAGGATCACCAGATGATTTCCAGGAAAAAATGGAGAGGGAAAAGGGCAGAATGGATGGACCAAGGAACTTCCGACCTTGCCAAAATGCCGGGCTCAGAGACAATCTTTATTTATTGTTTTACAGAAGCTAGAAACAAAATTTCTCATGAAGAGAATACCAGACTTCTTAGCAAATCAAAACCTAAAATTAGCAAACCTCTTCCACGGAAAATTCATTGGATGATTTTTCTAGTTTCTATAGATAGTAATCGATGAGTCATATGGTTGTGCCTTATTTAGATAATCTAATGGCTGTTAATTCACTGGCTCTCATAAATTCTAGGAAATTCTAAGCTTATACCGACAATTCAACACCAAAAAAAGGGGGAAAAGAAAAAGATAAGGAAATCGAGTCAAGAGGAAGAATGTACGGGCAATTTCTGGAGTGGATTTGGATGAGAAAAGTAGAATATAAGTGGTGGATATATAAAGGTTCTAGAAATGCCTAGTCCTGTTACCCAGGCCAGAATTACAACAGAAAACACCAAATTTAAGCAAAAGGAAAAGAGAGAGAGAGAGAGAGATAATAAACTAAGAATTTGAGGAAAATGCAGAGTGCCCACTAAACTTGCCAGTCTCGTGTAAAATTGCACTAAATTTTCCCCAAAAAAAGGGAAAAAGAAAAAAAAAATTAGCAGGCTCATAAAATACTGAAAGCTCGATACTGGCTCTACGGCTTGATAAGTATCAAAATTTTTAATGCACTTATCCTATTTTTTTATATTCAATTGTTCTTTTAGATGCATAGACATACCGTATAATGCGTGACCCGGATTCCATGGCGATTCTTGAATTATCGATAACCACCATTTGCATGGTTTCGAAAGGCGACAATCAACTTACCGGGTCTTTGAAACTTTGGTGTCATGATATCCATAATGTGACGCGTAAATCGAACAAAAAGACTAAATTAGGAAATGACATTTATTGATATTTGCTAATTATAAATGGGTGTTCGGGAAATTTGACGTATCCAAATTTGGGATGCAACGGGTTCTTATTTTCAATGGATTCTGCTTTTTTTTTTTTTTTGTGTGGCTTTTATTGCTGTATTTTGGCTTGATAATAATTTCTGGTAAGCTCCTCCCAGTGCTCCTAAAAAAGATATGTCTGGCCGTGGATTGGTGGCAGAGGTCCTCCTGAAACAGGCTACCCAAACGACAGGGACCAATCGATGTCGTTTTCCTCGGTTCAAACCAAACCACTCCGGTTGCTGGACCACACCGGTCGTGTTCTCATCAATAGGGAGGCGCCGTGTGGTGCGCCGTGTGGCCTGCCGTGTGGCCTGCCGACTTCGCCGTGGGCGCGTGGGAAGATCTCAGGGGTGGCCCTGAGAAATTGGAGCCACAAGCATAGGCTGATCACTGACGTTGCGAGTCTGGCGTCGTATCGATTTCAGAAAGCGTGGGTCCAAATCCATGCACAGCGATGGATACCAACTGGTCTCTGAGTCAACGTTGCTGCATTGTTCCTCTTCTTTTAACTGTCTGGCTTGGCCGAGCCTCATGAGGTAGGTGATGAGATGGGGGTCATGCCGGAATCATATGTGAAGTCTTCGTATATAGCGAAGTCTCTTTTTTGTTGTCTCTCTCACGCGGAAGTTCCACATATCACATGTGAGTTTTGTTAACGAATGTCGGAAGAATACCGAAAAAGGCGATTAGAATCCTTATCGAGGCAGGCCTTGAAACTTATTTAGTGTTTGTTAATACATAGGATGGGGATCATGCTAGAATTGTATGTGAAGTCTTCATATACAGAGGAGTCTCTTTTTGTCTATCTCTCTCATGTGAAAATTCGACATGTGAGTTTTGTTAACGAGCGTTGTAAGAATACTGGAAAAGATGGTAAGGGGCTGCGTGGAAAACACTTATTTTTTTTTTCTTAGGAACGTAAATAAAAAAAAGTGTTTTTCGTTAATAATTTTTGAATAAAAAAACGTGTTTGGTAAAAACTTATTAGGAAATAAAAAAATGAATAAACACGTTTGGTAAATTTTATTCTTTTTTTGTTTCTTTTAATTTTTTATTATTTTTATTTTATTTTTCATTTTTTCCTTTCTTTTTTATTTTTTCTTCTTTTCGGCCGGCCGCCTCGCCCAGCCATGGCGAGGCTCGCTTCCCCGGCGAGGCCGAGCCTCGCGTGGTTGGCGAGCTCGGCCTCGCCTAGATCCGAGGCCGAGCGTTGCCGGCCCCGGCTAGGCTCAGCCTCGCCGGGGGCCGACGACGCTTTGGCGAGGTCGCCGACCCTCGACGGCCCTCGACGGCCGGTTGCCGGCCATGGCCGAGGCCGGCGACCGGCCAAAGAAAAAAAAGAAAAAAGAAAAAAAAAGAAGAAGAAAAGAAGAAAAGAGAAGAGAGAGAAGAAGAAATGTTTCTTCAAAATCGTTTAACAAAAAGTAAGTTTTTTTTGTTTCAATTTTTTGTTGGGAACAAAAAAACAAAAAAAGTATTCAAAAACAGAAACGAGAAGTAAAAACATGCAGGCCCTAAGAATACTTCTTGGTGCATGTTGTAACTTATTTAGTGTAAGAATACTTCTCGGTGCGCTTTGTAACTTATTTAGTGTTTATTAAGACATTTTTTCAAAATATTGTCCACATTTCGAAAGAGTAATTATTACCCAGAGAAAGACTCAGGGAAGTCAATGATCACTGCGACACGAGTTTTGAACTGAGTGTGGCTCTTGGCGTAGCTCAAGAATGACCATGAGAGGTGAATAGATCAAATAGGACATTAGAGGAGTGTGTCGGACGGGATGGGCAGACAATAAAAGGGATGTTGATACTTTAAGTGGGGAAGTGACACTACAGATCCAAATGTAGTAAGAGAATCGATCAATCACCGTAATTCAAGAAATTAGCAACAATTAAGAAATCTGCAACAATCAAGCAATCAGCAACATTCTGGCTCCACCAAAGATGGTGACACCAAAGAAGAAGATTGGAAGAATCAAGCAAAAGAAGGAAACCCACAAGGCACTCTCCACCAAAGAAAGAAACAAATTGACAGAATCAAATCCCCACGAATCAAGCATCAACAAATCACTACATCAATTTCCAATCAGTCAATTACGTTTCTTTTCAAAAACCTCTTAATTGTAGACATTGGTCTTCTTGTGAAAGTCTATAACCAGAGCCTAAATACAACAGGAAAAAAAAAAAATACAAACATATTCCTTCCTCTGATCTGCTATTCAATTCTTACTCAGGGCCCGTTTGGTTCGGCTTTGAGGAAATACGATAATGCAAATACAAGGGATTTTCCGAAATGTTACACTGTTTGGTAAATTATAATCTCAAATAGCATTGAAAGGTCACTTTAGCCTAAATACCGTTTGACAAAACTAATATTTGTAATGAGCTTTTACTTTTACTTTAAAAAAAAAAAAAAAATCTGAAAATCAAATCGACGGCCGGCTAACCACCGGCCAATTGCCGGATGGCCAGATCTGGCCAGCTGAGGTTGCAACCTCAGGTGATGCCGCCTGGAGCCATGACCTTAGCCAACACCGTCGCCGCTTGGAGGCGCAACCTCAGGTGCCTGAGGTCACAGGGGCCAAATTTGGCGGATTGAGGTCGTGCGGACCCAGGTAGCATCACCTGGGTTTGCGGGACCTCAAGCGTTGTCGCCTGGGGTCCGTGTGCAGTAGGCGACGCCGCCTGAAGTTCGCGCGACCTTAGGTGACCTCAGGCGGCGTTGCTTGAGATCCGCGCAACCCAAGCGACGTTGCTTGGGTTGCGGGTCGTGCCACCCCCAAGCGGTGGTCACTGGGGACGTGCGACCCTCAAGCGGCGGCGGCGGCTATTGGAGAAGCCCGATGGGCGGGGAAGAAGAAGATGAACAGGTAAGAAGATGGGCGGGGAAGAGAAGACGAAAGGGAAGAGACGATGAATAGTGACGCGGTTGCATTTCCAAAATGCCCAATGCCCAAAACACCTCGTCCCCAGCATTTAGCTTTCAACATTGGGAATGCTCACATTTGGCAAATGAGCTTTTAAAAATATTTGCCAAATACAAAAATTCCCCCCTCTCCCCCACAAAGCCCCTTGGGTAAGTCGAACCAAACCGGGCCTCACTATATTTTGGTTTTAAACACAATGAAATAAGATGCTTCATAAGTGCGTCGATTGTGAAATGATCACAGCCTTCAGTAGTTATACCTTGCTATTTCTTGTAGACTTGTTCCACGTGAATTTGGTCGGATCTTTCCAAGTGATTTTTGAGGTTTAGCTTACATAAATCAGGTCGGGCCGCACGCATATGCCTGCAAGCACACATGCACAAACACACAGAGTTTGGTTACAATCTATAAATGCATCATTTTAGTCTTGGGTGTTTTAGTGTCTACGTAATTTGCTTCTCTTTTAATTTGTTCAGTCAAGTCCTTTGATTTGTACAATTTGATCCTCCAAATTTAAGTCCTCTTAACTTTCTCAACTAAACTGTCAAATGATCGCAAAATTAACAAATAAATTGGAAAAAAATGGAAAAAAAAAATAGTTTGACCGTATTCATTACAGCTGGAATACGAAGCGATTGGCTGCACAAAAATTAAAAAATTCAGAGAACTTGATTTCACAATATAAAACTTAAGGGACCAATCACAAAAGTGGAGAAAGGTAGAAGAATAAATCGTACAAAATAAAAGATAGAAGACCAAATCATGCAACTAAGTACTAGACCTATATGTAATAGCATAAGAGTCCTAAGCAAGACGTTAAAATGTTTTGACATCCTGGAAAGACAGGATTAGAGGCCGGGATCCGGGCCTCGAAAAATATACCGGCCCCATTCCCCTTCGGGGGAAGGAGGACCCCCACCTGACTATCGCGATGCCTTCCCCAGGTTGCTGGGGCGTGGTACAGTAGAATGAAGGTGCCAGCTGAAAGGCTGGGAAGACCAAATCATGCAACTAAGCACTAGAGCTATATGTAATAGCATAAAACTCTATTGGTACGAAAAGATGAATCAAGTCAGCCGAGGGAATGACTGAGTGAGAATAATTGCAGATAACTCCAGCACTACGTACATTGGCCGGAAAGACAAAATTAGTAAATTATCAATCGGTTTAAAACTAATTAGCAAATCGTCTAAACTTTTAAGATTGCATAAACAAATACTCAAAAGATTTATGACCCAATTGATCATATTGAAAGGTTTATAACTTAAGTGGCACAAGTGCAATAAATTTATGATTTCTTTTGGTAAATTTCCAATCATCATAGATACTATGTGAGAATAAACTAAATAAGTTCTTTTGTTATTGTCTAATATATATATAGACCTTTTGTCTTTGGCGAGCATTGACCCCTCCCTTGCCGATCCATGTAGAACCTTCCTAGAGCACGCTTGTGAAAGCATATTTGTCAGCAAGATAGTGTTATAAAAGTTTAGTTTCTCAATAAAAAATATTTATAAACTATCTTCATCTATTACCTTATTGAAAATGTAATCCTATGGGAAATATCATCCAATTAACTTTAGACTTATTATACAGATTCCAATTAAATGCAGAATTTTTCAATATTGCCAATTTAACCTAAATGAAATTGCAATTTAATCATTCCAATCAATTTTACCCGGAAGTTGATAATGTGATGAGCTACCATGTAGGACTATCAAGGATGACTAGATCTTCAAGTTAGTACCAAAGAAAATTAACCGAAATAACTAAATTAAAATTTCACGCAAAGGTAATCTTGCTTGCCCACGAAACTGGATATAAACTCCTGACATTTGTCTTCTTCCACAAGGCTAATTCATGACATTACCACCTTCCATCTTACATTTAAACCATACTTTTGAAATTTATTTCTCCTCATCAATGTGTTAAATGTATATCGAAATCGGCAAAACTATTCAATACAGCATACTAGAAAATTTACCCATCCAGACTCGAGAGAATTTCAACATCAATAACTTTTTATTGATGAATAGTCCCACGTCACGTCCATAAAAGTTTTTCCTCCACATAATGCTTATATGAGAACAAAGGGAAGGGAATCCAAACTACAATTGACAATGATGAATGTACCATCCCTTCCTCTCCAAACATGCCTGTTCCTGCCCTGTCGTCGACTAGAAATTAACCGCTAACCACGGGCACACATCGCAAAAGTCGCATTCAATACCCCATTATTAAAAGTAAATGTGCTCAGGGGAGCAAAAGAAGCAATGTTGCTCAGCAAGAATGAGCAATTTAGCAGTAAGAAAGATATCTACAAGAACTTGCCTAAACAAGGGACAAGCGAACTACTGGTGTCCCCTTCTTGGGTTTTCAAGCAGTTAATTCACCACAAATTTTTTTGCGGAGCGAGTCTCCTGTGTCAGAAATAAACAGGCTTGACGTCGTTAGGCCCGAAACTAGCCCCGCAGGATGGGCATTTGCGATGACGGGTTTCTGCTAAGTTCTGAATGCAGGTGTTACAGAAGAGGTGATAGCATTTCGTGATGACAACCTGAGGATTTAAAAGCAAATACGAAGAGTAAGATTTCAAGTTATCGCATATCAGATGCAGCAGGATATGGGTTGGAACATCCTGCACCAAAAGAAGACGGCAAACTCTATCCCATTCTTAGAGCCAACAAATAGAGTTGACATACTCTAGAGTCATAATCTCTTCAAGGTACTTATCAAAGCAATATAATAGTACAAAGATTTTAAAGATTGGTACCTACACTGTCGTGGCAGATTAGATCTACAGAATTTTCAGTAAGAGTCATACTTCTAACCTTTCTTCCCTCATAGACATGTCAGCTGGATTATTCATTGTGATTATGAACAAAATATTTACCTCTTTAGGCCGGTCACGGCATATACTGCACTTAAGGATATCCTGGTATCCTCTAAGTTCCTCTTGAAGCTTTTCCACAACTGGGGTCACTACCTGTGCTTGAAGATGTATAGCCTTTCTCCGAACTACTTCTAATTCTTCCTCTAGTCTCTTCTTTTTGAACCTGGCAATGCAACCAGAAAATGGAGTTCAGATAACCAGCATGCTGAAAAAGATGATGGACACAGTGCTGTTCATTACCGTTCCCTTTCAAGCTCTGCCTGGAGCTCTCCTGCAGTCCCTCGACTTTTGTCAACTTTAGATTGAAGCTCCTCCAGCGACTCCCTTATTTGGTGAGACATTCTTCTAACATCTGACAATCTTTTTTGGGTATTATCCAGGGCATTTGAGCCTTGCAATCGATCCTCTGCAAGTTTCTGAACCTTTTCTGTACAAATATTCAACTGCAAAACAGGCATGCTTAGATTATTTGATCATTTGATGCATGCCCCAATAAGTGAAACACCACTGTAAATGCTTGAAGAAGTACCTGATCTTCTACCCTCACAACCTTCATGTTCAGAAAATCAACAGATGCATTGGCCAACTGAATCTCCCTTGCTAATGTTTGCTTTTCTGCCGATAGAGAATCTCTTACCTGCCGTGCCCCAACACCCTCCAACACAAGCTGAAACCGACCGGAAAACAAGACAGACTTAATGCATGTATAGAGACAAGTATCTACTCAATAAATATTTGAAGCCAAGCAGGAAAAAATAGTCGAAACAAACAAAAAGAATCAAGAACACAGGCTCATAGCCTTATACCACATTGTACATATTTGTGGCAAGTATAAATTCTCAGCTTCAGCTTGCAGTCACATCGAGATCACTGTTCTACACATTATTAAGCTGATCAGATGAACTAAAGCAATGAGGGTTTAAGATGTTAAATTTTATTGTTTTGTCATGGTGGGCTCATCTAATCATATACCAAGATGGGCCAAAATGCTTCTTCAGCATGTTTGGCTGCATGGAATCTTTTCAGACAGGGTACCGGTTGCATGCAACATAATTTCTTTTATCGAAGTTCCCCTTCCCATTGCTACAATGCCTCATATCGCATGAAGCAGATGAAGATAGGCCACAAAAGAAAGAATGCCGACTGAATACGGATCTTCCAAGCAGGCGAGTATCAAGCACTATGTTTAATGCAACCAAAAACACAGCAGAGTATAAAAAACACTGATATGGCTGTTTTCCAAGTAGGAGATATCAGGTCCCGTAAATGACTGGTAATTATTTATTTGAAGGCCCCGTGAACACTTAAGTATTTAAGTGACAGCTAAAGGTGAATTTGGGATAGCTCCAGCTTTCACCAAGAGCGTTGGAAGCACGTGCTATGAGTAAAAGTAGTTGGCTATTTGATACTCCTTTTAACAAAAGGCAATCTGCTGCTTCAAGACCATTAAAAAACGAAACGTGTACTCAAATGGCCAGACCAATCTGGAGTAACTTCCACAAATTTACCAAGATTTTGTAAAATGTCAATCTAAGGTAACTAAGAAATGCATTACAGAACGAGTTACTATCTTCACCGAAGAATATTTAACTTAATAGTGCCAGCCAAGAAACTCACAGGCTAGCAGCTACTGAGCACCATGCAGAATGTACCACTTAAATAGGCTAGCCTTATCACCAGTAGAGATTCATACATTACTCAATTTTTTTGAGGTGACCGCCTTGTTTATGCCAAAAACAACTATATCTCAACTGATCAAAGTCATTAAACAACCACATGATTGTTGAAAGTGTTCCGCCACATGAGGGGAGAGAATCCTCCATTTCTAACCAAGGATTACTTTACCAACAAGTATGCAAGTTAACTAACACTTAAAATATCAATCATAATTAAAACACAGGAAAAATACAAGCCACAATAGTATGCAGGGGACATAACACAAAAATTTAGACAGATTATTCACCTTTATATTGTAGTCATCTCTCTCAGCAATCTGCTGCAACAGATGCTGGTTTTGCGTTTGCATATCATCATATTCCTGTCCAATTGACTGAAGAAGAGAAAATCTCAGACTAACATAAAACTTGAAGAAAAGTAACTTTTTCTGGGTACACTCAGTGCAAGTGAGACCCAAGTAATTGCATCTTGTGCATAGTAACATTTTTCAAGAAAGATATCAATTTCTAATTCAGTAAAATGAACTCAACCTCGATTTCTGATAAATACGCCTGCGTTTTCTTCATTTTTGGATTTCAATACATCAGCAAGCTGAGAAATCTCCCTGAAACCATAATATCCAGATTACAAATTACCATATTCGCCCAGGACATTATTATTTGAAATAACTAAAGCAAGATCTTAGACAGAGTTGCAGATGATTTAGACCTAAAAAAATGGTCATGGTCAGTGGAAAAGAAAGGCAAAATCTCCGTAAGGCTAGACAAGAATTATTTTTCATTTGGAATGTTCAACATATGCAGACACATGTTTATACAACTTTCTGGTTTTATTAGGTAGTCACCGAAGAAGCACAAACATGCTTTATCACGAAGATAATTGCTCAGGTAATATTTCTCAGAACCCTGTACACTAGTTGAGCTTCAGGAGGATTGATGCAAATAAACATGACAACGATCTCTGACGGGTTATTTCGGTAAGACAAAACATCAGAACTACAGCTAGCACCTGAGAATGAATCTAAAGGTCAACTATATATCAATGAACACAATTGACACAATTGTCATACTCGGACAATCATGTAAGATAAAGCAAATGTTTGGGAATTCAGGTGGTACTAGGAAGATAAACAAGTATTCCACTGCACCAACAAGCAAAACCTTTTGGAAGCTTCCATTTTCTGTCGCAGGTCAGCAATTTCAGCTTCTGCAGCAGCAAGCTTCTGCTGGGACAATGCCTCAGCTTCAATTGCAGTCTTGACACGTAGTTCTAATTGGTGCTCATTTAGAGAGCACTTTAGGCTCTCAACTTGAGCCCATGCCTTGTATTCTGAATCCTTGGCTTCTTCTACTACCCTGCAGCAAAATAAAAATATTAATGCATCAGATGCTATCTGGAAGCAGTAGTGAAGCAAGTGTCAGTGAGTGCAACAAATTCAGGACAAACAAGCTTGTAAAAAGTGAATGTCAAGTATAATTCTGCTTTTTCACCATGAGGGTTGTTTGTCCTTTGTGTCCTCTACTGTCTGTGCAAAAGAACTTAAGATAAAAACTACTAGTCAGTTTTAACCTTTTTCAACATTATTATGTCGTCTTCTTTCCCTTTTTCCTAGTATTTATTCAGGTTTAGGCTTGAGCAGGTTTATTAATCCTCAACTTTGGGCTTCTTTGTTCATGTCACATGCATATTTGTTTTTTAAGATCAGGATGTAAAAAAATAGTCAAAATAGTCAAGTGGGTTCCAAATCCAAAATTTTGTGGGTTCCACTTAATCAATCAAGGAAATTCTGTAATAATGACTAACAAATTGTTTGAGTGGTGTCAATTGAAGGAACTGCCTACTAGAAGCACCGGCAATTGACGGTCTAGCACTTCCAGTAACTAATAGCTGAAGCAGCTCAATAGATACTCCTTTTTGAAACTTAACACTAGCAAAAAAAGGAGGACACTGCTTAAACTACAAATGCAAACCCAACTCACATACGAGCCATTCCTCAAATAAATTATCATACACACTTTTGAAACAATAAAGAAAAGAGAAAAAATTGAAGTTGAATACTTGATGCAAAATACAAATTTCAATGCTGACACAATTCATCACAAGAATAAGAAAGGAGAAGGAAGTAAGAATCTGAAAGATAAAATTAGTTGTAATATTGCACATTAAAGAAGTCCAATGCACAGATATGCAATGAAACAGAAATAGATGCTTCTCCTGTAAATTCTTAACCTTGAATCAGTGGATTCGCGTCTATACATTTCCAAAATTAGCTTCAGCTCCAGAATACTTCCCTCCGAATCTTGGACCTGCAATGAGATTAGATGCATACAGACTGTTCAAAATTTGTATTTAAGATTAACATTGAAGAAATGCAAATTTATGCTACTATGCAGTAATGATGACTATTTTCTCCAAGTAAGAGGCTTTTTTCTGCAGGTTAGTCAAGTCACCTATGTGCTCGCCTTTATAAATCAAAGACATTTGCATAAATATAAGATCGGCTAATATCAAAACTTCAGATTTTCCCATTTAGTAATCTGCACTTCCAGCAGTCACCAGTGAAACAGAAACCCAATATCTGGCACTATTTTTTTGGCAGAGAGTTCATTCATAAGATGAAGGCATATCAAAAACCTTAGGAAACACATCTCTTAACGTGACTAGTTCTGGTTATTGCAGCATCAACATCCCTGGGGTGACACAAAAGGGGAGAGTCATGCAACAGTTGAATGGAATCAACTCACCACATAGACTGACTCATGAAAGCCTTCCATTTGGTGGAAGGTTTAAAGGAGTGACAGAGTTTCCCCAATTATATCACAGGTCAAGACTTCTCAAGAGCCTTCTAATAAAGCAAAACAATTTCCCCAATTGTCCCAGTTGGAAGTAAGGAAGAACTATCACTTGCTTGCTGATAATTGCTTTGATAATAAATGTTAGCAATGTTCCAAAGCACAAAATGAAGGGCCTGTTTCTTAAACTCACAAATAAGCAAAAAGTACTTCTTTTCCCACCAAAATTTAAAATATTATCCAAATTCCAGAAGGCTATACAAAATTATATGTGAATCTTCATATTTGCAATTAGCTGTTGTGAAAGTTTCAGGAGTTCCGAATTTTAGAAAGGTCAGAGTGCATGACGTACAAAATTTAGATCAAGCAAAATGCAAAAACTTAAAGTCCATTCGGACAGACCCGATGTACATGACCATCAGATTGGTTTGACTATTAGATGCAATTTTGCCAATTGGGAGATCCCAAAAAAAAAAAAAAGGTCTCAAATGGAAAACTCTTGGACTCTCTGAGGAAGATGACATGCACCTACCTTAGAAATCTCATGTCCACTAGTTTGGGGGCATAACCAGAGAGAGAAAGAACACGAAAAATATAGTAAAATAAGTAAACACAGTGTGAAAGAACAAAGAAGCACCATACCACAGTTTTCAACTTTTCTATTTCAGCAACTTCACCAGCAGATGTCTCAGATAATATTTCACATTCTTTTACCTGTTCGAAAAGAAAGAACAATTTTTAGCAGGCCTGCCGCATCAAACAGATTTTAGAAATAATGCAAATATGATAACTACCATCCTGTCAAGAGCACGAGAAAAACACTGCACATCAGCTCGAAGCGAATGAATGTTCACAGCAGCCTCTTTATACTTGCTCAGTTCACTTTGCATTGCTCCCATTTCTTCTGGGAATGAAGAGACCAAGGCTCTAAAGTCATTGACAATATCTTGTCTTCCTAAAAGGGCCATATAAAATAAATCAAGAGTGAGTTCATAAGTTCACATTATACAAAGCACCATAGATCAAGATGCCACGCAAGACCATCAACAACCTGCTTCATTTGACGCCTCTTTTAGTTTAGTTTCAATAATGTTTCTATCTTCCATCTGCTTTTTTACTTCTGTCTCCAGCTCAATCATCCTTGACTCAGCAACTGCAGAACATCTTTTGTAAGCATCAATTATGTCGGTTTTTATACTCAATTCCAATTCCTTCCAGAAAAGGCCCCCTCTCTCCATCTGCAATTTCCGAAAATAAATGTACATAAGTAGCGCAAACAAATCCTTGCGTAAAAACAGTACAAAATAGGGAAGAAATTAGTCTACAACCTGCAGTCTCTCGTACAATGCTTGATAGCGCAAAACTTCTGATTTAGATATCTCCAATTGGTCTTTCAGGGAGATGAAGGCTTGAGATGAGGAAATGCACTTCAAGTTCTTTATCTTGTTCTAACCATACAACACAATACTTGAGAGATTCTTTAGACAGGAGAAAGAAATTTCACTTGGGATTGATGTAGCAGCTGACCTGCAATGTTGGTAGCTGTTGCAGTATCTTCACTCGTTCTTCATAAAGGGCTTTTAACTCTTCCAGTCGGGATGCTGCTTGGTCCTGACAAGTTTCAGCCAGTCAGCTACTCAGCTATTCAAATTAAGTTAGAAGAGACTCGGGGGGGGGAATGAAGCCAACCTGTAGCTCCTTCAGAACTGACTCCATTTCTTGAAGATCCCTCTGTTTATCTCTAACTTTCTCAATTGGAGTATGCTTATTTCCAAAGTTCAAAACAGGGAAAGACACCCCTCTTATTGAATCCTTTGTAACTTTAAGAGTGGCCAGTTTACTATGACTTTCTTCCAACTCAGAAATGGTGCTCTCCAATTCCCCTGCATAAAAGAAGTTAAAAACCAAAGCATAGATTCATGTGAATCTTTTTATCGATTCTTATGATATAAACAAAATATAAAACCCTATAAACTGGAACATAGTCCGTCAGATGAGAATTGAGCTATTAGACAAGCTTAATGTTTTGCTCAGGAAGAAAACACATCAGGAGAACAGTTAGGGCCCTCGTTAATCCCCCAATCATCTGGACAAGGGGGAGTTATAGTGAAAATGCTATTTGTTGTTTTTAAGCTTCATTTAAGTTTTGTCATCATCGAAATGATAAAAATACCGATCCCCTGTTTTTTAACAATGATGACACCCTCAGCTACTAACATTTCTTCATGTCTCTAAACCTTTCTTCACCGTCTAAGCTATATTAGTGACTAAAAGGTGTTCAATCTACTGCAGATCAGACTAACAGGAACGTGATAGGTAGTAATAGTGACAATTTGAGTAATGATTTCAATGAAAATTAGATACTCTTCAGAAAAAGCAGGCTGCAGATTCAGAATTCGGAAGTCCAGTTCTTATAAACCAGGAGAACAAATTGAAAACAGAAGATTGGGTACCCAATCTTTATAGCCAGAAGTATGAGTTGAAACCAGAAGATTGAATCGATTAATGACAGGAAACCCATCAAAGGTAACAAGAATCCCACATAAAGGTCTCAAACTTAAGTTCTCCACTGGAAAACTTTAAGACAACTGAAATTCGAAGATTGGATGGTTGAACTGAGCAGTGATTAAAACCAAAATAAAAATATCCCAGAGATGACACATGCTCATCAGAATGAAATCAAGATCGACCAAAACTCGCTAACAACATTGAGATACTCTTATGGTACACAATCTAATCCCATTACTTGCTAGTATGATAAAGATTGGGACGCCACTCTAAACAAATAGAGCATAGTAACCTAGTGATCCTTTCAGGACCTTGGCCTCTTTGAAGCAATTCGTTGCTTACTATGCCCTTCCTCGTCTCTGGGTCTCCACCCCATAAGAATTCATGATGCAGCCCATGCAACTGATCAAATTGACATTTTTAAGCCTATTAATTTATTAAGCTTTGCTGAAGAGGAACTGTTGCATCAATTCATAACTCAAATAAGAGTCCTAAATCAGATTCTTCTCGAATTAAATATATAGTCGTACATGGTAGGATTCTAATTGTGGTAGAATTTAAAAAAATTTCTACTTCCTAAATAAAGCAGATACTCATCTTTCCTGATTCCGTTTTAAGTAGGATTGCTGTTTTTTATTTAGGTTTCCCATTTCGACTAGCAGTAGCATTATTTGGAACCCCTATGTGCAATCCTTAGGAAGTTTTGTTTGTGATGTCTGACTGCATCCATTCCTTTTGAGCTATCGTTAGTTGCAATTTTCCTTTTGAGTCATCTAGCAAATCAGACTCACCATATCGACATTTATTGTCCTACATTATTTTGTATGTAGGACAACGAGTCCTAAAGTAGCAAGCCTGCGTTTATCTCGCGAACAATAACTCCAAAAGACTAAGTTTGTTTTGGCATCACACTTAGGATTTCTGAGGACTCACTCGCCAGAGAAGTATTGCATCACGCAATTCAAAAGCAATAAAATTGCCAAATGTCAATAATCAACATCTACTATTTAGTCTAGAGAATTATACCATACAAGTAAAGTGAAATTATCATATTCCAAGTACAGACGAAAAGTTATACTAGATAATAATGCTAATTCCCTAATCCTTTTAGAACTCTTATTTGAGTTGTTGGTCACTGCAACTTGCCAATAGCATTAGTCTTTTTGGCCACAAACAACTTATATGGTCTTGTGGCCTGCATCGGTCGATTGTAGAGGAGAGTTGGCCTCCTCGATTGTAGAGGAGGGTTGGCCTCCTGGCCATCAACAAAGTTGAATAAGTTTTGAAGATTAGGGATTCTGAAACCCAAGGAGTAAAGGTCTAGAACCTCAACCTGAACCCAATTTCCTTTTTTCTGTCCTTGCTCTCTAGTATCTATGTTTACTCACTAGGAGTCAATATTGTTGTCAAGTTTGGTTCTGTTAGAAAGTCTAATATTAAAGCTTAATCTGACGAATGGAGGGAAACTACACATATACAAGACCTATGGAAACCCTATGGACAAGCGACATGGGATACTTAACACCAATTTTCATGTGCATACTGAACTAAGAACGAAATGTGGAATTGATGAACGGGGAACCTCATAGGCGACATAAACTTGAGGCGGATTGTGGTTCAAATACTATGTTAGAAAGTCCAACCTAAAAACTTAAGCTTGTAAGGCCTATTGAAACCTCATACACAGATGGTGTGGGATACTTTAACAGGCCCAAACACTATAATCAATTCTCTATCCTTATTTCTTTATGAATGTTAGTAGATTTGACATTTGATAGTTCTCTTGTTAGATTATCTATCCTAATTGATATTGCGTTTAGAACATGCATACTTGATGAGCATTTAATTTTGTTTAGATTGAATTTCTTGAGTAAACAACCCAATTCAACTCTAAACACCCTGCCTTCAATCTCTCCATTGAAATTTCTCAGGCCAACTAACAGATCCATCATTATGTTCTCTTAAGTCACGTAAGGTATCAACCAAGCTGAGAGCAAAAACTGCTACAACAATCTCATAATCCAAACCTGAAGCTCATAAGATGCCTTTAACATGCTGTCTCCACCATAAACCTCTTGTCATTTCAAAAGTTAATTCCGTTCAAAGTCAAGAAAAGTTTGATTGTAACCAACCTTTCAAATGGGTTGCTTTACCATGTCAATTCCTACTCCATTACCAAAAAACCCTTCTTTGCATGGAATTGATTCACCCCACAGTCCACAAAAATCAGGATAGGGCATATGACCAGCCATGTATCACCTAAGTATTGTGGTTTGGGATAGATATAAACGTAATGGTACTTTAATTACATGGCTAACAACTAAATAAGGAAAATAAGCAGATATTCGGGAAACATAATAACATAATGGAAAACTAGATTTGCCATGTAATATCACATTTCATCTGAATTAAATGTTCAGGCAAAAATTGCCATGGGTACCTTTCAGATGTTTAAGCTCAGCTTTGTTTTTCGCATCAATATCTCGATGACTCTGCAACTCCCTTGCCAAAAGCCTGTGCTTCAAATGAAGTTCACCAAGCAACGCTCTCGAATTCTTCAATTGCATGGCCAAATCCACGGATGTCCTTTGTCTACCAGAATCTAGCAAAGGGAAGAAACGCGTGTCAAATTTTTTGCAGCTAGAGAAGTACAAGAATAAGGAAGACACTGACATACATCCTCAATTGGAAAAGCCAGAAAAACATCAAGAAATACTTAATAAGTACCATCTGGGGGAAGTCCATCCAAAACAGCAGAATGCAGCCCCTCCTTCTCATGATAAATGCCATCAATAGCCAACGCTATATTACGTAATATTGTCTTCATAGCCTTCTCTGAAGCTATTTCCGGATCATCATGTGGATTATTTGAACAGCTATCCACGGAGGAACTTCCGTCCACACCTGTCTCTATGAGGCGGCTAAGAAAAATGTCCTCGGGCAACGGGTGATCCTCATCTAATAACAACATGGAAGACGACTTAACATGAATCGAATAGAAAGATCGCAGGCAGGAGAAATCAGGGCTCATAACTGGAAAAGACAACCTTTCCCTTTCGAATGCTTTATATGCACCGACAACAATGGACTACCCGGAACAAAACCGCGAAAACATTTCACCTAGTTGTGACTGACAAACAAGAGCATCCGCCTCATCATCAATATAGCATTATAGGGACAAGGAAGTCATCCGAACCTTTCGAGTTAGCCAGGCTTTCGACATCCTGACCGACGGCGGCACCACCGCCCGACTCGCCCACACAGACCGAACGTGATTGCAATTTACTAAGCAGCTGTCATCGCAACAGAAAATGAAGTCCATCATCACATTCAAGAACAGCAGCACAGCCCCACCCCAGAACCCAAAAAAGAAGAGAACCCAAAAGACCCTAAGCGAAATAGAACACGGACAGGGCAACCTCATCCCAAGAATTCTTGACCACTTCGAGCCTGGAATCGTAGCCGAGCTGCTGCTCCGTCAGCTGGGACAGCTTGCTCTCGAGGGCGGCGTGCTCAACCTTCTGCGACTCCAGCTTCTGCACGAGCTTCTGGTTCTGGAACTGGAGGACGGCGATGTCCCGCTGCGCCGGAATAGAATAATTCCGGGAGCCCAGAAAACCATGTGAGATGACGGGTAAACATGATCAGAGACGAAACAAAAACAACGACGCGGCGGAGCGTTGTTACCTTGAAATACAGCTCCGGCGACCCCATCGAGGCTGAAAAGACTGAAACTTGGAGGGGGAGGGGGAGGAAGGAGAAGGAGGGCGGGCGGCGGAGGCGGCGGCGGCAGCGGCAGCGGCGGAGGAGGCCGGAGGAGGCCGGAGAGAGAGAGAATCTGATCAAGAGGGGCCCGTCGGTTCCTCAGTCCTCATTTCTCTTCTTTTTTTTTTTTTTTTCTCCTCTATTTAACTTCAATATATATAGGTAAATAATTAATTGCTGAAGCTAGCTTAATCCAGATTAATTATACTTTAGGTAAATTTAAAAGGAAGTAATTATCAAGGTGAAAGTAGACTCAATGTTCTTATTTTCATTTTTTGTATATTGTTGTAATTCGAGGTAAATTTTCCATTTTCTAGTGATTGTCTCAGTTAGTATTGCATGAGATTTTATATAATTTATCTATCAATTAACGAAATAATGAATTATTTCACGAAAATATTTTCTATTAAAAGTTATATATATGATTTTAAAAATGATACAAGTAAATGATAAACACGTGAGTTTTCTCTCGAGAATTCTTAGGATCGAGAATTCTTAGGACCGATTCACCTGAAAAAAGAGGAGATCTCTTTGCACGGATTTGCAAAACTCATGGGTTAAAATGTGGCAACGAGATTAAATGAAAGTTTAGAAGTTTATACGTTATCAGGAAAACGTGCACCGAAAGTCCTCAATTTTTGGGAATGCAATCAAGGCTTATATACGCGGATCGGTTCATTTAAGTGCCGAACATTTTCTAAAAATGCAATCGGCTCCCTTTAATGAAAAATACCCAAAATCAACTATTTGTCACTGAAAGATTGCTTACGTGACATCCTTAAATTGCACTTCTTATTTTAGAACCCAATTGGATATTCTCCAATAGATTTATGAATTAATTGTACTTTTTAGTGAATTTTTTTAGAACTTGCGGATATTTAAGGGCTTGCTCGTATTCTTTTTAGTAAAACTGATATGAGAAGAGTGGAACTATTCATGCGTGGTTGCGGCCTTCAACTCAATTCGCAAGCATTCCAATTACATAAAATAAATAAATAAAATCTCTCAGTATATCTTGGCCTTTTTTCTTCTTTTTTTTGAGTCAAAATATATCTTAGCTTTGGTTAGCAACAGAAGAACGTTCTTTTCACATGAGGTTGCATAAATAGAAGAAAAGAAGATAAAAACAAAAGATAAATGAATCATATAGTCAATCATATTCAAATAAAATAGATTGAATTGGCAATGTATTAGGGGGCTCAAAATACGCTCATTGCTCACGTCCAGCCAGCAAGGACTTGGTGATGAAGAGGATGAGTTGATGAAAATTATCTAACTAAATCTAAATTTATTGTACGGATATCAATTTGATTTTAAATTATTTTCATTTTATCAATTCAATCTTAAACTTTAGTTCAAAATTTGAAAGTAGTCATTGCAATCAATCGTTTAAGTAGTTGGGTGTCACGTAGGATGGCCAACAATGATTAGACTATCATGTTAGTGAGATTTCTGGCAGAAATTAATTGAGATGACCACATTGGAATTTTGCACAAGATTCGAGACTAAATCGTTGAAATTGCAAAGTTTAAGAGTAGACTTGCTCCCGTACAATAGCTAGGACTAATTGGTAATTTTTCCCGAGTCAATCTCGAATGTCATTGTTTCTCTAGTCACAAGAGAATGAGATGTCTCCGTATGAGATGGAATTGGGTAATTTCTGTTTTAGTTTTTGGCCAATCATAACAAGCTCAGATGCAATAAAAAAATGTGTGTTCTTCATGCTTAATGCGCATTACAATGCACAGATGCTTCTAGTTTTGAACAGTCATTTCTCAACACTTTTGCATGCATGAGAGGTACGCCAAGTCCTATAAATTCGAGACTCTCAGCTTATTGTATATCACAAGGCTCTTTCTCTCATTTGACCAAAACAAGCTAGGCCCAAATGGCCAACGTCAATGAAAATGTTGTATGGACACTTAAGTCTAATATTGAACACCATAAAATTGCTCCAACCATGCGTCCACATAAGTCCAATATTTGTTGCCCAATTTAATGAGTGCTAATCTACCATACCCATCGTAAATTGCCCCGAGCACACAATTCTCTGAAGATAGATATGGATCCTAGCACAAGTTAACTTTATGAACCCATAGATAAAAACCGTGAGGACAAGGAGAGTCGCAAACCATTCATCGAGAGCCACAACATCTTCTATTATAGCGCACACTTGATTGCACGTCATAAGTCTTATCATCTATCCCATTGTACAAATTACGCTTAGCGTGACAATTTTTTATCGTTGGAACCATCAATAATGTGATTTATTTTCATGAAAGAATGGGATGCAATTTGTTTCCTTACACTCGGTATGATCCCTAATGGAAGAATGGCGAACATGCCTGGCTATTGCACAAGTATCAGTCACTTGATCCCAACTTCTTCAAAATATTGTCCATAATGTTTCTTGAAAGGCATGCTCAATCTATTATCCATTGCTCAAGGGAAGCCAACCAAGCCGTGGACTAGACCGCCAATTTCCACCATGAACAAACGAATATAAGGAAAAGGATTTTGTAGACTTTTCACTAACCAAAACAGAACAATCCTATTAGAAGTTGAGTTCCTTAGTCTTATCTTAATAGGACCATGACGCATCACTAAACAATACAGCTTCCTTTTCAAGCGATCATCCAAATAGAGTCGTAAAATCTGATCAAAATAAGTACTAATCTTGTTTCGATGTGATATGTTGTAACGCCTATTTTTATTGAGGCTCTGATTCACTAAAATAGGAGATTGAGTTTCAGCAACAAAGAGTTTTCGGTGAGACAAAATGATATGTGATGTATTAAGAAACTATAATTCATTTAACATTTACGAAGTATGAAATTCATGTGTCAATGCTACCTATTGCCCCCGCCTAGACACCTATATAAAAGCATTATTCCGAGGCTGTTTGTGTTACCTCAACCTTTTTAGTCATATTACCGACGGATTATTGTTGTACATGCCACTTCCATTATTTCAATGGATAATAACTGTGACTTAAAGCTAGATAGTATAAGATAAGATAATTCCACGATGATTCCATAAAATCATTATAATTTCAAACTAGCTGCCAATCCACAAGTACACAAGATTAAAGAACGGAATTCTCAATAAATCGAGGTAAGATTTGTGATTACATCATGATATAGATGTAATATATTTTTTTTATATGCTTGCACTGAAAAATAAGGTATACAAAACCCAAATTAAATGTATTACTATATATAATTACAAACAAATATAGAAAATTGTATGAACATACAATATAGGTGCAAACATATTATTTGTCACCGAGTTACCTTCCAGATAAGATTAGGAAAGACCGATATTTGAACTTCGAGAGATAGAGGTTACACGTCTCTTGTGCTAATCATTTATGGAAATTAGTGGAAAGAGAAAAATCGACTAGAAAGTTTGAAATGAACCAAAACAATTGCTTCCATGATGACATATTATCGGTTAAGGGGACATAAAACGGGAAAATTGTCCAATTGTTGTCCAACCTGTTGTACATACATTAATTTAGTTTTAAACTCTTCAAATTTGTTAATTAGTCTTTTGCACGAAGTTCTAAGATAATCATTTTGATCAATTTTAATTGAAAATCACTATTGTGGTGGTCCAACTAGGGGTGATCACTTTCATAGTGGGTATATTCTAGACTTGGAACCTATAACCTACCATATTACAATTTTTGGAACTTGAAGCCTATCTTATTTTCCCAGTCTGGTTCTAGGGTCTACTCGAGAACCTCTATTTTTTTTTTCCTTTTTGTCCCTTTTTTTGGTTTTATTTTTTGTAGCAAAATTATATGAGTAACAAAACAATTTAAAGTAAAAGATGAACGGGTTTGAGTAAGCAAAGGTGAGTTGGGAATGAGCGAGAGTTGCGAGGCTTGAATGATTGAGGATGACCTGTGAGTGAGTGAGGAGGAGTGTAAATTCGAGAGAGACAGAGACAGAGAAAAAATGCCAAGAGAAAATAAAGGTTTTTAGTTTTTGTGAAGCCAGTTCCAAATTTGGTCTAACCGATTTGGTTCTTGAGTGTTTCATCACTCGAAACTGGGAACTAGACTAGTTCCAATGGGAACTTGTAATATTGGATTAGTTCTCAAGGTGGTCTAGTTTGGTTTTTGATTATAATCGATCCAGTTGCATAGACCTAAATCTAGTTATTGCCACATGTCCTACATATCACACATCCATAAGTGATTTTCACATCAACATGATATTAGAGCCGCTCCTTGGGCGCCCACCTTCTAGTACTTTATAATTAGGGCCACGGTCCCTTGATGGTGCCATGAGGCTGTGTCCTCGGGATTGTTCTACGAGACCGTAGAATTATCAATTATGAAGCGATGAAGGATGATGCGGGCAAAAGTCCCACCTTGGGAAATGAAGGAGATTTTTTAGGCTTAGAATGGGTTGAGTTCTTTCTATTGACAAGCTAACTTTTTGGGATGAGTTCTTCCACCCCTTGTAACCCCTTATAACGCATGAAGTCTCCCATATAACGTAGTATAAGTTGTATAATGAATTTTCTATCTTGTTTATACTTCCTAGTCTTACTCCAGGAAGAAACCAATTATAGGATTTCAAACTTGATCTTTTCCCCTTTATTTCTACATGCCATTGTTCTTGGAAAACATTCTTTTCTTATGAACAGTGTATGTTTCTAAAAACCATTTTCTTCGTCCCTCATTTTTTTTTTCCCTCAAATTGGCAAATCTTCTTTAAACTTTTATGGTCTATCTTGATGAAAATGTCAAAATTTAGGGACAATGATATAAATTGTCAATGAATTTTTGCTTAATGTTTAATATAGTCCATGGACTTTCAATTTTTTTTTTTCAAAACAGTCCATAAACTTTATTTCAATGTGCAATTTGATCCTCAAACATTTAATTTGTGTAATATGGTTCCTGAATTTTTCACACATATTCAATTTAATTCCTAATATATAATATTGAAATTTTTATATAGTTTAGGGACTAAATTGAACATACACTAAAAGTTCATGCGTCATATTGAACAATTAAAAAGTTCAAGGACGGCATTTCGCATAGGACTAAAGTTCAGGGACCATATTAAATAAATTAAAAATTCAAAAGCTACATTACACATTGAGCCAAAATTTACAAATCCTTTGCATCATTTCCCCAAATGTTTATTGGGGAGTTTGAAAATGTAAGTGAGCTTGGTCTTGGGGTATCCTAGCTTTTGTTAGGATTGCATAGTTGATGGTTCTATTTATGGCAATATATGATCAATTCTATAAGTAGATGTATCACTTGGTCTTCTGTTTTCATAATTCACTTAGAAACTAATCTCTCATGATCTGTTTCTAAGATAGATGAGCATGATGATGGGAAAATTACTCATTTAGTTCAAACATATTGCATAGATCCCAATTTAATAATAAACTTTTCCATTTTGTCAATTTAGTCCTAAATTTTTGTACGAAATTTTGATGTAGTTCTTCCGATCAATTTTCGTTGAAAATCACTAATGTTGTAGTTAAGTCATTGCTAGTTTTCCTATGAGGCACACCATCATATTAGCAATTTCTAAAGAAAATTGACTAGAAGGACTACATTATAATTTTGCGCAAAGATTTATGATTAAATTGGCAAAACTAAAAAATTTAGGATTGAATTGACATCGATGCAATAGATTTAGGAATGATTGAACAATTTTCCCACATGATGACCTAGATGGTATTTTTATATGAAATTCTTGTAGGTAAATTCTCCTCATTCAATTCTACAATGTTCAACTTCATCGATCGACTCTTATTGAACTTAATTTCTACTTCTCCATCTTCCATATTCAATAATCTTTTTAACTTCTTGAGTTTTTTTTTTTTTTTAAATAGGTCTTTGAACCTTTTCTCGTTGGAAAATCTATTTCTTTGATGGTCCGTTATTGAAACGGTAAAATTGGATAGTCTTAAATCATGTAGGTCATCACACAACGTGGACTCTTGCAATTCCTAATAAAGAATCTGTGAACTTGTCATGCCCAATCTCTTAACTATATAATAGCAGAAGTGTGTAGTCCAATCCTTGCTAGGGTAGAAATGTATTCTGAAAATTATAACATGGGAGGCAAACAAATAAAGAATGAAAAATTGTCCTTCCCAAGAAAAAATCACTTTGATGGCAATTCTGTAAATATGTAGAGCTGTGAAGGATAAAAAGATAACTAAAAGATAGTTTTTGAAAGGGGCCGACATGAGCCAAATCGGTCCTGAATGCAAAAGTTTGCGCCTTTAATTGTCGCTCCTACTAGTCGGGACTAAAACCGTTGCAAAGGTATAGCACAGTCTTTTCTTTTTATCTTTATCGTAATTTTGTGATTAAAAGATTTTTAGATGCTGTTGAAGCGAGAAAATATTGAGTGGTCTGGACCTCCACGTCAGCATGGTCCCCGGCCACTCACGAGATGCCACGAGGAGGGGTGGGCCCCACTTGGTGTCTTCTGTCCGTCTCTGTCTCATTCACACACGCAAAATCTTCTCCTTTTCCCCCTACCACTTCTTTAAGATCCCACTTGCTCCCAGACAGAACGAATTGAGAATTGAGATTAAACGAGGAAGAAATCCCAAGTTTCAAGCCTTCCCATGCTTCATCTTTCGGCACAAGCGATGTTCAAGTTACAAAGAAAGAAGGTCCAGAACCGAACCCTTCAGGTTGGAAGGACTAACTCATTTTCTGATGAAGAACACTGGAACTAAAGAAACGGGAGATAGAAAAGACCATTTAGGTCTAAAAAACTGTTTTAATACACGGAAACGGTTCATTAATCAAACAACATTTTTTTACAAACCAGGTATGAATGAATTACAATATAGTCACGAGTCAAAGTTTCTACAATGTTGACGGGGACACCGGAATGACGAGAATAAGGAAATGCAGAAACCCGACAAACTCTTCGCAAGTTACATTGCCAAGAAAAGAATACATTAGGTATACGTATTATGGATGGTAATATGTAGCCCGAGCTTGGTGCGCCATTTACGCGGCGGCGGCGGCGGTATCAGAACATCATGAATGAACAATCGGAGAGAGAAGTGGAATCATAGAGAGAAGTAAGAAATGCAGGCAAAAACCTTATTTCAATGCCAGAGTTTTTTGCTTGAGCTGAGCAGTGGGAAGCATATACGTCTGAGCGGTGAAATAAAATTTGGCACTGAATAGAAAGAATCACAGGGAGCTCAGGTTGCCTCCACGGATAAGATCTCGAGTTCAGCCCACCAAAGGGGAGAGAGTCTCGGGGTCGCTTGGTCTGGCGAAATAGCAATCACATCTCTCAATCTTGCTGTGATCTCCCTTATCGAAGGCCTCCGCCTCGGATCTGGTTTGATGCAATCGATGATGATCTCGCAGATGATGTCGAGCTCATTGTTCTTGAAGTTCTTGAGAGTAGGGTCAATGAGGCAGCCCGTGCTCTTCTTATCATACAAGTACTGAGAGGCCTGCCGAATTCATTGATCATATTATGACAGTGAAAAACAATAAATATTCGATTAGAGCACTAGCTTTCCTCACCACCCTCCTTTGATTGTAGAGCAATCACCCACTTACCCAGTCAACAAGAGGTCCTTGTTCATCCGAAAAAGGGAGCTTTCCTGAAATAATTTCGAGCAGCATCACCCCGAAATTATAGACATCTGTCTCCGGATCGGCATGAGGTGGCAATTCAGAATGTTCCGACTTATCTTCATCGGCATTCTTCCTCTTCGATAGAAATCCTGACCAGATGGTCTCTGCAACCTGAGATACGACACGTTAGAGAAGTGAATGGAAATGCAATACAGCAAAAAAGAGAAAAATGGAAATGTATTGACATTTTATGGTGTGAAATTTTACCTTAGCAGCATAGTCATCTGTCAAGTATATTGATGATGTAGAAAGACCGGAATGTGCCATGGGTGGATTCAGATCGTGATGCATGTACTGGAGGCAGTAAGCAATTCCCATGATGATCCTCACCCTTGTGGTCCAGTCCAGATGTTCTGCTTCTTTAACTAAAAGCCACAAGGAAAGGGAAAATGTAGTTCAGCTTTTCAAATTCCCTCTTGTAACCGACTAATTCAGACGACTTTTGAAGTTTACCATGGAGATGCTCGAAAAGTAGACCGTTTGGAGTATACTCGAACACCATCATCCTAGTGAATGGTTCCTCCTCCTCACAATAGCCAATGAGGTTGACAAAGTTCTTATGATTTACCCGCGACAGCATATCAATCTACAAAGATTTCAAACATTTAGAAAGTTAGGAAAGAAAAGCAGGACAAGCGTGATGCATTGGAATAACCCGTGATTAGACAGTTTCGATCAACTAGGTGTCAAGTGATCAATGACCGCAGCCGGGGAAAGATCGCACCTTTTTCCGGTAAGCTTTCTCTACACTTGCTGACCAGTCTTTGGAAGAAATTGCAGTGGGCTCGGTAACAGCAATCTCAACCCCACTGGATAATGTTCCCTTATACACAGTGCATCCATTACTTGAGCTGACGATATTGCTAAAGTCCTCACAAGCAGCTTCCAGCTCCGACCGATTCAATTTGGGGACCCCTGCATTTCATCATAAAGGGGTTCAATTCTTCGAATGAGGACATTTAGAAGCCTGTTTAAGGCATTGGTTGCCGCATAGCAACACCCATCACATTGATATGGGTCAGTATAGAAAAGGGAAAGACTGGTTTCTAAGTTTGCATCGTGTCTTGCGTGATAACATTAAAAATCAATCCAGAAGAAAACCAAAGATGTCGAAACACTTATTGTATTTCATAATGGATTCACCTGTAATAAATGCTTTCTGCAACTGGCCACTCAATCCAGTCTTCCATGGACCGATGGTTGCCACTCCTTGTTTTCGGCAGAAGATGAAAATGGAGGTGACAATGATGAGCAAGACGGCCACACTAGGAATGATAATGATGATATATCTCCGTGCTTCTTCAGAAAGTCCACTGGGTGAGGAATCTGAATTAGTAGTTTGGGAGGACGCATCGTTAGGCTTGGATGAATTCGGAGAGGGAGGGCTCGGAAGTAAAGGCGGTGGGGCCGGTGCTGCAGCAGATTGTTTCTTCTTTCCATCTGGTACAGCTGGGAAGGACCCGCTACTCCGGGTAATAGGAACAGTCGTGATCTCCGAAGGGAGAGAGCCAGCATCAACAGGGGCAGCAGCAAGATTACTCGACTGTCCAAGTAACTTCCGGCGTGATGAAAATCCATTCTGTGTGTTCAGGAGCATTTCTGGCTCTGCGTTGCCTGTACAAATAAATAAGACAAATTGCATTTTCTGAACTGCAGAGATATATGTCTAATGCCAGATTTAGTTAGTCTCTACTCACCAGCAATATCATCACGCAAATTGCCTCCAGGGCCGTATGGGGAGTCCTTAGCAAACCTGAAACTTATAAAAAGAGCTAAAAAATTATGTTACTGAAGCAAGACCATGAAATTGCTTAACCCTAACAAAACGAGCGAAATACATACTGTGGGAATCCAAAGATGTTGAGGTAACGTGAAAAAGCTCCTTTCATTGGGAAAAAGAGTGAACCTGCCTTGTGCAGATGTTTCCACCTGCTCTGCCAAATGCTGCCCAATATGTGGATTAAAAGAACAAAAAGAGGACATAAACCTAGAAGATGACTTAGAACTGAAACTCAGAGCAAATGACAGAAAGAAAGGCATTGTTAGATGTGGTTACTAGTTTCTTACCGGAGTCCAACTTTTCTATTCAGGCATCCTTTTCCAGCGGTCATGTCGAATGTGAAGTTTTCATCGGACTGCATCTTAGAAAGAACATTTAGCTCCTCAAGCTGCATATGTACAGTTCTCTCAAGTTTGTTGCCGCCAAGCAACCTACCATAAAAAACAGAAGCTGGTGACAAATATTAACACCAGTCAAATTGCTAGGAATCAGATAGTATGAGGCTACACTTACAAGAATCTCAGAGACCCCATCTTGGTTATTTCAGCTGGAATTGTTCCAGTCAAATTATTCCCCCTCAAATCCAATAACTTCAGCTTTGTCAGGTCTCCAATTTCTCCAGGGATGGCACCAGAGAAGTGATTCTGGTAGAGTATTCTGAATGCAAGCAGGGAAAAAAAAACATAAAACAAGAAATTTAGAGAGAGAGAGAGAGAGAGAGAGAGAGAGAGAGAGAGAGAGAGTTAATAGGAGATAAAAGCTTTCCACCTAGTGTCTGCTATCTGTCTATGTCTACATTCATTCCAGCTTGGACCAAAATGGTGGCAAGAAAGTGAAAACTACATTAAGTTCTCTACTTATTTCTTTTTATCGAACACAAACTCATCAAATGGTATGAAAAGAAAATGCAATTCGAATCTCAAGCAGCTTTGGATGGAAACAATTGCGACATCCCCCTAGTAATCCTAAAAAGTACCAGAAAACTAGGTACATGGACATGTTACAACACCTGGAACCAACAAACTTAGGGTCTGTCAGGAGTACAGAGGATCATCCTTAAATTCACCAGAGATTGCAGACTTATGAATCAGTTATGAAAATAACAATGAAACTGTCAACTTCCTAACACTTCATTTCAGGCAAAAACTCCCAGCAAATGCAACTTTTGTTTTTAGATAAAAGTGCCAGGCGATCTACTGCAGCTTTCTCCGCATTAACCAGAAGTCACCCTACGGCAGACAGAATGTAACTGAATTTTGCTAGGACATGTAATTTACAGTAATGCCATGCAGTATGATCTCCTCAACTGCAAAGACATGGAAATGTCCTCCTTACAGGGATCGTAATTGACTAATCTTTCCAAGCTCCGGCGCCAGCAGTCCTTCCAAAGAAAACCCAGTCAGGTCCCTGCAATGGTTGAGCTGAATGAGAGAGAGTTTGCGATTGGTTCAGCTTGTTCAATCTTTCAAATCATTGAGATCGTATGCTGCAAGAAGACAAGCTTGAATTGCCCCAAACTTGATTGAAAACTGAATCACAAGGGGTGACTTACAGCTTTTGAACTTCACCATCCACACAATGAACGCCCAACCACTCACACGGATCATCATCCTCGACGCTCCAATTTGCAAGAGCCCCATATGGATCGAGATCCACTTTGTCACGGAATTTCAACAGAGCAAGTGCTGCATTTTCAATCAAAAACAGGAGCGATGTGATAAAAGGAGAGGAGGAAATTCACTCGAAGCACGTCATCTGTTCAGAATCCAACGAGAACCACTAAAAATATTAAGTGGAACTCGTTGAACTAGTTCTCATCAAGCTGGAGCGGACCTAGCTCTGAATATGAAAGTTATCATTTTTCCTTCAACCAAAAATTGTGGTATTGCAAGAATTATGACATCCACTTCTCTGCTCACGTAACAAAAATCTTCAGGAATAGCTACACATGGATGCAACATTTCGAACTTTTCTGGTACAATTCTAAGGAACGTACAATCTTGATTTGGATAGAAATATAACACGAAAAACGACAATCACCTTCAGAATTGAGAGACCGACAATGCCAAATTTGCAGACCGAGGATCAAGAAAAGCAGATAACAAGGGAGCTGGAATCCAAGTGGGTTCCATCTTGCCCCCATCGCTTGATGTACCGACTGCCGCAATGTTGGCTATGCAATCTCGCCAGGTTTTCTTCAACGAGGAGAAAAAAAAGTTGAAGAGATAAACACCTCCTTCAATAATTTTTTCTTATACATTCCACCACCATCTACAGATTTACAAAACTACGCTTCTAAGAAATGCAATAACGTGGAAGCTTCCCTCTATCATCGCATCAGGGTCCCTCATCTTTGTACTCTGTAAAATTGTGCTACAAAACCCCTTTAGGAGAAAATCGCATGAACCTCTTCAGAGCTCGCAAATCTGCAAAAATGCAAGCAGCATGCAAAAAAAGGGAAGAACAAGAATACCCTCATGAGCAAGCGATCCGAAAAATAAAGCAGAGCGAATCCGAGCATAAAGAAATGCCAAAAGGGTGTCCGAGCACTCAACCTTTGCGCAGGTGCTGTGCTGTTTTCCTTGATACGAGGAGTGGAGATTTGGTTTTGGAATGATACGACTATGCAACAACAAAAGCTCGGAGGAAAAAAGGAAAACGAATTCTTTAGTGAGGAAAATTATAAACGTCAAGAAATGGAGGTAAAGGGCGAAGGGGGAGATGAGACGAGATGAATCCCAAAAGGCAGTATCTGGAAAAAAAGAGAAACACGATAACAAGTGCTTGAAAATTCTTAATGGAAGGGTCGAAATGGGATTGGTAATGGCGATGAAGAAGACGATAGAATTCAAAGGAAATTTTATTTTAAATCCTTTGAGTTTTTCCTTTCGATCACTGCCCTTCTCGTTCTTTCGCAGGAGGGTGATGATCTCAGAGGACACCGTCGTCGTCGACCATCTTTCTGGCGTGGTCTCTCTCTCTCTCAAAGGATGGTTTTCCGCTCAGCTTCTTTTCTTTATTTTGCCATCTCCCTCCTCTCCCCCTCTCTCCCTCTCTCTCTCTTCCTCTCTCTCTCTCTAACTTCTCACCAACCAAACCGGCCACCCCCACAAAAAAGTATGTAATAAGCTGTTGCTGCATGTTTGCCATCTCGTGGGTCCTGACGGCTGCTGACAATGGAATTACATTCTTTCGTTATCATTATTTTCCTTCGCATTTTTTTCCACATCGTTCTAGTTTATTTGGTTGTTCGTCTATAGAGAGAGAAAGGCAGAGAGAGAGAGAGAGAGAGAGAGAGTAACTGTCAGAGGTGGCGGTTGACGGGATTGAGTGGTGTTGAGGCCCCCCACTTCCGCTGCTGTCGGACGCGCTTCTCTCTCTCTTTCTCTCTCTCTCTCTAACATTTTCGAGCGTGCCTCCCTCTTTGTCTCCCCTCACCAGTTTTTTTTTTTCCCCTTTTCCTCTCTTTTTAAAAGGAAAGGAAACATGGGATTCATTACAAAACAGCAGCATTCGTGGCAAGACTATGATTAAATAAGGAACTAATAATGTCTGCTTAAAGAAACTTTCGGAGCTAGTCAAAGAGGGGGACAAGAAGGCAATCGACACGACCTCGGAGCTAGTCAAAGAGGGGGGCAAGAAGGCAATCGACACGACCACTTTCTCTCGATATTTTTCGTGAAAGATTCCGAATCGATTGTGAAATGTTCGAGATTGCGAAGAGGTTGTCAGTCAGCATCCCCGTCGGTTGAGGGAGGGAAGCTTGTGCGATAGCCTCCTGAGGTGATCGAGGTCGAAAGCTCATCATCTACCAAAGTGAGATGCCGACGCTATATCCGCAAGCTGAGTACAAACTGATAATCTCACCTAGACCTGTTAACGGTGGGTCGGGTCGGGTTAAAGTTCGATGATCATAAATGGTCCGACCCAAATCGACCCATTTAACCCGTTTATAACCCATGTATTACAAGACAAAATTTTAGACCCATACCCGAACCCGATCCATATTCAATCTATACCGATTCGTTTAACTAAATTTAATAAAGTTTATTATATATATATATATATATATATATATTATTTTTAAAAAATAGTATTGCTAAAATAGTTTTATACAACACAAATTTAATGGATAATTTTTATAATTTTTAAAATAATTATTTAAAAAAAATTGAATTTTAATTTTTTTATTTTTTAAAAATTATTTTTAATTATTTTTTAATTTTTTAGATATAATTTTATTTTTTATTTTTTTTTTTTCTTGGCAGGCCGTTGGCCGGCGATCGGTCACAAAGCGAGCCTCGCCGACGCGGCGAGCTCGAGGCTCGCCCGACGCCGGCGAAAGTTCGAGTCTCGCCAGATTGGCGAAGGGTTGAGCCTCACTAGGCGTCGGCGAGCTCGAGCTCTCGACGCCGGTGAGCTCGAGGCTCGCCTGGCCGGTCGCCGGGCCATCGCGGCCATTGCCGTGCCGGCGACCGGAAGGAGGAAGAAGAAAGAAAAGAAAAAAGAAGAAAAAAAGGAAAGAAAAATAAAATAAAAATTTGTAATTTCGATTTTTATAAAAAAAAAAAAAGTATATTTTTTGGAAAGTTAAAGAGAAAAGAAAGAAATTATAAGCTTTTGGTTAAAAATGGGTTCTTAATCCAATCCATTTAAGACCCACTTAAAACCTATTTAAAACCTATATATCTTAAGCTTTTAGTTATGAAACCCATTTAACTACTATTATCTAAAAACAAGTGACCCATATATGACCCATTTATGATTTAAATGGGTCATATATGGGTTTAAGACCCATTTTAACACCTCTAATCTCACCTCACGCCAATGCATTAGTTCATTCCGCCGCCATGTGTCGTAGCATATAGAGGCGAGCAAAATAACCAGACGGAATTGAGAACCCCTGAATCGGATTGAATTAACTTGTTTTTGGTGGTTCTTGTAAGAATTGGTCCAGTTGCTGGTTTCAAGTATGGACCTCAACCAACTAGACCAGCTCGATATAAATATATTTTTAAATTTTTATGTTTCAATATACTAATTAGAGTACATACCGAGCTTCTAAGTTGGCCGGCGCCTTCCAACCTTCAACCGGTGGTTCTGGCAATGGTCTCGTAGTCCCCACACCTCCACAGCGGCACACTCGAGCTCTTTTTCGTAGGTTTTCCGATGATTTCCGGTAATTAACAGCGCCCAGACTTCTTTGCCCAGCATTAGCATGAGTCCAAGCGTCGTTGCTGTAAACTCCAAACCTCAGCAGCAATCCCGATGAGTTCCTTGCACGTTCCAAAAGCACTGCAATGCTTTAACAGATCCATGTGGTGATCTTGGTCTTTGCCGTCGCATGTCATTACCCTTTTGCTTTAGAGAGGTTTTACCTTCGAGATTGTTCAGCCCATACACCGACACCTTTAATTGGAGTTACCAATGCCTGCTTTCGCCATCATCGCCAATCCACAATGTGGGGGCGGAGGTTCCTGAACCCAACCGAGAACCGATCCAATTTGTGGGCTGTTCTCGATTCTAGGGTGGAAACCTCACTTCATCGAAATCATGAGCTTCCTAATTGACAATCATGTTGCATTTTGTGGATGCTCATACTAAATTTTTTAATATTGCACCATGTTATGATTCTTCATTATAATTAAGCATAAATGTCATGAATTATAAACTTTCGATTCACAGCGTTATGATATTTCATTGTCATCATTAGTGCAAAGCATTGTATCTCATAATATTTGGATTTTGTGTGAATTGCTGAGTGGGGTCATCCATCTTTTAAGTTGTTTATCCCAAAGGGGTGGCGAGCGGATCCGTGGTACTTCCATGTCATTAAATCTTGCTACTTGGACATCAGCAAAATTACCTACATTATCTTGACATCAATTTAGAATTCGGGAAGCTATTTACCATGTCCCGCATTTAGCTTCTATTCAAGACAAGATAACACTAAATATAAGATAAATATAGTCCAAATAAACATATTTTTTGTGAGGGCTAGCATAAAAGTGGATAACATTATTTATTTATTTATATAGTATAAAAGCTATTTTTCTCTAATAATAAACTTTTTAAGTTGGTAAAATAAAAATAAAAATAAAATATAAATAATATTTCAATTATAATATGAAAAGAAAATTCAAAATAACAAAACAAAAAATTAAAACAAATCTGCGTTCTTATGTATTCCTGTTTTTATTAAAATATTTGAATTTATTTCTATCCCATAATATCTATTTTACAAATATATGTATTTATTATTATATTTATTATATATTTCAGGTATATTAGTGTAGTTTGTTATTTAGCAAAAAATTTGATTAAAGAAAGATGAAAGGGATTTAAAAAAGGAATAAAATAGAGTGGGGAAAGTAAATAAAAATGAGATAGAAGAATAGGATTTTAAATGAATGAATTCAAATTCGAAAAAGGATTTTTTAATTCTCGAAGAACGTGGGTAAAGAGCTTTGAAAAAAAAAAAAAAAACGTTTCCTCTTATTCTTTTTCTCCTCCTCAACTCTAGTTCACATTATAATTTTACAATTTATCTGTAACTTTTTGATTTACATTGAAGCTTTACGAAAATGACAAGAAAATCAAAACTCCTTTTCATTCATAGCTCATGTTGAAATTTGATGAAAGTGGTGAGAAAGTTGAAACTCTCTATTTTTCAAAATCGCAAAAGTGGATAATTATGCTTTTTCTCTCTTACAAGATTTGGCATTTGTTGGCTGGTCAAACTTGTTTGTTGTTGTGGCCCATTATTTGGCTTGTCATGGTCAAACTTGTGACTATGGAATGCTGTAATGAGCTCTTCCATTATTGAAGTTTACATCGTACAATAATCATTGATTGATTGTTGGAGGTTGTCTCCATTTGTGTATTTGTGATTTCCTTCATAGTGAAATGTGAGAGATTCTCATCATCTTTTTTATTTTGTGTATTGTTGAGTTCATTTACATTGATATGTAGTTTCCACCTAATGATGAACTTAATAAGATATAAAATATTTGGCTTTATTAATACGATTTACCAAATAATGCATATGATATAACAAACGCATCTCTCACACTTATGGTAAATTAATGGAAAGTACTTGTACTTTTAGAGTAAAACACATTACACGTGTACAGACACATGTCATATAACACGTCGGTTATCATTGACAGACCACAAATGTAGCATGCCGTGCTTGGGCCATGCCTCATCTTGGGCTTGGGCCGGTCAAGGCAATGGCCCCTAATTGACTACCGGACTTGATCTTTTAGAATATGAGTGACTATGGGTTCTGGGTAGAATCGGGAACTAAACCAATTTTTAGGGTCGGTTAGGTTTAATTCCTGGTTCTCGTCGCTTAGGTTTGATTCTCCGTTCCAAAAAATTTGGAACCGGTACCGTGCGGTTTAGTTCCTAGACTGGAAATCGGAAACTGAAGAACCGGAGACTTTGTGTGTTCTTGCGTGCTGTCCAGAGGTGCTCCAAGTGTTGTGCACACGTGGGGTTAAGCGACATAAACGAGGCTGACTTCATTAAAATCTTAATTCAACTTGAAATATGCATACTGAATTAACTGGTTGGAGTGAAAATGGAGCCACCTTTGTTTGTTGTTTGCTACCTTATCAGCAGTTTTACTGTCATTTACTGGAAAAGTGTTATGGTTAGTTCACCCTTTGAAGATCGTACAGTTTTCTAGCCCTCATTTAAACTTTACCGGTTGATCTTGCAAGGCACAACCTTAATATGGTAATAAATCAACATTACCCTCAACATTTCGATAATCAAGCGGGAATATTAGCCATATTAATATAATATGTTATTTCAGATTGTTATTAATTTTTTTCTCTATATCACAATCGACAAAAAGAAAATGATGCTGAATTTTACCTATGTGACACCGCATTCGATGATAGTGAATGATCTCTAAGGAGAAATAGATGTTTGAATGTTTATGTATGGAGGTTTGTTTTGCCATTTTGTAAATGTTTGATCTTTATTTTGAAATTTCTAATTATATTATGTTATTTGAAATTTCTAATTATGTTATGTTATTGTTATGTTTATGTGAAGTTGATGTATCCAAGATAATATATCAATGGAGGTGGAGAGATATGATGAGATGAGTTCGATCACAGAATTGGAATCGTCGGGCCATGGAGGTGAAGAAGAGCCATCAATGAGTGCGACAAACAAGGCAAAAAATATGGTCACAACTTTGAGAATATAGTTGTTCACTCATTGTCTTTTGTTTGCAATTTAGAATTTGAATGTGAGCGAAAAAAATTGTGAAGTTTATTTAATTAGCTTGTCAACATCTTCACGAAACTACTTACCATGTGTTCAATGAAATCCATAAACCAAGTCTATGTGAGTTTGTCTCTAGCTAGTTTCCTAATAAATTCTGGAATTGATCTTAGAACCATAGATTTGGTTCTAAAGTATGTAAAGTAGGTTCTGAATTATATAAATTGAGAACGGTCCTAACATGGAGGTTTCAAATTTTAGATGAGACCTAAATTAACCCTGAAATTGCTCGCCCCTATCTTGGAATTCTTAGTCAAGCCACACGGCCCAATAGATCCAATGGCCAGTTGTTTAACTGTGGGGCCCTATAACAATTTCAAACGCTCTTGCTCTTTAAACTGTTTGTCAAATTCATTTATTTCTTTCTCCTTAAAACATTTGATCCCATTCTAAATATTGCAATGAAGAACAAATAACAACAATATTGTTCGATCATCCCCACTCAATTTGGACTTCGTTTAACAATTGTTGTGAAACTCTTTTAGTGAGTACCGTGACAACAATGTATCCTTGTGAACTCTATCTTAACAAGCTGAGACCGATGACGACGAGACACCATAACCCGATGATTAGAAGGAATAGTAAGGGAGAACCACGAACGCTAGGTTTCGCTAAAACACTTCTCCAGACAATACCCTACTAGCAAAGAAAACCCTGAAGCAATTGTGGCACCGCTGTTGCAGAGAAAAACATCAATTATTCTGAAGATATTCAAGCTTGAAATCGATGCCAATTGTGTCAAGGCAACCGTTTGCATGATATCTAATACTTTATTAAAAGGCAACTCGAGTGGGACGAGCTATTTGAGGAGGCACCAACGCGGATATGAGGAAGAGATGTCCAAAGTCGGGGATCTCTTTGTCGGAACCAAAAAGTAATGGCAATTTTGGAAATTGGGAACAAGGCACAAGTTGGAGGGAGAAATAATTCTTAGAATACTTTTCTAGTGGCCTTTGCCAATCTACGACCCTTACCCTCTATCTTTATATGATTGCAGAGGACTCACACTTAACAGATACATGGGAGAAAATATTGGGTGGTCCGGGACCTCCACGTCAGCATGGTCCCCGGCCACTCACGAGATGCCATGTGGAGAGGTGGGCTCCACTTGTGTCTTCTGCCTTCTTCCCCTCTCTCTCCTCTTCCTAGCCTGCCGATGCCCTCTCTCCTCCTAGCCTGCACGCTCTCTCTCTCTCCTGTCAGAGCATTTATTGCGGACGTTTTTCTCTTTCCTTCGTTTGAGAAAGAAAACGCCGTTCGGACGCACGTCCCTCTCCATTTCTTTCCTTTCGAATTTTTGAATCTGAAATTCTCTCTCCGCCTCCGCGCTCGTTCCCCTGCCGTCGCCGAGCATCAAGCGGCCGTTCCCCCTGCCGTCGCCGACGAACCACAGTACGGCCGCCGCTACTCCGGTGCTCGCTCGCTTCTCTCTTCGGGCTCGTTGCTGCTCCGTCGTTCGTTCCGGCGTTCCCGGGATCGCAGATGCAGCACGTGGAAGGCTCGGAGGCGAGGTTGATGGAGAAGCTGGTGCCGTACGCGAAACGCGACGCCGACGGCCCTCCACCTCCGCCTCCGCCGGTTGATTCCGTCGCCCTCGACTCCGACGCCGACGCCCCTCCGCCGGTTGCCTCCGTCGGCGTCGGAGTCCGTCGCCGACAGACTGAAAATTTGAATCTGAAAATTTCTCTCTCCCGCGCTCGTTGCTGCTCCGCCGTGCATCAAGCGGCCGTTCCCCTGCCGTCGCCGACAAACCACATTACGGTCGCCCCTGACTCCGACGCCCCTCCGTCGCCCCCGACTCCGACGCCGACGCCCCTCCGCCTCCACAGGTTGCCTCCGTCACCCCGACTCCGACGCGGACGCCTCCACCTCCGCCTCCGCGAGGGACATCGACGACCTGCCGAAGAACGCGGCCAACTATCCTGTCGGTCCTTTCGGCACGAAGGTTAGCCTCATAGAGTGGATTGCGAATCCGAGATGTGCATTTTATCTCTTCGACATGTGTTCTTACTATGAGATGTGACTGTTTGTGTCTATAGACTGATCTGTTTACACTTGGAGTGCATTATTGGTCTCATGCTGCTTTTGATAGCTGTATTTTACTTATTATGTAATCATTGTTCGTTTGATGCGCTACAGTAACGTCTCGCGTTTGATGTTTATATATGGATCTTCACGCTGATGAGTTCCTTTCCATATTGTCGAGACGTTCAAGTCAGAAGACTGCGGTTATAGGCACTTCTAAATGTTTGAATGGGAGAGTTTTTTTGTTTTTCTGACAATGTTGGATTAGTTAATCGCTATATGTTCAAATGGTGCGGATGTTTTGTCTTTTCAGTTTCTGAACGAGCGCTTGCTGTGAACTCATGCTGTTACTTTGCATTCAATTTTGTCGATCCAGTGAAACAAAGTGATAAATACAATTGACTATTTTTTTTCCCTATTTGCTAAGTGCTTATCACAAAATGAAATCATTGGCTCAACAGGACCGGTAAAGCTACATTGACCAATAATTTTGACCAGAACAGTATAGAATTTTTGGTCAATTATGCATTGTGAAAGTGCGATTTGGAGGCTTTACGTGCATTGTTATGATATTGGTCAGTAAACAGAAAATGCAACTCAGTACTGGGAGTTTATAAAGTTGTAGAGGCATGTCGCTTGGTGGCTGATTGTTCATTTGCGAGTCCAAGTTTGACAACCAACGAAAGCTGTTTACCATTGATTATCGAGTTAAGGTAGGAGCCTGGATTTCCTGGAGAAAATGGTTCCTCAATTACTACAGACATCAGCATAAATCCTCGTCAATCATTTGCTCCATCATGCAAGAAACCGGCCCTATAATTGCCCTCGACCTGGTCTTTCTGCTGCTGTGTCTGAATAATCGGACAAGAACAGGGACGGGTTTGAGTTTCGCCAAGAACATTTCCTTCTTGCTTATTCGTCAGTTGTAATACAGACAGAGGGAGAGAGAGGCAGGAAGAATGGGGAAAGAGAAAGCGGGTTTGGTCGCGTTGCTGATAATTGTGTCGAGCTGGTGTGTATCGCCGTCCTCCTACTCCTCTTCTTCTTCTTCTTTCAGAGGTGATCTGAGCAGAGGCAAAAGGCGCCTTTGACTTTTGGGTTGGCGTCGTTGTCGCTGGTTCTCAATCGGGTCGGGTCATCCGTTGTCTTTCCACTCCATGGCAATGTTTTCCCAACTGGGTACCCTTCTTGACCTGTCTTCAGTTCAGTCCGGCGTTTCATTTATTAGTCAGAGAGAGAGAGAGAGAGAGAGAGAGAGAGAGAGAGAGAGAGAGGTGATGCACCTGCATTTTTGCTCCTTCAATGAATTCTTGAATGCCTGGGTGACTCTCTGCTGTGCCGTTCACGTTTAGAAAGTATGGGTCATCTCTCACATTTAACTGTCTTTGGTGATATGAAAAGGTATTTTTTCCTCCAAAAGTTCAAAAAGTTCCTACAGTTTGGCTTGTTACTACGTTGGATTGTTGTTTGATGACCTGAAGATTCATCCAATCCAATGTCATAGTGACTTATGTCTCCCTAAGTGGTGACCATAGATACTATTATCACCCCACTTAGGAATTCCTGAAGTTTCAGTATGTTGATCATCAGATTAAATCTTTCACGCCAAGGGAAAATTGCTTGGAAGATTCTATATGGTTTTCATCACATTAAAGCGTCTCTTTCTCGAGGGGAAGTTGTGTTTTGGTTTTCATAACATCAGAACATTTCTTAATGGTTTCTGAAAAGCTGTTTCATGGATTCTCATAATTCGACTCATGCATTCAAGGATCACTGAGTCATCTTAAGTTCTGCTCTAAGGTACTTAATCTGCTTTGGCCTCATGCTCTCACTCTGTTTTTAGGAATTTGTCTACCTCAGCCGTTATGGAAAGAATTCCAAGCAGGTGACCACGTCCTGTGTGGCATCCTCCATGGAAGAACTACAGGGTGAGAATTGTGGCCTAATTTTTCTGGCAGCTAGAAGAAAGTTCTTGTTTTGTTTCAGTAATAGTTATGGTGTCATTTGATAATTATACATTTGAATTTATCATACAGCTGTGTCTTGTCCATGTTATTGTATCTGCAGTTATTTGCTCGCTTACTTGGATTGTTATGTGTTTTGTTTTCTCCTTTTTGTATGTGCAAGGTCATAAGTGGGCATTTGGGATAGGTGAGATCCATCGCATTTGATCCTAGCAATTAATGATTCTGCACTGGCTCTGCAGATTGGACAATTAAGGTATTAAGCTTTTACAATTGTGCTTTTTGATGATTCCTGGTCTTCTTTTGTTTGTAAAATTTGCTGATAATAGATGCTCACTTTTTAGTTCTTTGGTTGCTACCATTTGCTAATTTAAATTTCTATGTATAGTTCTTTGGTCTGCGGCATTCGGCTTCCAGCCTAGCTACCTTCTTATGCTCTCTAAATGCCGTTTGCTGACTGTTTCTGCTGCTTGGGTGCTCAAATCACGCTCAATAATCCTAAGTTCTAGCTCCTCCGACATAGAAAGGACTTTGGCTTTGAGGGCCACATTCTCTTTTTCAGCAGCATCAAGCTTAGGGCCGAGATCAGAACATATAACTGAAGAAGCTTCACTCTTGGCTGCTTGAAGCTGGGCATGGACATTGGAAAGCTTAGTCTCAAGCTCGGCCTTTGTTGATTCCCACTCACGAGTTTTCTTGACCACAGCTTCTTGGATCTTCTGCTCTTGCTCTTCCCTCACCTGTCTGAGCTGCCTCACACATTCCTTAAGTGCTCCATCAAGATGACTGATTCGATCTTCTAGTGTCGAGTTCCTTTGTGTTGCAGCCTCCAGTTGTTTCTTTAGCACCAAGACTTCATTTTCAGCCTTCTCCCATCCTACCATTGAATATCAGAAGATAAAAACTTACAATGAAGTACATAGGCACAAAAATGCAAATCCGATTGCAATGTCAAAAAGATTTAACGCAGGAACGGTTGAAGTAGATGTCATCCTCAAATCTAAAACTCCATGCGATTTCACTCTTGCTCTGATTGAAAGCTTCAAATCTTGTTACCCAGACATTAGTGCTAGTAAGGCTAGTATCCTCCTTCACTTTCTCCACTTGCTTTATTGACGTCTCGGCTGCAAGACTGGAGGAGGAGGAAGAAGTTATCGATGATGATGGTGGCGCTTTAGGTTGTTTGGAGCATTTCTGGAAGAGGGGGAAGTCCTCATCCACTCGGGACTCTTGGTCCATTACAAAGCCAAGACACAACTAATTACGAGCCGCCTTTTTCTAAGAGGATGGCCAGCAGAGCAATAATCGAGTTGATCAAAGCCCCTCGAGCACGCCCCAGCCGATTGGTCAAACCGAAGCTGCAAACCCACCACAGAGAGAATCCAGTGTGTGAACAAAAACTAACACAGAGCATGAACCTTCCCAATATTAACATAACCCGACACCGAAACTTCAATCACAACATCGAATGAACTTGTGATATCACAGACTAATAGCATAATCAGAACAAGGAGACAACTAAAGTTAATCTTTTCAGCTTCCAAGGCACGACCCAACACTCTATTCGGCACAAGAGACGCACATCCCATTACGAACAACCTCCGCACCAATGTAGCTTAATCTCAATCTCATGAAACGAACCTACCCATGATGCATCATCAAGCTAGAGTACACTTGCTCATCAACATGGAACAGAAATAAGAAAGAAGAATCCGTGACACCAGAAAGAGAGAGAGAGAGAGATGGACGACGTCTACCTGGCCGCGAAGGAGACGGAGACTCGGAAAGAGGTTGCTCGCGGGGTTGGCCAGTAAGGGCGCTCCGCAGAGGAAAGAGGGAGAGAGCGGAGCGGAGGTCGCGAGAGGGAGGCGAAGGGGCGTCGGCGTCGGAGTCGGGGGCGATGGACTCCGACGCCGACGGAGGCAACCGGCGGAGGGGCGTCGGCCTCGCGTTTCGCGTACGGCACCAGCTTCTCCAGCAACCTCGCCTCCGAGCCTTCCGGTGTGTGGGGGTCTCGCTCGGCGGGCGACGCTCGCCGACGTTGAGGGGAGCTCGAAGAGGCCTGCTTCTCCTCCGCGTGCTGCATCTGCGACCCCGAGAACGCCGGAACGAACGACGGAGCAGCAACGAGCCCGAAGAGAGAAGCGAGCGAGCACCGGAGTAGCAGCGGCCGTAATGTGGTTCGTCGGCGACGGCAGGGGAACGGCCGCTTGATGCTCGGCGACGGCAGGGGAACGAGCGCGGAGAGAGAATTTCAGATTCAAAAATTCGAAAGGAAAGAAATGGAGAGGGACGAGCGTCCGAACGGCGTTTTCTTTCTCAAACGAAGGAAAGAGAAAAACGTCCGCAATAAATGCTCTGACAGGAGAGAGAGAGAGAGCGTGCAGGCTAGGAGGAGAGAGGGCATCGGCAGGCTAGGAAGAGGAGAGAGGGGAAGAAGGCAGAAGACACAAGTGGGGCCCATCCCTCCACATGGCATCTCGTGAGTGGCCGGGGACCACGCTGACGTGGAGATCCCGACCACTCAATATTTTCTCGATACATGGAGTCTTCGAAACTCCTTCTGACAATAAAGTTCACAAAGCTACAAAAAGAAACATCACACAATCAATAAATGCAGACAAACAAGCGTATCAATCAATGGAGACTTTCTTCAAAGACTTTGTTTGCGTTCTTTGTCTTCTTCTTGAGTGGGTCTTCTTCATTAAATGCTTGTAGACTTTTTGTTCTTCAATCTTCACAAACACCAACACACCGATTCGTTTTCTTCTTCTTCATATGCCCACCATAAATCGAGGCCTTTTGTATTATGAAAACAAAATATGGAGCTGAGCAACCAATGTGCTCGAATCTTCAAAAATCAAATTTATATTATTCTAATAGCCTCCTTAAAATTGGTTCTTGAATTCAACAACATCGAGTATCATCTTTAATTTTTTGAACAAATTAGCCTTTAACGGTTTCATCAAAATATTTACGATTTGATCTTCTGATAAAAATTAAGCTCAATCTCACCATTTTTGACTTGCTCACGAATATAGTGATACTTGATATCGATGTGTTTGCTCTTGCCATGAAAAAACTAGATTTTTGGCTAATGTAATAGTTGACTTATTGTCACACATAATTTTGGTAGGATCTGTTTGTTCATGTTTCAATTCACACATCATCCTACAAAGCCATATCGCTTGACATGCCATCGAAACTAACGCCATGTATTCTGCTTCAACGGTCGAGAATGCAACAACTTGCTGTTACTCTTGATCCAAGAAATAAAGCATATCTAGAAGTATTCTTTTGAGTGTTAGTGTCACTTGCCCAATCACTGTTTGTGTACCCCACTAGATTGAAATAGTAAGTATAAGAATATAAAAGTCCATGATCATGAGTTCTATTGACATACCGTAATATTATTTTTGCTGCCTACAAATGTAATTGGCATGGTTTTTCCATGAACATGCTAATAATTCCCACTCCATAGGTAATATCCAGCCTAGTAGAAGCCAAGGGTGCGCATGACAAAATTTTTGGTTGGAAATTGATTTTTTAATTTTTATTCCATGGACGAGTTTTTGAGTAAAGAAACATGTTTGGTAATAATTCAAAATTTTTATTTCTGAAATAAAAATTCATTTGATAATAGAGTAAAATTTCTATTTTAGGAGTGGCAACGATTGGCGTCCGATGGCTGGAGTCTGACATTCGGCAACTAACGTTCGATGTCCGTGACTGCGGTGGGCGGCGAAGACCGAAGTTCAACGTTTGGCGTCGACGCCAAGTCCGGTGACTGATGGTGGGTGGCCAAAGTCCAGTCTCGACACGGAGTCTGACGATCGACAACTGGCATCCAATGTTTGGAGTTCGATCTTTGACGTCCAACATCCAGAGTTTGGTGACAAGAGGCCGGAGGCAAGTGGCTAGCTAAGTAGCACGGACACGCGACATGGACACGCGACACGACACTACACGATACGATACGTCGCCATCGTCATTTCTTAAAAATAGAATTCGACACACTTTGGGACATGTTGTATATTAAATGAATGTTTTCATTTTTAATTAATTTAATTCAAATTTAGTATTTTTATTTTTCAAAATTATTTTTTAATCTCATTTATTTATTTTTCTAATTAAAAAAAAAATCCCACTAGGGTCCACCCCACTCTCTTCTTTCCGTCGTCCCTCCCCCAAATTTATTTGTCTTTCCCTCCCCACCATCGTCCATTTCCCCCACCCCTTTCCCTCCCCACCACTAATAGATAGGCTATCCCTGTCACTTCCCCTCCCCCAAAACACGTGATGACCCATCAAAGTCCCTTTTTTTAATAATTATTTTTGAGTAACCTATCAAAAACCCTAGCTCCTTTACCTCCTCCTCGCCACTCGCGCACGACCCTTCCTCTTCTCCTCCTTTTGATCCTTCTTCTTCCTCATTGCTCGCTGCATGTCGCACGACCCCCTTCCTCTCCTCTTCCTCTTGATCCTTCTCCTCTCCTCCTTGCCGGACGACCGCCTTCGGCCCTTTCTCCCTCGCAGCTATAGCCTTGTCTGATCCATCGCAGCATCATAGTGGCGGCCCTTGCCTCAATCTATGCTCTTTCTCTAGCTGTCTCTTGCTGTTGTGGGCTCGCCGTCACTCGCCGCCTTGTCTCTGCTCCCTCACCGTTGCTTCCACCCTCCATAGTCTTCTGGACACGTGTGTCCAAACGTGTCGGGCAAAAGTTGACTGCGTGTTCGATCGTGTCCGAGCGTGTCGACGTGTCAAACACGCTCCAACATGTTTCAGACACGACATGGAAGCACGGATGGTGGGCGGCTAACATCCGGCGATTGGTGGTGAGTAGCGGACAGTTGCTGACGAACATCTAGTGGTTGGTGGTGAGTGTTTGGCATCCAATGATTGGTAATGAGCGACCAACGACCGGTGGGCATTTCGCATTTGGCGACCGGCGGTTGGTGACAAGCGGCAGGAGTGCGGTGGTCGGCGGCTGGTGGCCTGTGGCCGGTGGCGAGTGGCCAACAACCGGCGGCGGGAGTTCGGCATCCCACGGGCAGCAAGTGGGCGACGGGTGGTGACGAGAGTGAACGATGAAATTTTTTTGATTTCTCATTTTTGTTCCATAAATAGAAAAGCTAAAAATTTTAACCGATTTTTGCTCCAAATCTAATTCTAGAATAGAAATTTGTTCCAAAAATAGAAAAATAAAATTGCGTTACCAAATTGATTTCTATTCCAAACCTGTTTCGGGAACAAAAAAATAGAGAAATAGAGAAACAAAAATTTTGTCATGCGCGCCCCAAATATCTCAAACTCCTGACAATGCCTTTAAACTAAGTGGGATTAACCAGTTGACCGATCTCTTCTTTCTTCAGCTCTAATTGTTCCACCATGGGAGTCCAAATTGGTTTGAGCGATTCCATTTTCAATCACTTAAAAATATCATTAGCATATTTTTGCTATGAAATAAATATGCCATCATTTGTCCTGCTTCACTTCAAGGCAAAAAAAAAATAGGACATCAATCCCAAATCCATCATCTCAAACTGGCTACTTATAGCTTCCTTGAATTCGGTAAACATCTTTCATAAATATCAAGTTATCAACATAAAATCACATAATTATTATGTCATCGTTAGTATTTGACTTGATATACAATATATGTTCATAACGGCACTTTTGAAAACCATGCTTTAACAAAAACGTTTTGATTCATGTGTACCCAGCATGAGATGCTTGTTTTAGCCCGTACAATGCCTTCTTCAGGTTGCAAACTTGGCTTTCATGCCCTTTCTTCTCATAACCCTGTGGTTGCTCTACTTAAACTTCCTCTTCAAGGAAACCATTAAGAAATGTTGATTTCACATCCATTTGATAGATCCTTCAATGATTTTGAGTTGCAAGTGCTAAGATCATCTGAATGGTATCCATTTAGGCCACTGTTGGAAATACTTCAAAATAATCAAGGACTTTTGCTTGGCCCTTTACAACTAGTCTGGCTTTGTAACGATCCACTTGATCGTTGGGTTTATACTTCATCTTGTACACTTACTTGACACCAATGGGCTTCTTACTAGGAGATAAAGAAGTTAGCACCCATGTGTCATTTTTCTCAGTGGAGTAGATTTCTTTATCTATTGCTTGGATCCACTTCTCATCTAGAGCTACTTTATCATAGGATACTGGGTCACGTTCAATAAATAGACAAAAAATTACCATTATTTCATTAGTGATTCCTTAATTGTCATTGTCATCGTCTCTTGTGACCACATAATCCCTGAAATTTTGCTGGAGTCTCCCGCAATCGTTGTGAACATGTATTGGTGATTTTGAAGTTGCTGTTGGTGAAGAAGATGCACTACCAGTCAAAGATGATGGAGAAGAAGCACCATCTATTGAAGATGATGGAGGCTTTTTTGTATCTCCCTCTGATGGTTCCTCTTTGATGCTAATGCTTTTTTAGTCACCCTTTTGGTTCTAGTCCCAGGCTTCATCTTCTAAAAACTGGACATCCTTGCTGATAATTACATTTTCAATGATTGGGTCATATAGCTTGTAACCCTTAATTGTGTTAGTATAGCTAATGAAGATGCACTTCTTGCTTTGGTCATCCAACTTCTTCCTTCATTCATATGATATATGGGGATATGCCATGTGTTGGAGGAAACTTCCTTATTTGTTTTGAAGTTGACAAAACGTTTCCTTCCATCAAAGTCTGAAGACCGTCAGACTCAAGACTTAAAGTTTGCCCTCATTGACAGTTTTTAGATCGACGAAGGAATCTTATTCAAATGCAAGTTTATCTTTAAGGATTTGATCCGTTTGGTTGAAGATTATCTCACGGCTGGAGATAGTACCTAAAGATCTATTATTCGTATTGCAAATAATTCGAGTAATTCGGATCCGTTGATTGGCGAAGTATACTTGGAAGGTTCTACTTATGGAAAACCTAGATCCTGATTGTATGGACGAGCAGGATTGGTGAACTATCTTCACATTCCTTAAGTAACTTGAGATCTCTCTAATTGATTTTGTCCAACGGGTAGATTGGAAGAACTCATTTGGAAGGTGCCAACGGTTATGAATGCATGGAGGAGTATATAAGGAGGATGCTCTAGTTATTCGAGTGTGTGCTTGATAGATAAATTCCAAAGTCTGAAACTCCTTGTTCTTTGTTGATTCATTTGTTGAGCGAAAATTTATACTCAAAAGAGAGTTTAGACATTTGTGAGACCTTGAGGAAGTGTAGCAAAGTCTCTACACTGTGGAATTAAGGACGTGACACTGTAACGACTCTTTTGATTCATAGTGAAATCCAGCCGATGGGCTGTCAGTGCGAGAGAGTGGACGTAGGCTTGGATTAAGCCGAACCACTATAAATCATCATGTTTTAAATTCTCTTTCCCTTATCTCTTTACTTAGTTCATAGTCTTATATATATATATATATATCATTGCAGATATTCTATATCTTAAGTCTTTCGTTGTTGTATAAATTGAATTTAAGTTGCTGAGTTTTACAAAATTCGTTTTTACATCTATTCACCCCCCTCTAAGTGTTCATACTAGCTCTTTCAATTGGTATCAGAGCCTGTGTACTCATTTAAATTGAAGTGTTATTAATTCAGAGTTAAAGATCCATGGCTAATATGTTAGCTCAAGTTTGGTTGAAGGGCAAATAAACACAAAACCACCTTATTTTGATGGAAATGAATACAGCATATGGAAAAACAAAATGAAAGCTTTCCTAAGATTGAAAGATCCTTTGGAATGGGATGTGGTAGACAAATGAATCATTCCTAAAACTACAACAGTCTCAGAAAGGGGAAAAGAAGCTGTTGAGTCTAGCGAAATGACTCAAGAAGAGATAACCAATAGACAAGCTCTTGATGCAAAAGTAATTTATTCTTTATGTTGTGCATTATTTCCTATTGAATATAATAGAATATCTTCTTGTGAAATAGCTAAAGAAGTCTGGGATAGGCTAAACATCACTTATGAAGGAACTGATCGAGTGAAAGAAACTATAATCAATATTCTGCTCGGTCAATATGAAGCCAGGAGAATCTATCACTGACATGTTTAGTCGTTTTGCAGAAATCGTGAATGGTCTTGAGTATCAAGGTCAACCAATCTCAGGACCTATGAAGGTTAACAAATTGTTGCGTGAACTTTCCAAAGATTGGAATCACGTAAAGACATTAATAAGGGAGACATAAAGGATCATGCCACTCTCCGCTGACGAATTGGTTGGCACTCTTCAGTCCTATGAAGTGGAGCGAATCAATGAAGATGAAGATCCCAAAGGTAAAAAAAATTTTGCTTTAAAATCTAATGATGATTCTGATGTTACAAATTCTGAAGACGATATGGATGATGAAGAGCTTGCTCTTATGATAGGAATGTTCAGAAAACAGAACAAAAAGGGAAGAAGATTCAATTGGAAGAAACAAAACTCTCAAAAGTTTCAAAACAAATCAGCTGAGGACGATGAATCTAATAAAGATGTGATTTTTTTTAATGCAAGAGAAAGTGACACATTAGACCCAACTGTTCTTTGGTGAAGAAAAAGAAGGGAAAAGCTGAGAAATATAGAAAGGCACTCAAAGCAAAGACTTGGAGTGATACCGAATGTGAAGAGAGTGATGATGATTATGCTAATATTTGTTTAATGGCAAAATCAGAATCATATTCAGACCCTGAGAAAGATACAGATTCAGACTCAGATAGTGAAATTGAGGTAAGTAATTTTCAAATTCTTATTAAGGTCTCGAAATATATTGATGAACTGTGTCATAGTCTTAAAACCTCTCTTAAGAGGATTTCCAAGCTAAAAAGGGAAAATTTTGCACTGAAGCAATATGAAATTTTATGGAAAGAAAAGTTTGAAAATCTAGATAAAAGTTTTATTATTTTAAAAGAAAATGTAGAATCTCTTTCAAAAGAAAATACACTTTTGAAAAATGATATTTCAAACATTTCAAAAAGGTTTTCCATGGGATCTGAAAAAATTGGAAAATATTCTTTCAAGACGAAGACCTTACTTTAATAAATTAGGCCTAGGAATGACATCTGAAACTATTCCTTTAATTGATTTTCCAAAAGTGAAGGAAAGAATCAAATAAAGACGTACAAAAGCCTTCTATAAAAATCATTTTCAAAAATTCTTTGTAAAATCTGTTGGCCGAAGTGCTCTTAGATGTTCTAAGTATAACAGCTCATAATACTTTGAAAAAGAATGTCCTATGGTTTGGAGGCCTGTTAAGAAAGATTAAGTAAAGACCGTATATTGTACTAACTCCACTGGACCCAAGAAAGTGTGGGTACCAAAGAAAACTTGAGATCTTTTTTTAAATGCAGGTTACTATCAAGAAAAGAGTCAAATGGTACTTGGACAGTGGATGTTCAAGACATATGACTGGAGATTCAAATTGTTTTATTAAACTTAAGCAAGTAATTGGTGGAAAAGTTTCCTTTGGCGGAAACAACAAAGGAAGAATAGTTGGATGTGGAACTATAAAGATAGGAAATCTCACAATCAACAACGTCTCCTTAGTGGAAGGACTCAACTATAACTTACTCAGCATCAGCCAATTGTGCAACACTGGATTCAAGATCAATTTTCAAGAAGGAATATGTTCAGGCATTAGTAAAAATCTTTCACAATCTTTTACTGGATGAAGATATGGAAATATCTATCTTTTGGATATCAATCCAGAAAGATATCAATGTCTAATTTCAATTCAAGATGAAGAAAATCTCTGGCATTGAAAGCTTGGCCATATAAACATGAAGCAAATTGCAAAGATTTCTTTAAAGAAGCTTGTTCGTAGACTACCCAACCTGAAGTACCAAAAATCTGACTTATGCACATCGTGTGTATCGGGAAAACAGGTTATAAGATCTTTTATACCAATAAATCAAGTTTCCACTAATCATGTACTGCAGCTCCTACATATGGATCTCTTTGTACTAACTATGACACAGAGCATTGGTGGAAAGAAGTATTGCCTAGTAATAGTAGATGATTATTTACGATTTACTTGGGTATACTTTCTAGCAAGTAAGTTTGAAACCTTTTCTTATTTTACAAAATTTGCCAAGAAGGTTCAGAATGAGAAAAAAGGTATGTTATTTTAAGAATATGGACAGACCATGGAGGTGAGTTTGAAAATCAAGACTTTGCTAAATTCTGTGATGAATTTGGTTTATAGCATGTGTTCTCCTCTCCATATACTCCAGAACAGGATGGAGTTATGGAAATGAATAATAGATCATTGTAAGAAATGGCTAGAACACTTTTGATTGAAAGCAACATTTTTTCTCGTTTTTGGGCTGAAGCAGTTTCTACAACATGTTATATTATTAATAGAGTCTTCTTAAGGCATATTCTGGAGAAAACTCCCTATGAGTTGTTCAAAGGAAAGAAGCCAATTGTTTCCTATTTTCATGTGGTTGGTTGCAAATGTTTTATTTTGAAAAATGCAAATGATCGAATTGGTAAGTTTGAAGAAAAATCAGACAAAGGAATTTTTCTTGGATATTCAACTACCAGCAAAGCATACATAGTATATAACAAAAAGACTCAATCTGTGGAAGAATCGATGAATGTCAAATTTCAAAACTCTTTACAAAATCAAATGATTCGAGACTCAACTTAAAGAATCAGAACCTACTCTAGACTCTACAAAGTCTAAATCCCCCGAAGAAGCTCAGACTACAGAAGAGCAACAACAGACAAATATTGAAGAATCAACTGGTGAAGAAGTTCAACAATCTGTCAGACCAACCAGCAACTGGAAGCACAAGTTCAGTCATCCCAAAGAGCTCATCATTGGTAACATTGATGAGGGAATTTGCACTAGATCCAAAAGGCATGAAGAGTCTAGTGATGTAGCTCTTATTTCTGAAATAGAACTCAATAGTATAGAAGAAACTTTAAGCGATGAAAGCTGGATCGAAGCCATGCAAGAAGAGCTCAAAGCGAGTTCGGTTAACAATGTTTGGGAATTAACTCCTAAACCAAAATGTAAATCTATTATTGGAGCTAAATGGGTTTTCAAGAACATAATGGACGAGAAAGGAAAAGTTATAAGGAACAAAGCAAGACTCGTAGCCAAAGGATATACACAAGAAAAAGGGATAGACTATGATAAGACTTATACACCAGTAGCAAGGTTAGAAGCAATTAGATTACTACTTGCTTTGGCTTGTTATAAGAATTTCAGGTTATTCCAAATGGACGTCAAAAGCGTATTCCTGAATGGATTTATCCAAGAGGAAGTCTATGTGGAATAACCTCCCGATTTCGAAGACCCAAGGAAACTAGACTTTATATTCAGACCGAAGAAGGCGCTATATGGTTTAATGCAAGCACCTCGAGCTTGGTATGATAGGTTAAGTAAATTTTTAATTCAAAGTGGTTTTGTTAAAGGTAAAGTAGACACTACTTTGTTTATCAAAAGAGAAAGTAAATACTTTTACTTGTTCATATATATGTTGATGATATAATATTTGGATCATCTAATGAAAATCTATGCAAGAACTTCTCTAAGTCTATGCAGGAAGAATTTGAGATGAGCATGATGGGTGAATTATCCTTCTTTCTTGGACTATAAGTAAAGCAATTAGAGGAAGGGATTTTTATTCACCAAGAAAAATATGCTAAAGAACTTGTTAAAAAGTTCGGTTTGGAGAATTGCAAAAAGACTGATATACTAATGTCAAGTTCTTTGAAAATGGACAAAGATGAATGAGGAAATAAAGTTGACCAGAAGCTATACATGAGTATCATTGGTTCGTTTTTTTTATTTTATATCTTACTGCTTTCAGACCTAATATTTTGTTTAGTGTTTACATATGTGCTAGATTTCAATCAGATCCAAAAGAGTCTCACTTAAGTGCTGCGAAACACATCATCAAATACGTTACAAAAACCTCGAAGATAGGTCTATGGTATCCCAAAGAGGGAGACTTTACTCTCATTGGATATTCTGATGCAGATCTCGTAGGTTGCCGAGTTGAAAGAAAAAGCACATTCGATATTTGTTAATTACTTGGTAACATGACAATATCATGGTTTTCAAGAAAGCAAAGTACAATAGCTCTTTCAACAGCAGAAGCAGAATATGTGGCTCTTGGAAGTTGCTGTTCTCAAATCTTGTGGATAAAACAACAACTAAGAGACTTTGGAATCAAAGATTCGTGCACTGAGATCAGATGTGATAACACCAGTGCAATTAATCTCTCAAATAATCTAATTCTTCACTCAAGAGCAAAGTATATAGATATTCGGCATCATTTTATTAGAGACCATGTTCAAAATGGAGAAGTTATGATCCAATATATTGATTCAAAGAATCAACTGGCGGATATATTTACAAAGCCACTGGAAAAAAGTCTATTTGAGTCTATACGCACCAAACTGAATATTATATCTCTTACCCAAAAGAGAGTCCGGATGAGCACAAGACTCAAAAGGTAAAGTCTAAATGTATTCGACTCGAGTTACAACGGTAAGTTATTTCTAAATTTGAAAAAGGTACGATTGTTTATTAACCGCTAATTGATTGAAGTCATCTTTCCAAGTTTTCTTTACTTTTTCAAAAAGACAGCTTATTATTTTTGAAAAGATAGTTAGTTTCGAAAAGGGAAGTTATTCTTTTCAAAAAGGTGTATTTACTTTCCTTTACGACGTTTCGTTTACCTCGCTTCACTTGTTTATATACTGCCGAGACTTGTCTTCTTCATTTTTGCATTGAAACCCTAGAATACAAAATTTCTATTTGCCTTCGCTTTCACTCTTGATTTGTCAAAAAGTTATCTTCTTTTTCGAGCAAGTGGTAAATTCCTCCATTGAAGCGACAATGTCTTCGAGAAAGTCTTCAAGAATTGCAAGCAAGGGACCACGATCTATTTTCGTGAGACAAGGGAAGAGCCAGAAGAAGAGGAAAGAGAGAGAGAGGAGTTACAAAGGAAGGAAGGATAGAAGAAGAAGAAGAAGAAGAAGAAGAAGAAGAAGAAGAAGAAGAGAGAGGAGAAGAAGAAAAAGAAGAGAGAGGAGAAGAAGAAGAAGAAGAGAGAAGAGAAGAGGAAGAAGAAGAAAGAGATGGAGAACAAGTTCAGGGTCAAGAGGACTCTCTCGGGCCAACTTTGGCTATTTCTCTGTCTAGTGCATCTGCAGATGAAGAAACTTCACCTACTCCACCTGAGGCCATCAAAACAGGGGGAGCTGTTGATCCAAAAGGTATTTCTTCATCTTTGCCTGCTAGTGATGTGAGTCATTCTGTAGCAGATCTTGAGGATATGTATGCCTCACACAATCCCGAAGATAGTCATGATGAACAATCTGCTGGAGATCCATTGATTCTTAAAATACCCATCCTTGACTTAGCTGGTCCTAGTGATGCATCTGCTCAGACAGCAGACTTTGCAAGATTGATGGAAGTTCTTTTGGACGTCAGAAAGCAGTAATATGCCATGGGATTTGAGATGCAGGATCTCAAGAATGCGTTTAAGGCCACTTCAGCATCTTTGCATGAACAGTTGAATGCCTTGAAGCTTCAAGTCTAGTCTTTGCAAGGTGAAGATTTTTCGTTGCTGAAGTAGAGTTTTGACAGGCTTGAGAAGATAGTGCATTATATGGGAGAATTCACACTTGTTCGCCTGCCCAAACGGCCTTGATCTTAACTCCATTTTCTATCAATCTTTTTAGTCTATTCTCCACTTTTTGCTGTTGACAAAAATGGGGAGAGGTTTTATGCATATTTTGATTGATCTATCTTTATGTTTTGGACTGTTGATGCTTGAACTTTTGTTTGGTGTGGTTTTGCTTCAGACTGGTTTGGACTGTTGATGCTTGCAACTTAAGCTATTGTTGATTACATTAAAGATAGTTGTGTTTATAGGACTAACATGTTTTATGTGATTGCAGAATTGCTACTATCTCTATCGTAATCTCTAATTTTCATCTATAAGAAATCTTGGTTTGCTTAAGTGTTGTCTTGCAGGTCAAAGTGCTTAAATCCGCGGGAAAATTTTGTCACCATAAAAAATGGGGAGATTGTTAGAAAAAACTTCATTATTTATTTTGAAGTCAACAAAGCATTTCCTTCCATCAAAGTCTGAAGACCACCAGACTCAAGACTTAAAGTTTGCTCTTATTGACAGTTTCTAGATTGACGGAGAAATCTTATTCAAATGCAAGTTTATCTTTAAGGATTTGATCTGTTTGGCTGAAGATTATCTTACGGCTGGAGATAGTATCTAAAGATCTATTATTCGTATTGCAAATAATTCGAGTAATTCGGATCTGTTGATTGGCGAAGTATACTTGGAAGGTTCTACTTATGGAAACCTAGATCCTGATTGTATGGGTGAGCATGATTGGTGGGCTATCTTCACATTCCTTAAGTAACTTGAGATCTCTCTAATTGATTATGTCCAATGGGTAGATTGGAAGAACTCTTTTGGAAGGTGCCAACTGTTATGAAGGCAATGAGGAGTTAATAAGGAGGATGCTCTAGTTATTCGAATGTGTGCTTGATAGGTAAATTCCAAAGTCTGAAGCTCATTGTTCTTTGCTGATTCATTTGTTGAGCGAAAATTTGTACTCAAAAGAGAGTTTAGACATTTGTGAGACCTTGAAGAAGTGTAGTAGAGTCTCTACAATGTGGAATCAAGGACGTGACACTGTAATGACTCTTTTGATTCATAGTGAAATCCGGTCGGTGGGCTGTCAGTGCGGGAGAGTGGACGTAGGCTTGGATTAAGCCGAACTACTATAAATCATCATGTTTTAAATTCTCTTTCCTTTATCTCTTTACTTAGTTCATAGTCTTATATATATATCATTGCAGATATTCTATATCTTAAGTCTTCCATTGTTGTATAAATTGAATTAAGTTGATGAGTTTTACAAAATTCGTTTTTACACCTATTCAATCCCTTCTAGATGTTCATATTAGCTCTTTCACCATGGACCCAAATACTTATAGGAACAAAACATTTGGCTTGTTGTTGCTCCAAGCCTTTTTTGGGGTTCTTCCAAGAACACTCCTTGTTGGACATCTGTTTAACACATACAACATACGCAATTGCTTCTGCCCAAAATTTCTTAGGTAAATTTTTAGCTTTTAGCATACTTCTTGCCATTTCAAAAAATTTCCCGTTCTTTCTTTTTGCTATATTATTTTGTTGAGGAGTATAACTAGCAGCCAACTGACATTTCACTTCATGAATTTTACAATATTTGTCAAATTCATTCGAGGTAAATTGTCCTCCTCTATCCAATCTCAACGTTTTCAAATTAAAGCCACTATGTTTTTCAACATAGACTTTAAATTCTTTAAACTTCCCAAAAGCTTATGATTTTTCTCTTAAGAAATATACCCAAGTTTTTTTTGGTAAAATCATCCATAAAATTAATATGTACCTTAGTTGTCCAAATGATTCCACCCCACCAAGGCCACAAATGTTTGTATGTACCAACTCCAATGGTTGTTTTGCTCTTCTAGCTTTACCAACTGGAAAAGAGTTTTGATGTTGTTTCACAACCAAACACCCTTTGCATGGATGATATGGACAATCAATCAATGGCATGCTGGTCACCATCTTATTTTGCAACATTAATTTTAGTCCACGAAAATTTAGATGCTCGAACTAGAGATGCCATAACCAGTTATTGTCTTTCATCATTGCTCGAAAACTCAAGAAACTCTTTGTCTGAAGAGTATGGGGAAACATCCAATTCTTTGTCATTTACACCGTCATAATGAACTTGTTGTCAACACCTCTAATGGTGCAAACTCCATTTTCAATATGAACTTTGTGACCTTTTTCGGAAAGTTGCCCAACACTTAGCAAATTCCAAAATAGTCATGGTAACATTAGTATCATCTTTTGACTTGATATTAATGTTACCTTTGCCCATCACGGGAATTTTTTTATTTATTCCCGAAGTTGACTTCACCATGACTTGTCTCGTCTAACTGCGAGAATAACCCCTTTTGGCCAGACATATGATTGTTGCAACTAGTATTCGGATACCATATGTTGGTGTCTATGGTGCTTGAGTCACCCTTCTTACATGCTAGCACCATATATTCTTCAGCATCGGTGGTATGTGCTCATTTTGCCTGCTCGTATGTCGCCTTTGCTTGGCATTCGGATCTATAATGTCCAAATTTATTGCATTTAATACATTTGACTTTTGATTTGTCACATGTTTTATATTTTCTAATGAAATTTGAATTTCCACCTCTATCTTGGCCTCCTCCACAATCCCGACCTCCTTGATAGCCTCTTTGACTTGATGAAGCGACCCAACTTTGCAATGCTTGCTCGGGATTTGAACCAATGTACTTTTGATTCATTCTTTGCTCATGTGAGCATAGTGAACCCATCAACCGCTCTAATGTTAGGGTTGGCACATCTTGCCCCTCTGGGATCGCTACGATGACGTAGTCAAATCTTTCAGTCAAAGACCTCAATATTTTTTCTACAACTCGTACATCTTAGAGTTCTTCACCATTAACCCTAAATTGGTTAACGATGGTTTGCACATGATCAAAGTACGCCAAGATTGATTCAGAGTCATTCATGTGTAAAGATTCAAAATCACCTCGAAGTGTTTGAAGTCGCACCCATTGATAGGGGTGTGCAATCGGATCGAACCACCCAAAATACTGGTCCAAGAACTGGTTACAACCGGTCTAGTTCCCAATTTCGAGTGAAGACCCACCCGGGAACCGAACGGGTTGTTAAATATATCTCGAGTTTTCATGAGACTACATGATGGATTTACAAAAGAATAAAATAAAGAAGAAGGACGCCCTACATTTTGAATTCCTTTGAAAAAGGAAATCTGGGCACACGTATTATAATAAAATAGGTTTCCCTTTTGGCGTTAAGTCCCTCCGTGAAGATTGAAATTTGTGGGGCCCAAGGTCAAACTTTGACCTTGGGCATACTTATATATATATAAGTGCGGACGGATCAGACAGGTCTTCTTGCTCTGTGGCTGCTGCATGTACAGGCCGAAGTCTCTGTGGAAATAAACCCTACGTAGAAATCACAAAAGGGAGCTGTGAAAGAGGTCTTCTTTTCAGGGTGATGTTGCTGCACTCGTACGAGAGAAAATGAGGAGCCGCATGTCTTCAAGTTGAAGCGCGATCGAGAAAATGAGTTCTTTTTTAGCATTTGTTTTGAGCTTGTGTGATAATTTTGTGCCGTGACTTGGGTTTGGGGTTAAATTGGGGTTTGGGAAATACCGAGAGAGTGTTTGAGTGACTTGAGTGTGTAATCTTCTTGTATCGCTTGATCTATAGTGAAATTCGCTGCTACTCTCCTTGTGGACGTAGGTCTTTATGACTGAACCATGTAAATCTGATGTCCGATTTATTTTCTTCATCTGTCTATATTATTGTTCGATCGCTCACCCTATCGCAACAAGTGGTATCAGAGCCAGGCTTGGCTACGTTGAAGCGAATTGATGGCGATAGAAGAAGTAAAAGTGAGAATCGATAGATTTGATGAGAAAGATTTTAGTTTTTGGAAGATACAGATTGAAGATTATCTTTACCAGATGAATCTGCACTTGCCTTTATCTGGGGAGAAACTAGAGATGATGAAGCAAGCTGATTGGGATTTGCTGGATAGACGAGCTATGGGTGTTATTCGGCTGACGTTGGCTCGTAACATCACGTTTAACATCCTAAAGGAGAAGATCACTGCTGATTTGATGCAAGCCTTGTCGGATATGTATGAGAAGCCCTCTGCGATCAACAAGGTCTGTTTGATGCAACGTCTGTTTAATTTGAAGATGAGCAAATGTGTGTTAGTTGCTTATCATATCAATGAATTTAATGTGATTATTGTCAATTGAGTTCAGTTGAGATTGACTTTGAAGATGAGATACGTGCTTTGATTCTATTATCCTCATTGCCTGATAGTTGGAATACTACCGTTACTACTGTTAGTAATTCATCTGGGTCAACAAGTTTGATGGTTGATGGGGTTCGAGATTTGATTTTGAGCGAGGATATTCGTAGAAGAGAATCTGGCGAACCTGTATCTACTGTTTTAGTAGATGAAAATAGAGGAAGATCTAGAACACGTGTGGGTAATAATAGTATTAATATGAACAGACGTAGTCAATCTAGGACTGCTAATGTTGTCTGTTGGAGCTGTGGCAAGATGGGGTATCTTAGAAGGGATTGCATTAAGTTGAAGAATGAGAAGGGTAAGGAAATTATAGTTGATTTTGCAGATAATGTTGCAGCTGTAGCAGATAATGCTGATTATGTCTTGTCTGTTACTAATGATTCATTGCTTCATGGATGGATTATGGATTCTGGTTGTTCTTTTCATGTCACACCAAATAGAAACTGGTTTATCACTTATCAATGCACGGGTAGTGATAAAGTCTAGTTAGGGAACAACGCTGAGTGCGATGTTGTGGGTGTTGGTGATGTTAAAATCAGAATGCATTATGGTATCATGAGGACATTGGCTGGAGTGAGGCATGTTCTAGAATTGAAAAATAACTTAATTTCCTTGGGTGCCTTAGATTCAGCTGGTTGTAGGTATTCTTCAAAAGGTGGAGTTCTGAAGGTTGTACGAGGTGCCCTGGTGATAATGAAAGGAATCAAGTATGATGGCCGGTATAAACTTCAAGGTGAGACAATGACAAGTTTCGCCCCGGAGACGTCGGATGCATATATTCGAGAGTCTTTTGATTGCTCGAAGAAGACTTGGAGGTTTGTGCCAATGCACAAGTTTGATGCTGGTGTCAGGATCTCGCAGTCAAGAGCTTTGATCGAGACGGAGACTGGTAAGTCGATCAAGCATGTGCGGACTGGCAATAGAATGGAGTTCTGCTTGGAGCTGGTAAATAAATTCTGCATGAAAGAGGGCATAGTGAAACACCACACTAGTGCCAATAAATCATAACAATTTGTAAAATTGACGAGCAGAACATTACTAGAGATGGCCCGAAAAATTATCTCTAGTGCTGGTATAGCTAGGAGATTCCTGGTTGATGTGCTAAGTACGGTAAGTTACCTGGTGAATAAATCCCCATCAATTGCTATTGAATGGCAGACTCATGAAGAAGTGTGGTCAGGTAATGTTGCTGATTCTTCTATTCTTAGAACGTTTGGTTGCCCATGTTATTTTCGAGTGAGTGATGATAAACTCGATGGAAAGGCAATGTGCATATTCCATGGCTATGCACAAGGTGAGTGGGGCGATCAGTTGTGGTGCCCGGATATAAATTCACCTGTTGACAGCAGAGAAGTTACTATTGACAAGTCTTCGATAGTTCTGGCTAGGAGTGTTTGTGGCAATGTTAATACGGATCTGAATGTTGTTCAGCTTAAGGTGGAATTGCAACTAGAAACTCCTAAGGTAGCGAGTATAGGTACTAGCAAAGTAATCGACACAAATGGTGTTTGTAGCGAGGTGAAGCTTATAGAGCCAACGGTTGCTGTAACTGTTGAAATTAACAAGGTATGTATTCAATCTCTTGACATATATGGATGCAATAATGGTTTTACTTTATTTGCGGTTGAGGAGGTTGTGTCAGAAAATCCTTGTGGAGCAGCTAAAGGTGCATGTGGAGTTGGTATTTTGATGAGGTCCTCAGTTATGGCGAAATTCAAGTGAGGCTTGAACTTGGATAATATCTATGGCGGTTGAGCCCATCAGGGGCTATGGGAAAATAGCAGCAGAATTTGAATTTTTGTGAAGCTATTGCAACTCAGCTCAAACGTCGAGCCAAGGTGGAGATTGTTAAATATGTCTCGAGTTTTCGTGAGACTACACGATGGATTTACAAAAGAATAAAATAAAGAAGAAGGAACCCCAGGTTTCGAATTCCTTTGAAAAAGGAAATCTGGGCACATGTATTATAATAAAATAGGTTTCCCTTTTGGTGTGAAGTCCCTTCATGAAGATTGAAATTGGTGGGGCTCAAGGTCAAACTTTGACTTTGGGCATACTTATATATATATATATATATATATATATATATAAGTGTGGACGGATCGATGGGTCTTCTTGCTGGAAATTGCTTTGCAAGTACAGCTGAAGTCTTTGTGGAAATAAACCCTACATAGAAATCGCAAAAGGAGCCGCGAAAGAGGTCTTCTTTTTGGGGTGATCTTCTGCACCCGTACGAGAAAAGGAGGAGCCGCATGTCTCCAAGTTGAAGAGCAATCAAGAAAAGGAGTTCTTTTTCACCATTTGTTTTGAGCTTGTGTGATAATTTTGTGCTGTGACTTGGGTTTGGGGTTAAATTGGGGTTTGGGAAACACCGAGAGAGTGTTTGAGTGACTTGAGTGTGTAATCTCCTTGTATCACTTGATCTATAGTGAAATTCACTGCTGCTCTCCCCGTGGACGTAGGTCTTTACGACTGAATCACGTAAATTTGGTGTCCGATTTATTTTCTTCATCTGTCTATATTATTGTTCGATCGCTCGCCCTATCGCAACAAAGGTTTTGGACCTGGTTTTCAAATATTGTTAAAAAAAGTAAAACCCTAAGCATTCTGATCTCTCTCTCTCTCTCTCTCTCTCTCTCTCTCAATCTTCTTATGCGATTACAATCCTACCCTTCTCTCTCAATTTCAATATGTAATTCTATCTCTTAATCTCTCTTCGAGCTCGTGCGATCATGCTTCTCTCTCTTTGTCAACCGTAGCCTATGATTTGCAGGAACCCTTTATACGTAGCAAGCAACAAGCCTACGGCCAGCAACCCTAGATTCTCGCACCCTCGCTAATTGCCACCATCGTTGCTAGTTGGTTCGCCTCTCGTTGGTGCGCCGCTGGAATGTAACTCGTTGTCGCCTCTTGTTGGTGGGTTCGTGATTTCGATCGATTGAATGAGCTTGGGAAGTGATGGTAGGAGGAGAGGATGGATTTGGCATCAAGATACAAGGTAATTTGTTGTGGTTTTGGGATTTTTTGTTTTGCACAGACATTGTACTTGGGGCATTTGCACAGGGGCTGCTGGGGTCACAAAATGGTGTTGAATGGTTGCTTGTCCTTGATGATATCTATGTTTGCCTTAAAAAAGGGTTTTTGCACAGGTTGTTGTTGGGCCTGTTTTCGGCAATAATGACAAATCTTCTTCGACTGAAGACAAGTAGGCTTCTCATCATTAGCAACTCGCTAGACCCAAAATCACTACCATCACCTCTCTTTTGCATCTCATTGACTTTGACGCAGCTATCCATAGCGATGTGAGTTCGAAATTGAAATTTTTTGGTAAACCCTTTTTCCCTTTGCTTTTTTGGGAGGGTTGAAGGTTTGGTCTACTAATGTCGTTAGTTTGCTGACTGTTTCTATTGGGACCGAGCAGGAAAAAAAATTAAAACTTGCCAATGTCGTTAGTATGCTTACTATTCATATTGGCTTCTTGTTTGGTATTCACTACCAACGGCTGATCTTGTAATTGGTTTTGTTTGTTTAGTAACATCATAGGCTGAGTTACTCGACAAAGAGTATGAAGAGAAGTGCAAACAAGTTGCAGGGATAGCATCTAAGTTAACAATCGAGGAGGCAACCTTTTGTGAACTTTAGGTACTTTTTTTTTTAAAGGAGCACTTTAGGTAGTTCACTTATTGAGAATCTAATGATACAATTAGCAAGTGGAATTGGGTGATGTTTTGGATGTTCATGATTTGGGAAGCTGGCAACTTCCCATCTAAACTCTTATTGTCATTTCCAACTCTTGCTTTAGTGCTGAAATTTCTAAGTTTTAACTTTCCATCTCTTTAGTCAATCTAGCTAGGTCTTCCTCTTCAAGCTTCCTCTTCTCTTCAATCTTCTCTTCCTTCTCGACCTTCTTGGTTTGCGTGATGAGAGCACCGGTGAATCATATCACAAGTGTCCTCCGGATGTTCTCATGGATTCATAATTGTGACAGAAAATATGCCTCATGATAAAAAGCTGGCACTTCACTTGAAGTTGCTAAAGCCGATCCAATAAATTTATGCATAATGAAAAGTACATTGTGAACTATGTATCTGCCATATTCATAAACCCGAATATGACCTTCCATTTGCACCAAGTTGATCATTTCACTGACCTCTGTCTCCTCGCAAAGTCTAGTTGCCAACTTTTCATGTACCTTAATCCTAGACTGATACTTCTCCTCACAAGACTTGAAGAGACTATTTTGTTGAATGAATGGCGCATTTATTAAGCAATCATCTAATAGAATCAATAGAGTGCCAAGACTAATTAGATGCATCTTATAGTTCTTAAATGTTCGGCCTGAGTTGATATGTGCTGCTCTATCTCCTGCACAACTTTTCTCAAGAGGCACGCCACACGCTGAGCAAGAATAGCACTAAAAATCATAAGTAATAGTGTCACGTCCCGATCCTCCGAGCACGTGCCCATCCCTGCTTGATCGATATAATAGCGATGCCCTAGGATGCATCGCCGACCCATTCAATTTAATACGCATGCGGAAGCAATTAATAAATCCACAGACAGCAACAATATGTGATAGAAAAGTAGGGCAGATTTTTCACAAAATACATTTGTATAAACACATAAGTTTATACACCGAAACCTACAAAAAGGGATCGGCTTTCAACAAAATAGAATTGTCCTATGACTAACTTTTTCGGGCTTCACCTCCTAAAATCCAGGTTTCAGGTCCTTCACCGCTGTCAACTAGGGACTTGAAAAAGTTATCTTATAACGGGGTGAAACGACGTCTCAGCAAGTTCAACCCCCTAAGACCCGACTATGAAGAAAATACGCCCAAAAGGCTGCCTAAGCACAACACGAGTCAGAAGGCTTACCTTGGCCTCAGTTCCTTCCTGTAAGTCAATTCAATAAGCAATTCATCGAATCACATCATCACATCAAATCATTAAATTTAGATCGAATCATTGATCAATCAACCTAGTCGATTCCAAGACAACAGGACCATCACATGGTCATTTCGATCACTCATCTCCGACAATGAATTATGGCTCAACAGGCATGACCTACTAAATCTTTGGCGGTAGATTATGGCCTAGTGGGCACAACTGATTCCAAGCTCGGTGGTAAATTACGGCCAGATGGGCACAACCAATTCCAAGTTCGGTGGTAGATTATGGCCCGATGGGCACAACCGATTCCAAGTTCGGTGGTAGATTATTACGGCCCGATGGACACAACCGATTCTAAGTTCGGTGGTAGATTATGGCCCGATGGGCATAACCATACATCGACGGTTGATTATGGCCTAATAGGCATAGCCATACTTCGGCGATTTCCAGGCCCTATTCCACACTGTCACACACCTAACACACATGATTTCATTTTTCAATAGTCCTCTCAATGCGACTTATAACCATCACAGGATTAATTACTCTCGGCCAAGGACTGTATGCTTCACACTTAGAATCCTCAATCAAAGTAATATTTTGGCCTATTTTCCTCGAGTTATGGATACCCAATAACAATTATCGTGTGTGGGTACACAGTCGGCCTTAACCAAAATATAATATTTTTACCTTTGAAAATCCCACTAATTTCCACAATCCACAAATTCTTTTTTGGTGTTGTAAACCGACGTCCGGTGATTTTCTACTTAATTACTGAAATTAAATAAATTTAGAAATAAATTCCCAAATTCACAAATCACACACAATCGGCAACAAATTAGAACTCAATTAAATAAACAGATTACACAACGCAATTGGCATAAAAATCTAGTCACTGGCTATTCCGGTCTAATTTTTGGAAAATAAATAAATAATTAAATAATTACGGAAAATAATTAATAAATGCCAATAAATAGGACTTAGGCTCGTAAAGCCTAATTAAAAGCTAAGAGGAGCCTGGAAAATTTTCAAACCACTCTAGAAAAATACTAGCTTGTCTAGGCCCTAATTGCACTGAACTAATCATCTAACATGCATCGATAATTAATTAAATTGCTAATCTAATCTAACTATCCACTTAATCCATACTTAGCCTAAAATAATTAACCATAAAGCATCATTAACTTACTAAGCAAGGATTAGTGAGTTAAACTCACTTGTTTAATGATCCGCTCGAATCAAAACGATGGGGATGCGATGAGGATCGACAAGTTCCAAAACGGCGATGCCAATGGGGCACGGATCGGGCCCAAAAATTGGTCCGAGCAAGCCCACGGTTTCTGCTTGGTAGGGCTACACTTGTGGCTGGATTTCGTGTGGCTGATGGATTGACTTCAGCTCGGAAGATTGTTGGGCTGCGGGATGAAGACTTGGTGGAGATGTTGGTCATTGGGACTGAAAATGTGTACCGACGAGGTGGCGAGTTGGCTTCGGTCGGCTGCAGGGACGTGCGAAGCAGTCAACAAACCAAAGTGAAGAGGCGTTGGATGTTGAAGTTTGACCGAAGGGGCAGAATTGCGAACAGATGACCGTTGATGAAGATGGGGCGGTCAACTTCGATGGAGCAGCTTGAAGTTAGTTGACTGGAGGGAACAAAACTTGGTGGAGATGCAGGCGGCAAAGAGAGAAATGGAGGGATGCTTCGGCGGAGGAGGGGAAACAGGTGAAGACGACGCTGGCTTGTAATGAAAGAGAAAGCAGAGGCGGCAACAACATGAATGAGGTGTGAGGGATCGAGAGGGTGAGAGAGAAAAAGGAGAGGGCAAAAAGTCAATATCTATCTCCAAATGGTTAATGCTTTGTACCCCTAAAGTCTTCATAAATATCCCTTATGTCCCTTACTACTTTCTTGCAATAAAAATCCACAAAATTATCCAAATTGAAACCAAAATCCAGCCCCCTCTACAAAGCTCCGAATTTCACCTTTTGAGCTTCCAATTTCTTCGACAAATTCCCAAATTGATGTCCAATTTTGATGTAGAAAAAGCTCACATAATTTCTACAATTCCCTCTCGTCAAGTAGCTCGGTTTGTAAGTAAAAAATTACTTCAATTCGGCCAATCCGAATTTCCGTAAAAATCCCGGAATCGCCGAAAAATTCTTTGAAGGATGAGTAGACATTATTAAAATAAGCCGTGACATGACAGAATTTCCAATTTCTGAAATCAGGTTTAGATTCACGGTTAATTTTGATTTGACGCAATTTTAGCATGACCTAACCTATCGGGTAGTTTTTAGGAATTTTTAGTGCAATTGATCTGTGGTCGATTATTTTTGAGCCACGACGTACGTCTTCGACATATTGCCAACTCTCAGTTGTTGTGAAAATCTTGAGGTTTTAAATATGGACACAGGGTACCAAAAACGACAGAAAATCGGTTTAGTGCTAATCGACGAGAATTTTGTAATCTGATAGAATCGCCCACACTTAATCATGCACGTCTGTCGAATCGACCTATCTTCGGTCTCTGATCGATTTTTAATTGTGTCATAATGACCCTTGTAGATTAGCACGGTCGAGCAGTCGATTTCTGGTCAAATTCTCAAGTCTTTTGCGTTAAAATCCCTTATTGACTTTTCTTAATAGTCTAGTTATCTTATGAGTGATCGGCTCAGAGAATAGCACTATAGACGTGTCGATGAAATGCCCGATTTATTCAATTGAAAACAGGATTGAAAATTCAGGATGTCACAAATAGTTCATTATAAGTGTAAAATAGGTGTATGAACATGTCCACTTTGATAGCGAATTGTTTAGCATACATGAGATATTTTGCTGTTTTTCCCTTTGATGCTTTCATCAAGAATTCCATTAACCACACTTAAAAAGTGATTGGGTGGGGGCATTCTACAAGAAGGATCAATGGCAAATTAGGTTAATAATTTTCAAAGAAATATAAGATAAGCTCATGATATATCTACATAAATCAAAACGCAAAAGCTTACGTCCAAACTATTCGAATTTCTCATCTCCGAGATCTTTGCTACTGCAAGGTCTGCATATCGACCTTGCTTCAATTTCTCCAAAGCTGATGTGCGATTCTTATGATTTCCTCGCAGGTCTCGGTTGCGCTTATCTGGGGTTGATTTTCTCTTTTTGCTTTTAGTTGATGGATCAAGACAAAAAAATATCAAGGGAAGTGGATGGACATAATGTTATGAGTTCGCTTATGAAGTTGCCATTCCATGGAGCTAATGAAGTATAATCTGCGACCGTGGGTGTGACAAACAAGGTAAGGGCACCTAACTCTCGTCCTCCTCTGGGTAAAAAGTGAGCTAATCAATCAGAAGCTTGGGATAATTTTTTGAGAATCATAGATGAGAAAATATAGAAAACGGGGTGAAGTGCATTCATCATGGGGTTGGATATATGTATAATGTTGATCATGGAACATCTACTATGCGGAAGCCCTTGAAAAAGTGCAAAATGTATCCTCATGTAGATAAAAAGCAAATGTTGTTTACACGACGTAAAAAAGATGTAACTGGCAAGGTAGAGGAAAATACTACTAGTGGTGATAGCGTCTTAACAACATGGAAGTTTGATCAAGAATGTTATAGGCACATGCTTGCTTGGATAATTATTATTGATGAACAACTATTTTCCATAGTTGAACGTGTTGGTTTTCGTGATTTTGTTACTGAATTACAATCTCGTTTCCAACATCTTTCAAGATTTACGGTAGCTAGAGATTGTATGAAATTGTATCTGAGTGAAAAAATTTGTTCGAAAGCTTACTTTGGGAAGCTTAAATCTATGATTGCACTCACAACTGATATATGTAGTTTCATTCAAAATTTGAACTATTTATATCTCAGTACACATTTTATTGATGAAAACTAGAAATTGTATAAAAGAATCATCAATTATGTGGTGATGCATAGTCACAAGGTTTGGGATATTGGAAAAATGGTGGAGAAATGCATTCATGACTGGGGAATAGAAAAAAAAGATATCTACAATAACCATGTATAATGCCAGTGCAAATGATGTGGCTGTTGGTTATTTGAAGACAAATTTTCAAGAGAAGGGTTTTTGGTTTTGAATGGCAATGCTTTACGTATGAAGTGCACTGTTCACATACTTAACTTGATAGTAAGAGATGGATTGAATAAGATGCGTGATTTTATTGCACGTATTCGAAACGTAGTTAGGTATGTGAGGAATTTTCCCACTGGAACTAAGCCATTCAAATATTGTATTAAGAGTGAGGTAATTGCATATAAGGGTTCATTCTGTCTTAATGTTGCAACTAGATGGAACTTCACTTATATAATGTTAGACACCACCATAAAGTTCAGAAAAACTTTTGAAAGGATGGAAGAATCTGATTTATTTTTCTTCAGGGAGATTGACAATGATTCTCCTCAAGATGAAGATTGGAAAAATGCCATCATTCTTTCTAAATTTCTGAAACGGTTTTTATGATACAACCAAAAGGATGTTGAGGAGTTCATATGCTACTTTAAATGATTATTTTGAGAGGATGACTATGTTGTATAAATATTTGAATAATGCGGTAAATTCCTCGGACCCAAAGCTTCAAGCTATGGATATAAAAATGAAAGAGAAGTTTGACAAATATTATGAAAGTTTGGATAAAGTAAATATGATGGCGTTGATTGCGGTTGCATTGGATCCTACAAAGAAGTTGAATTATATGAAGTTCTTTTTTGATCAAATTTATGATGATAAAACAAAAATTGATGAGATACATGATAAAGTGAAGGTTGCTTTGGAATGTTTATATAAATTTTATGAGCAATCTTTTGTTGATTTTTCAAGTAAAGAAAATTTTAGTGGTTCAAGTGTGAGTAATAGTAACAGTGCTTCCAATGTCGATATTGATGGCAATGGGTGTGAAATCTATGCTTGGCATAAAAGCTTTCTCCACGTGAAGAAAATAGTGTTGGATGAAAACAAATATAAGCTTGATTGGTATCTTGAAGCTGAAAGTAAAGATGTCCTTAATCTCGACCTTTTGATGTCGTGGAAGAGTACTATGCCAAAGTATAAAATCTTATATTCGATGGCTCGAGATATTTTGTCTATTCCCATGACTACCATTGCTTCCGAGTTGACTTTTAGTACATTGGGACGTGTACTTGATGGCTTTCGAAATTCTTTGATTCCTAGAGTGGTGGAAGGTTTCATTTGCACTCAAGATTATTTGAGAGCTGTTCACGTGCCGATCAATGTTGAAGAGTGCATTGAGAATGTGGAAAAGTTTGAGGTGGGTAAGTCGTATATATTTCTTTATATCTTGTAACTCATTCGCATAACTATTTATTAAGTGAATGTTTTATTTAGTCTATTTTTTTTTTGGTTTTTAGATTTGGATTGTCTTACCAAAGACATTATCATTGGAAAATAGACTTCATTTGTAGAAACTCTGATTTTGTGGTAAGTAAATAGATTTTATTAAACCATAACTTTTGCATATGTCTCTAGAGCATGGTTTCCTGTTGATTTTTCTTTATGTATAAATTTTAGGTCTTTGTTAGAGATTTTGTATCACGTGAATTGACTCGCCTAATTTCACTTTTGCAGGAGGAGTTATGCTTGCAATAGATATTTGCTAATCATTTTAGATAAATGAACAACTTCCTGTAGTAATTATGGGAACGAGACTAATATTAGACCCATGTTTGTTGCTAATGTTTATACAATATTAGGATTTTTGCTTTGCCTTATGATTTTGGTTATGATAATGAACCTTGTGGATCCTTAGTTTTTCATTTAGTCAAAAAGTTCATGTACTTATTGATTACGTGTGCTTAATGTTTCAATACAAATTATGAGGATTATGTTGTTTTCTCGCATTTTAATGTAAAATTCAAAGCCGTATATGAAATCAGACGGTTGCAAAATAGGTTCTAGTGGAAACATGATTGACTCTGGAACCGGATTGGAAAAACAGAGTGGTTCAAGTACAGGGTCTAGTGTAAATAGGGTTGGGTATGGGGTCTAAAGAAAGGGAATTGGTTATAATAGGGTCGGGTATAGGGTTTAGATATGGAGTCTGGACCTTACCCACCTTGGACCCAATCACCCCTACTTGTCGAACACGGTCATTGCCTTTATAGGATTTTTGCAAAATATCCTACACTTCTTTCGTAGCCTTCGCACTCGATATTTTTTCAAATATCGTTTCCTCCACTACTCGAAAGATTTCATACAATGCTTTCTGATATTTCTTTCAGGACTCCACCAACGCATCTTTCTCCTTCATTCTTAAAGCCTCAAATGCTTTGGTATCGCTTACTTCAGTATAGCCATTTTCAACTAGATTCCACAAATCTTGCGATTTGAAGAGAACTTTCATCTAGATGGACCAGTTGTTGAAATTCTTTTCATTCAGCTTTGGAAGTTGCAATTGAGTGGAACAAGTAGATGTCATTTCTAGCTTTGATACCAAATGTTGGAACCAAAACATAATGGCTATTTTGGAAATTTGGAATGAGGCACAAGTTGGAGGAAGAAATAGTTCTTAGAATACTTTTCCGGTGGCCTCTGTCAATCTACAACACTCACCCTCTATCTTGACATAAAAGCAGAACTCTCACACTTAACAGATACATGGAGTCTTCGACACTCCTTCTGACAATAAAGTTCACAAAGCAAAAAGAAGAAACGGCACACAATCAATAAATGCAGAAGAACAAGCGTATCAATCCATGGAGACTTTCTTTAAAGACTTTTTTTTTTGGGGTCGGGTTCTTTAAAGACTTTGTTTGCATTCTGTCTTCCTCTTGAGTACGTATTCTTCATTAAATGCTTGTAGACTTTTTGTTCTTCAATCTTCACAAACATTAACACACCGACTCGTTTTCTTTTTCTCCTGATGCCCACCATAAATCAAGGCCTTTTGAGGAATTCTAACAATAAAATCTGGAGCTTAGCAACCAAGGTGCTCGAATCTTCGAAAATCAATTTTATATTATTCTAACACTCTTCAAGCATGTCGCATATTTAAAACTCGTTTAAGTACGGCGATACGAGGAATAAGTGGAAGCTTGTATATTATTGTCTTATTGCCGAGCAACCCTTTAGCTTCATTAAATATCACCACTTGGACCACTACATGCAGACAACTTTGCAAGCTCAGTTCAAGTCGTTCCGCAGGGAACAGATCTCTAGAAACTACAAGTCCTGTATAAAGAGAAAAGGGCGACATTGGTGGATTTGACTTCGGATATGCCAAATTCATTGACAATTTTAGAGTCTATTTCAGTTCGGATTTATGGACTTACCTTAGAAATTAAGTACATTGTGTCGTCACATTGGGTCAATGGGAATGGGAAATATGTCATTGAGCTCTTACGTTCAAAAAGCAAATATTTCCACTTGATTCTCCAAATGTGGCTGCCAAAATAACGAGAATTGTCAATAAATTTGGCATCTCCGATAAAATTCTCAACATCACGCTAGATAATGCCAGAGTGAACATTCCCTTGATTTGGAGTCTAGCCCAACAATTATATCTCATTTGTAATGGAAATTTCTTCTATGTGCGGTACATTTGCCACCACATTAACTTATGCGTGCCAAACGGTCTTTGCTAGCTTTATGATTCCGTGGCCAGCATACTTAGAGGGGTTCAATATATTAGACCCACCCCCAATGAGACATCAAGAGTTGAAGGTCTTGTACATAATGTAGGGAAGGCAAGTTGAAAAATTCCCTCCAGACGTATGAATAAGGTGGAGTATGACATACAATATATTGAGAAGACATGCGAGGAAATGGGTGTGTTGATACTCTACTCCACTATTCGGGAGAAGTACACTATCAGTGTCATAAGTTATTTATGACGCTCACTTTGGTGCCAAAAATTTCCGTCAGATCACTTAAATATCAAATTGAAGAAAAAACGATCACTTTGGTGCCACATGCAAGAGATTATGGCCAAATTAATTATGTAGCTTTTATATTTTTTTTAAAAAAGTCGCGGTGGCTTTAAAACGATGTCATTTTCCATCATCCTCAAGAAACAATGTTGTTTTGCCGTTATATGTGGACATCCTCACAGAAACATAGCCGTATAGCTCATGGTGATTGAAATTAGGGTTTCTGCCGCTTGCCGCGCAGCCACCGTCGTTCGCTCGCCATTGCTCGGCCACTGTCGCTTGCCACCATTGTAGTTGCTTGACCAAGTGAGCGAGGAGAGATTGAGATTGTTGCTCAAGCAAGAATTGGTAGGAAGAATAGGAAGCGAGGGTGGAGGAGGATGAGGAAGAAGAGGGGTCGAAGGTGCTGCTAATTTGTTGCTGGTGGTGGTGGTGGTGCCGGTGCTGTTGCTGGTGCTGCTGCTGGTGCCATTGCTAGTGCCGCTGCTGGTGTTGATCTTTGATGAAGAAGAAGACTATGTGCCCTCTCTCTCTCTCTCTCTCTCTCTCTCTCTCTTAATTTGGGGATTTAGGGTTTCTAAGTTGGGGGAAAGATGCAAAATGGCGTCGTTTTGTTGTTTGGATGGGTGACTGTACTCTTCGATGTGCCATGTTGTCTTCAATAATTAATAAGAAAAGTGCCACGTTGGATTTCCGGCCAATTTCATCGGCGTTGGTACTGAAATGATTGTTTTTCAAATTTATTGGCACTTAAGTGATCCAACGGAAGCTTTTGGCACCAAAGTGAGCGCCGTACACAAGTTTTGGCATTGATAGTATACTTTTCCCCCACAATTCATAGTAGAAGTGTTGGCTTTTCGACTTTGACGCAACACGATTTGAGGGTTGCCGAAATCTTTAGGGACTTCTTGCAAGTTTTAAGTGATATGCGGATGCCTTGAGTGCCAAAGATTATCCTTCAAACAATCGACCTATTATGTTTCCATACATGACGTGAGCTCAATCTGAATAAGGAGGGTGATTCCTTTTTTAATTAGGAGTGGCCATGAAAGTGAAATTCCTAACACATTACATTTCGGCTTTTTTTTTCCTGGCAACCACTAGCTTATATTGGAGGTTCAGGTAGAAGGGTTCAAAACTCTCATTGTTCTTTAATATGAAAATTGAAATTAGGTGATAAGGTTCCTAATAGAATAGATATTAGCGATAACAATGAGTTGGCTCTGGAATTTGTATGCCGCATATGCCACTCGATTCGATAAGATGAGTTCCACTTTGCAAACTAAGATGGCATAATTATCAGGTAGTGCCCGGAAACTTGGAGGGTTTGCTCCGTAAGAAGAAGAACATCCCGATGATTCGGAGACATACTCAGGACTGGCTACTCCAAATACATTAATAGAGTAGGCGAAGACAATATTAATGTTTGACGTGAACTATTAAGGTCAGCTTAATGACCAAACCATTCACGTCAACTTATATTACAATAAGTTATTTTGACAAAATGATCTAAGTTATTGAAAAGTTATGGCACTTGATCAAACAGGCAAAAGTCTAATTGTAAGATTGAAAATCGAGCTAACTTTTGAGTTCCACCCCATCAGTTTCATTACCTCTTACTTTGGTCCTTCAATGAAGCTTATGGTTCTTGAAAAGAAGTGGATCTAACTAATCTTTTGGATTCTCGTGGCATCGTTCCCGTCCTTCGTTTTTTTAACCCAATGTCATTTACAAGCTATTTTCCTTGCCCTCGCTATAGCTTAAACTATCCATTGGCCCTTTTCAATCGGGCTTTACCTGTGACATCTTGATTTTCAACCCTGTTTTTGACTAAATGAAATGGGCTTTTCATCGATGCGCCTATAGTCTTTTTCTTTGAGCTAATCACTCAGGAGATAACTAATCTATCAGGTGAAGCCGTTAAGGAATATAAATGTGACGGATTTGAGAATTTGATTAGAAATCGACTACTCGATTTGTGCTAATCTGCAAGGGTCAATACGGCATTGTCAAAATCAATTAGAGACCAGAGATAGGTCGATTTGACAGAGGCATGTAATTAAAGTGTAGATGATTCCACCTAATTGCAAAATTCGTGTCGAACGACACTAAACTGATTTTTCTGTCATTTTATGTACTTCGTATATATATTTGAAATCTAGATATTTTACGACAAGCGAGAGTCACCTATGAGTCAAAGATGCACAATGTGGATCGAAAATAATCGACCACGGGTCAAATGCGCTAAAAATTCCTAAAAGCTACCCAGTAGGTTAGGTCACGCTAAGATCGCGTTCGGTTGAAATTAACCACGGAATTGAACTCGATTTTAGAAATTGAAAGTTCTGTCATGTCACAATTTATTTTAGGAACGTCGACTCATCCTTCGAAGAATTTTCGGCAAGCTCGGATTTTCGACAAAAAATCAAGATTTGGCAAAATTGGACCAGGAAATTTGAATAGGCCAAATTGAGTGCACTTTTGGCCTTCTCATTGGTTCAAATGATGAGGAAAATCATGGATTTAATGTGGATACCTTAGTTGGAATATTTGGTCATCAAATTGGAGCTAATTGGAGTGAAATTGAATGGCTTTGGTGGAGGAATTACACAAAATTCGTAGGCCATGGAGGTTGCAACATTTCGAACACCTAGAGTGGCTTGTGGAGGAAGATTGGAAGGGAAATTGGCTGTGGATGAAGATGAAGACTTTTGGGGCATAAACTCAAGTGTTTTGGGATATTTAGGGGGAGCATTGAAGGCCTTGTCCCCCTCCTTTCCAGCAGCGGCCCTTCTTCTTCTTCTTCTTCAGCATTTCACCTCCTTTGTTGCTGAATTAGAAGGAGAAAATCAGCTAGCAAACTAGAGAACCAGCCCTTCATTCTAAGCCGCCCCCGCCGATCGCCCAAGCCCCCAAGACCGCGCACCCGTTTGAGCTGCCATTGAATTGCTCGCTAGCCCCTCTTGCCGTCATGCCAGAGCTTGCGCGCTCATCCTTCTCGTGCATCGTTCCCCGCGCCCGCGACCAGTGCTTGTTGTCTGCGCCCTGGCCACTCTCACGGCTCCGCCGCCCGACCGTCCTCGCTGCCATTGGCCATCCGCCAGCCCAAACTAGCCGCTTGGTCCAGCTCCTTCGGCCAGCAAGCAGAACCGAAACTCACAGTTGGGCTATGAGCTTTGTGGCCCATTTTCGGCCCTTTCCGAACCTCCTTGGGTGTCGCTATAGGCTTGAGTCTTGCTCGCCTCTGCGTCACCGCCGCCATGAACTCATCAGCTCGTCAAATCGGTGAGTTTACTTGCTAAACTCTACTTATGGAGTTAATTATGCTTATGGGAGGTTTAGGGTGCGTTTGTTTGCACCGTGCTTCTGTTCCCAGGAACAAAAATTTCTGTTTTTTTGTTCTTTTGTTCCCAGGAACAAAAAAGAAACAGAAACAAGAAACAAAAAAAAGTTGTTTCTTGTTTCTGGAACAAAATCTAGAAACACTTCTCTTTTTTATTTTTTTCTTCTTCTTTTTTCTTTCTTTTTTCTTTGGCCGGTCGCCGGCCTTGGCCATGGCCGGCGACCGGCCGACGAGGGCCGGCGGCCTCGCCCGGCCACGGCGAGGCTCGGCCTCGCCGGCCACCGCCAGCGACGCCAACTCCGGGCGGTGGCCGAGCGAGGCCAAGCCTCGCCGGGCCGGCGGCGAGCTCGGCCTCGCCGGATCCGGGCGAGCTCGAGCTCGCCCAACTAGGCGTGAGGTCGGGCGAGCTTGATCTCGCCCAGATCCGGCCGAGCCGAGCTCGCCCGGCCAAGGCGAGGCCGAGCCTCGCCCGGCCACGGCCGGAGCTCGGCCTCGCCGGCCGGCGAGCCTCGCCGGCCGGCCGGGCGAGCTCGGCCTCGCCGGATCCGGGCGAGCTCGAGCTCGCCCAACCAGTGTGAGGTCGGGCGAGCTCGATCTCGCCGATTCGGCGAGGCCGAGCTCGCCCGGCCAAGGCGAGGCCGAGCCTCGCCCGGCCCACGGCCGGGCTCGGCCTCGCCGTGGGGCCGGCGAGCCTCGCCGTGGGCCGGGCGAGGCCGCCGGCCCTCGTCGGCCGGTTGCCGGCCCTCTTGGCCGGTCGCCGGCCATGGCTGAGCCGGTGACCGGCCAAATAAGAAAAAAGAAAAAAAGGAAAAATAAATAAGAAAAATAAAAAATAAAATAGAAAAATAAATATAAAAATATTAAAAAATTAAAAGAAATAAAAAATTATACAAATTTACCAAACGTGTTTCTATTCTTTTTATATTTCGGAATAGATTTACAAACACATTTTTTTGTTCAAAAATTGTTCCCCGGAACAAACACTTTTTTCTATTTCTCGTTCCTTAAAACAATTTTTAAACAGAAACGTTACCAAACGCACCCTTAGTTTAGACTAAGATTAGATTAGGTGGTTAGATTAGTGTAATTAGTGTTTAGTTGGTTAATTAGGCTAATTATGTGGTTAAATTAGTTTAGTTAATAGTTAATTAGATTGTGTGATTTATCTAGGTTAATATGTTATTTAATTAAGTCCAATTAGGTGGTTAGATTAGTGTATTTGTCTTAATTAAGCATTTATCTAATTATTTGGCATTTATTTAATTAATTTCATAATTTATTTAATTATTTAATATTTTCCGGAAATCATACAGGGATAACCAAATCGTCGAGAATTTCATGTTGATTGCCGTAGTGTAATTAGTTTGTGCAATTGATTATTAGATTGTGCAATTGAGTGATGATTGTTAATTTTCAGTTATTATTTCAAAATTATGAAAGTTTGGTATTTAATTAGAAAATACTGGGTGTCAGTTTTTGACACCAAAAATGTTTTTTAGTACTATATCAAATAGTGAGATTTTTAAAATGAAGGATATCGCTTTTATGGTTCAATCTAACCGTGTACCAACACACGATTGTTTTACCGAGATTTTTTAATACGAAGAAAATATGCCAAGTTCATTATTTAAATTAAGGCATTTGAGTGCAAAGCACAATGTCCTTTGCCAGGATTGGATGGCCGTGTGATGGTTATGAGAACCTGTCACTCGATGTGTGTCGGGTGGATGTTGCTCCTATATGGAATGCCCCTGACAGCGAATGCCGGATCGCAGTAGAGGCCGGACCAATACTCCTTCGGGAATGCTGTCTAGAGGTAGATATTGCTGTGCTCGATGGGGCAAGACGATGCCCAGTTACGCCGGAAGACCGCCGAACGTCGAGTAGGCTGTGCCCGTAGGGCTGTAATTAATTGGAACACCTGAATGTTTGAGATGACCGCGTTTGATTATGGGACAAAATTGTGTGGCACAAAATGAGACGTGTTATCATGATTTGGTCTTATAATTGGGACCGCCGTGATTGATTGATTTGAAAGTGAGGTGTTTCAATTATTGATTGCATCTACTGCATATATATGTGTTATATGAGCTAGACTAACATGCGAGGAGGTGCTGAGGCGAGGTAAGTCTTCTGTGATAAGTGATTAGATTGCCTCTAGGTGTATTACCTTCCTAATTAGGGTTTAAGGCATGAACTTGCTTAGATGTTGTATCACCCCGTCGTGGGTTTCATCTTTTTAGGTCCCTAGATGGAGGTATGTCATGTGCGTTACGAGGTCCCGAGGGAGGTAGACTTCCGACACTCCTATTTCCCAGTTCCCAGGACCAGCCTAACCCGTGAGCTTGTTGAGTCCACCGTTTGGGTTGATGAGAGCCTACCCCACTTGGTACCTCATTGTTTCAAGGCGTGGTACCTTCACAAGTCTGACGGGAGTCGGGAGGGTCCTTTGGGTGGTTTCGATGGGCCTCCTGTTAGGATCGGGGAAAGGCAGATAGGGCATCCTTTGGATATCGACACTCCTCATGGTGCCGTGGAAAACCCGAAGCTGGAGACTGGAGAGTCCAGAGTTTAGGTGGCTCCGTAGCCCTTTTTGATCTAGACTTTTGTACATAAACCTTAGAATTGGCCTTTGTGTATAAACTAGCTTGTTCATAAAAGTATGTTTGGGAACGTCACAATTTAGTCGACCACCGAAGGATGTGCGCGCGCTCGAGGATCGGAGCGTGACATTACCTCATAAGCTTGTAGTTCATATATTGCTAGGTCCAACACTTAATTTTTTTCCCACTAAAAATGAAGTTTTAGACGATGAAGAATGAACTCCCCAAAGCAACATACATACCACAACTCAACACTCATAAATTGAATTGAATAGGACTATCTTAATATATGATCTCATCATATGCATAAATTAAAAGATCAATTAAAGATGTATTAATTTGGCGATAGAATATATATGCACGCTTTATTTTAAAATTTTATCATACCATTTGATAAGTTACGTCGATCCAAATTGCCTAAGCGTAGACCCAACTAATCTACAAATTGGCATGCATAAAGTACGCATTATGATTTTTGCATCAATTCTTTTATGAATCGTGTGATTGGGGAATTTATAAATGTGTAATGCCGTGATCACAAAATTTTCGTTATTGATGCAATTGGGCATTTATAGGGAAAATTACCTAATTAGTCCTAAATTTATTGTGTGAATGCTAATTTAGTTTTAAACTTTTAAATTTTGCCAATTTAATTTTAACTATTTGAGAAAAATTCCAATGTAGTTTTCTTGGTCAATTTTCACTTGAAATTGCCAAACGTCTTACATGGCACATTGTCACGTCAATGATTTTTGGCAAAAATTGATTAGAAATGCTACATTAAAATTTTGCGCAAAGATTTTATGGCTAAATTGATAAGATTGAAAAGTTTAGAAATGAATTAATATCTTTATAATAAGTTTAGGATTGATTTAGCAATTTCCCCTTGTTTATAAAAGTCGGTTTGTGATTACATGCTTGCTAGCGGTGTTCTTTCTCTTTCATGGTCATTTGACTCGTTTCATACTAATACATTATCTTTAGAATATTTGGACAGACATGAATTACTTGATAGCATGTTTTAATAGAGAAGTTCGGAAGTCTTCATCCATGAAATAAAATAGAAAAGATTCTTTGGAGCGTCAATATAGAGCACCCACAGGATAAGACAAATTATAAAGGTTCTCTCTCTCTCTCTCTCTTTGAGTTGGTCAAGCGTCCTACATTTATTTAATATTAGATCCGATTACCTGAAAACCTATGAAACACTTTACACGTTCTTTAAACCGATGAAGTCCATATTTTTGACTTATATAGATAGTTTTGACATCGAGCAGCTCTCTCCACGCACGTCTTCTCGTCAAACCTCACCGGTGTGAGCTTTGTTTCCTTCTCTTCTTTACACAAAAGAAACTCAAAAGAAGAAGACCTCTCGCATGTCTTGAATGATTAAGACAAGTGCAGTCTCAAGCTCTTTCTAAAAAGTCTTGGAAAAATATGAGGTCCTATGTTTGCATTCGCATCTCATGCTCCATAATGGTTCTTCGTGTCTCATGAAATTAAAGAAAAAAAAAATAGCAATACTACATATATCTCCATGACCTCACGATTGAAGGTAGACCAGTACTGATGCGCAATCTGATCTTGCATAGTCCGCCAGAGCTCCAGTCAAGAGATTGACTTGTAGCCATGTATAACAAGTTAAGGCATTAGGGTTTGTGACTTGCATTGGACACGGAGAGTCTTTATCTATGAGTGAGCTCACTTTTCAACGAGGGTTTTCCTTGATTGGTGGATAGGTCGTCGCCGCGCTATCCCGGTAGATGGGCGATTGTTAAGCTGTGGAGGAGGGCTAATAGGTATTCGTCCTTTGGGTTGTGGATAGACCGGGACCTTCTCAAATATAATGAACTTACTTAGTTTGAGGGTTTGGGTATGGTTCATCCGACCGGCATAGGTGACACTACTCGTCAGTCCAACCCCCCTTGGTTGGTGGCCCTTGAAGGGTCCAAGAGGAAAACATGTTGGGTATTCACTGTTGGGTTATATCCACCAATATCACTAGCTCCCAACTCTCAAACTCGTCGAGTTTACCCCTAGAGCCTGTAAGATTAAATAGGTGTCACGCTGTGTCAATCTTACCTTCCCTTTGAGATCCGCGTGAAACGTTGTTGAGAAGTTGAACTGAGACTTCTTCACTACCGTTGGATCAGGTGGTTTTGATCAGGATCATCGCATCCCCTCTTCTACCCCTCCATCTCTTCCGTCCATCTTGGCCGGACTCTCAGATCGTTTCACGGCCATAGACTTCTGCAAAAAGCTTCTCAACAAGGGTTAGATTCCATCATTTTTGCTTTAATGTACATCTTCTTGGGATTGCTCTTTGCCAAGATTCACCCTCCACGGAAGTTCTCTAAGCTTGACCAAATGGCACACTCGGGTTCTTGGGCCAACATTTTGCTTTCCCAGGGTCTGTTCTCCGTTTCTTCTTCTTCTTCGCCTACAATGCCGCCTTCCTCCACCGCTGCCCAGGCTCCCACCACCTCCGTCACCACCGTGGCGGCAGGCTCTCCTCCTGGTAGCCCCTTGATTGACCCTAGGTTTAGCACGGGACAGTTCGATATTCAGTAACAAGTTCAAAAAACAGTCTACATCATAATTTTATTGTAAATTCTAAACAATATCTCACGCTCCTTTTGATTAAATATTAGCAAATTCTCGTAAAGGCATGAATGTCTACATAACAAATAATGTACGTAAACAGTATTAAACAGTAACTATGACTAAACCTATTTAAAACGACAATTTTTGAGCAAAATAATTGACTTGAAGTATCAACAAATGTAAAACATCGTAATAACCAACTGTTGGCAACCAATTTTCCTCAGGAAAACGAAGGAACGTTTGAATGTTCTTATTCTAAGAGTAAATCAAGGGAATTTTAAATCTGCATTGTGGGGGAAGAGAATATTATGAATTTCTTAAAAATTACAAATTGAATATCTTAGATTCTCGCAAGATTTCCAACAATTCCACTTGTGATACAACTGCAAGTCTTCACTAATTAATTCTTTATTTTTCTAATTAGCAGGACTCAATCCCACATAGCTCATCAAACTTGATATAATTATGTAAATCTGGGAAAAAAACTAATCTAATCTAATCTAATCTAATCTAATCTAATCTTGTCAAGGCCTTTGAAAATTGAGGAGAAAGGTTCTATTCCCACGGCTGTTTGAAATGCTGGACGCCAAGTCCATCAGAATGGACCACCATCTACATCTTTTCCCCTTTTTTTTTTTTGTTCTTTTATGCCATCGCTTTTCAAACTGGGTCTAGAATTCAAAGTCTTATCACATGTCTCACGGACTATGTTCAGTCATTGCTTGATGTGAACGCCGAAAATGAGAGAGTGAGGACAGGGAAATAGTGCCATGACTTGGGGAAGAAAGTCGAGGCTTCGGTAAGGATGACATTGATGGGTTGATCAAGATGAAGAGAACGGGCCCCACATTCTGACACCAAGTTGAAAATCTCAAGCTATTTGAAGAAAAATAGACAAAGCCTGGATTGTCACGGTGACAACGACGGCATTTTCTTGGAGGTCAAACAGTTACGATAGTCACAAGAGGCTTCTTAGTCTTTTGCGACGGTCGTACTAGACCAAGTCAAACCCGATTGCTACGATAGCTTAGACGACTTTGAATTGCTCGTTTTTCATAACTTGTGACCAGAGTGATGATGATCAATAATAGCCTGATCGATTCATGGTTGATCCAATCTATTGGACTTAATCTAGATTTATGCAAAGGAGGAAAGGTCAAAGTAGTCACATGAAGACCAAAGGAGAACTGTTGCATCTGCAAACATTTATTTTGGGGTTTTATTGCATCATGAAAAGGAACAAGTGAAGGTTCATTCATCATTGATTTCTTTGGATGTATTTAGTTTAACATTCTTAAGGGGTTTTTTGCCTCCAAAATTCCTGAGGAAAATGCTGAATTGTTTGATAGCTATTTTAAAGTAAGTTTCAAGTGAAAACCAATATTGGAAAGACTAAAAACCCAATGTTAGTATTGAGTTTTTAGCATTTAGTCAAATGCTGAAACTCATTTTTTTTTCCAAAACTACCCTTATCCATTCTTCAAATTTCTGTTTTTGCCCTTGTTATTTTTTTAAAATGCTAAAAAAAAAAATCAAATACATATATTTTTAAAAAGACCAAACCCTTCGCCAACGAGGCAGATTTGGCGTCGGTGGTCATCGGTCATCGGGTGATCTCCAGAGGCAAGGGTCATACGACCTTGGCGAGGTCGCCAAAGGTCACATGACCTTAAGCGACCTAGGCGGCGTGCAACACAAGCGACTTGCACGGATCTTGTGACCTCAAGTGACCCTTGCTTGAGCCTGCGAGACCTAGGTGGCGATCGCTTGGGTCGTGCAACGCATTTGGTCGCGCAACCCTCATCGAGGGTTGCCCAAGGATGGCGACCTCCAACGGCCCTTGCCGGGGTTTCTCGACCCTTGTCGGATGTCACTTGATCTCCAAAGCAACCTTGGCGACGGTCGCCGGTGCTAGATTTGGCTTGTTGACGGTCGTAGTCCTTTGCCAAATCTTGAAGGGTTTGGTCTTTTTTTTTTAAAAAAAAATTATATATATTTGATTTTTTTAGCATTATTGTCAAAATTTATATTAAAAAGCTATATACATTTTTTTTTCAATTTTAAATAAATAAAAATTAAAAAATTAATATTACTCATCCAAAGAGCTTTTTAAATATGATTTTTTTTTTTACCAAATAGCATTTTCCTCATAATTGTTTCTCAAAGCATAGTTTACCAAATAGTTTTGTATTTATCTAAAGTCCTTAAGGTTAAACTATTTTGCATTTTCTCAATGGACTTTCTAAATATTGAACCAAACACACCTTTCGTGGCATGAGGGGAAGGGTCTTACAATAAGTTGGAATATCTGAATATGGAAATGACTTCAACCGCAACAGCTTCATTAATGAAAAGAATAAGAACCCAAATACCATATTCTCTCTCTCTCCCTCGCTCCCTCTCTCTCTCTCTCTCTCTCTCTCTCTCTCTGTGTCTCTCTCTGTCTCTGTCTCTCTCTCCCTGTCGCTCTCTCTCTTCCTTTGTTGTCCATTGCTAAGATATTCAAGCACAAATCAGGTGCTTCTTCATATTACACCTACCAAATATAAATGTGGCGTCTAGGATGTTAATAAATCTTCGAAGAAGGATGGATCAGAAGAGAGGAATACACGAGGAATCTGCAGCGAGGGGCACAGGGTGATACCGCGAAGATAAGTGGTTTGTCTGTATCGCATGGAGATAATCTGTGTGAGACCATGTATGTTGAGGTTCCTCCCTTTTCACTCACATAGGTGTGCTTTTCTTGCCAAAGCAGAATTTCCAATTTCTCAAGATATAGCACCCGATCATCACTCTTACTGATTCCCTTGATCTATTTCAGCACCTGATCTTTCTCTCTCTCTCTCTCTACACACACACACAAACACACAGAGCAAGGTTTTCTAGGCGCATACGGGCTAGTTTTGACTTCTAGCAACCCCAATATGTATCTTCGTTACATGAAAAGGCATACTCTTGTAGTCTTCAATGACCTTTGCTGTTTTTGTCAGAGTTTGGTAGTGTCGACACACAACAAACCCAACTGTCACTCCGAAAAAGGGGAAAATAGTCACGGTTGACAAGTTAGTGAGATGCATGTGATTACCAAGGATCTCCTCAACGAGTGTTTTAGTTCCCTCTCAGATATATTCCTATAATGGTAGCATTATAGGATGCTGTTCGTACCTAAATGACTTCAATTGTAGTAGGTTTCAGATTTCTTGCTTTGTACAACCATCCATCATTTCCATCTCTATAACTTGAATACTGTTCAGTTCAACAATTAATGTTGTCTCTTCACGGGTGTGGAAACAAATTTTTGAAAGCCAGTCCGAGGTAATTACCCTGAATGATGAGTGAAATTGTTTATTTGGAGTATAAGTATGGCATTCTTTCACATAAAGTAAATGATTCCAAACTGCTTCCGTTGATGCGGGTGGCTGATGAACTTTAGGCAAAATAATTCCCCGTTATATGATTCAACGGATGAGGTTTACAGAGCAGTGATTTCTTTTGGTTAGCCAGCAACCTAAGTTAATGTTCTCTTTTTTTTGAATTAAAACATTGAGAAATTTCACTATGCTGGAAAATGTAGACTCTTGAATATATATATGTATGTTATAGACGGAGTTTCTTTAATAAAAATACCAATGCTAGGTCATCAACTTGCTTTTCAAGTGTTTAACCTTTGTTTCGTTTTTTTGTTTCTCTGTGACCAAAAGGCTGCCAAAAATGTGTCAATGAGGTTCCAATAAGTACAATTGTTCTTTTGTTCCTAAATTCTGCTCCACTACTTCCTCCTTTTTTCCCCTCCTTGCTACTGCAGAAACTTATAAAGAAGAAGCGGTTTTTGTTAGCACTGGACTATGAGAGAAACCATGAGGAGCCTAGAGAGTACAGAGGATCACCAAGACAAGAGTGAGGAAAAAGGTGAAAAATCATCACCAGCCGTTTCTTCTCAGAAGCTCTCATCCTTTGACTTGAACGAAGAAGCGACCTTTGATGAGCATGATAGCCCTGCCGAGGACGATGACCTCCTTTCCGATGAAGATGACAACAGTAGCATTAGAGAAGCTGAAGATAAACCTGGAAATAGGAATGCTGAGTCTGCTGAAACTATGAAAGCAGTGCGACAATATGTTAGATCGAAGATGCCTCGGCTACGATGGACACCCCAGCTACATTACTCCTTTGTCCGAGCCGTGGAAAGGCTTGGAGGACAAGAAAGTGAACTCCTGCCCCTTCATTCTCTAATTGAAAATTTCTTTTTTCCTTTCCATTGTGAAAGAAAAATGGAGATGTATATTATCAATTTCCGCTTGGAATTACCCAATTTTTGTTGGTCAGGGGCCACTCCAAAGTCGGTTCTTCAGCAAATGAATGTGAAGGGACTCAGCATTAACCATGTCAAGAGTCACTTGCAGGTCTATAGCCTAGTATTTGACTACCAACTTTCGTTGATTCAAACCTTATAACTGTTCCTCATTTCATTTTGTCATATTGAGCATGCAACTTGAATGCAGATGTATCGAAGCAGGAAGCTTGACGAGGTCGGACAAGGTGAATTATCACACAATATATTAAGTACTCTATCGTTATAGTAGAACTGCAGCCGTTAAAAGTCGAACTTCATTGATCTAAAATGTATAATTTTCCCAAGATCTTCTACTAAGACACCTAAGACATCTGTATTTTAACATTTTTCTTTTTGCAGTATTGCATGGTTATGGATTGACACGATTAAGGGACAACAATATCATTAGAAAGATTCATCAAATGACTGGTCCTGACCATCACTTCAGGATGGAGAACGGAAGAATTGTTCTCGCTAGAAACCATTGTGGAGACAGCAATTATTCGGATTCAGACTTTTCAAGGTATCTGTGTTCAAAAGCTATTATTACTGCAGCTTAACAAAATGCATTATGCATGTTCTCACTTTGATCCTGGGTAGATGGTATCAATGCCAATTTTGTAACAGAAATCTCAATTATTAAACTCAACAGTAAGTCTCTCTGATCAGGAAGGACCGTAGTATAGTTCGTCGTTGCCACTATTTATGTCACTCTTGTGACTGTTTCTCTCTTCTAAGAGCCAAAAGTTAGAGAATTTCTTTCCCATTTGAAGATCAAATGTGGTAATTTGAATCAGCCTTCCTATAAATTGAAACATTCTTGATTTGAGGAGCATTATCTCTGTTAAAAATTTAAATGTGCGTGGAAGCATGGTATAAATTGTATTTGATAGAAGATGGATAAGGGTAGGCTATTTCGAGAAGGTTTATGGGATAAAGATAGTTTCACTTATTTATAAAGATTGTTTTACGATAATTGAAGGATGCGTTGATGGAGGAGCTACATGACGTGGACTTTGTGGTCAGCTCCACACAAAATATAGAGCACTTGCTCCTTCATATAGGCTGCCAAAGTTGGTGGAGGAAGTCTCCACTATCTACTATTATTTTATAGTAACAAAAGATGGAGTGTTCTATAAAAGATAAGAGATGGCATGGATGTCTTCATACAAGTTGGCAGCTTGTTGGTTGTCTTTTCATTGTTTGTTTCTCACGTCCATTGGAGTTGTCTAGATTGGACTAGAGAAGTGCATGTCAGAAATTGGATCACAAATTCCAACAATCTCACATCTCTCTCTCTTATAGGCAGTTACCATTGGCCTTTGACGAGCAAGCTTTAAGAGCACAAACTCTATTTCAACGCTGGAATAAGTTGATGGCTATGAAGCAAATCTATCCAATTGATAAGTACACGAAATTCGGCCCGATGAGACCTGCTCGGTTTCTCGAGGAAAAGAGGTGGCCTCCGGAAAGAGCAATTACAAATCAGTGGAAAAATGAAAAGATTTCAACCAGCATTTGGGCTAACAGCCATTCACAACCGCATCATCACACTCATTTTAATGCTGGGGTATACAACTCCGACATGTTTGATCCGATTCTCAAATCCAACAAACTCGAGATGAAGTTAGAGCCTTCATGTCAGATTGAGGTAATGTCCTCTTGAAAAGTTCTTAATGCATCATTATGCTATTATTAGTTATCTAGCTCTTTTAATTTTGTTATTTGTGTTATTAAATCTTTGCTTAACTGTATTATCTATTCTTAATTCAGCTAAACCAACAGAGTGTGTCAAGGGGCAAGGAATGGTTGATTGATTTGCAGCTGAGGCTAAGCCAAGGGCTTGGAGATATTGATGAGCAGACTAAATATAGGAGCCACCAAGAGATCTGCACAAAGCTGGGTCTTTCTTGATTCCTTTTGTTCAAAGATCTCTCAAACTTAGGAGTTATATGGAGAATTGCCAGGAGAAAATAATTGTAGTCAAGTAAAACTTATAACCAAAGTGAACGATGTCATGAGTACTTGAAATGGATCTCTACTACTAAAAGGTGAATCTTGAAAGGGTGAGAGTTTTTAAGTGCTGAATTTGTTTAGTCTTAACGGTTATATGGTACTGCACCCCTATGGATTGTCCAGTTGTTTTTCAGATTTTTGTTTGTCATTATAGAGAGGATAAAGATAGTTATATTTTTCATATTTTATTAATTTTAAATCTGAAAAAGGTCAAATAAAATTAAAAGTATTCTCATTACTTGAATAAATATTTGATAAACTTAACTAATTAAAAAAAATTGAAAATTAAAATTTTTATATTAATGAAAGTTGTAGAAATATTAAGCTAACTAAAAGTTTATGTTTGGAAGTATAGCTTAATTGGTGCAAGAACAGGAGAATCATTGAGAAGCATTGATCGGTTGATAATGATGTCTTGGGCGACAACCATCTCGGCCCGATGAAGATATGAAGGCACAGGCCATTTTGACAACAATAAAGCGGTCTATTGTGACCTCTTTCTCGGCGCCTAATCGTACGGCGCGGCGGGAGGCTAATGGCTCGCTAAGTCTATTAGGCTTAGCCGAGCTCTTCAAAGCCTACCAATTCACGATTTATGGTATGAATTTTTAACCAAATCTATTATGGCTTAGCTCGGGCTCTCCCAAGTCTACCAATTCATGACTTATGGTCCGAATTTTCAAAAAGGAGTCATCACTAATCAATTTGAGGTGGGTCAATTGGAAACCCAAACGAAATATTGGGAGAAATATTGGCCTTGCGCAACTAGAAAAACTAAGATCGGGGACTTGATTACACTAGTTAATCATTAATGCCCTTTCGGTACCTAATCTTATTTAAACCTTAAGGCTTTTTGAATTTTTAAGGATTTTTCTATGCATTTGTGGAGAAAAAACATATTTTGGTCTTTTTCTATTTTTTTAACATAAAAAGCACTCTTGGATTTTTTATATCTTTTTTGAAAATATAAATCATTTTTTGACTTTTTTTCTGATTTTTGAGAAAATGTAAAATATTTTTTTTTTTTTGAAAATAAATTATTTTATTTTTATTATTAAAATATTATTATATAATAATATATATTATAAAAAGGGACTCAGGTCGGACTCTGGGTTGGGACCAACCCGATTTGTTAAAGCTAGGGGCTCGGAATGGGCCTAAGCGCGGGCTCGGCTGAACTCTTTTTTCTTAATTTAAAGCCCACAATTTAAAAGAAAGACAAAATGGGCCCACATCTTCCAAGCTCGCACAAGATTAGCCCACACAACGCAGGCCCAATCGGCTCGAGCCAATGAAGCCCTAGCACGAATGGCGACCCACGACTGACCGGTTATGGGACCAAACCCTACACGTCCCATGACCGGCGTACGATCCGGTTCACGACACGACATCACGTTTGTAGACTTGCCTCCCCCGTGTCCTTAACTCCCGACGATTTGTAGCGGGGCGATTGAGCTTGTTTGGTATGAGTTCGGGCCTCCTTTGGTATCGTCTTAGCCACCCTAAGCCGAGCAAGTTGGCCTTGCGGCCGGCCACGTAATGGCCGACCATCGTTGCCGGTCATCGCAAATCCAGTAGTAGCCGCCACACTCGTTCGGGAATTTTGTCGAACACCTAGAGGACACCAGGTGGGAGGAGAAACCGAACCACTCGAGGTCGAGATTACGTTGGGACTCAAGGTGGATAATGTGCAAAAATCCAGGGTAGCTAGAGGACGTACGGTTGGGGCTGAAACTCGATGAGGCGAATAAAAGAAACCCTAGCTCACCAAGGAAGAAACATGGCGGTGGGTCACCGGACCACGATGCAAGTATGGTGGCTGGCAACATCACAACCCCTAGATCTGGTTTTCTTCGCCCACGATCTCTCTCAAACCGCGAAACCCTCACTTGACTCGCCTCTCTCTCTTGGGTTCGCTTGCTCGCCGGCCTCCCCTAATGTCTCTCAGGGGGGTCGTTTAAGCTCCCTGGCCCGATTTCTCTTCCCTCATGGTTCACTTGCTCTTTGAGCCTCCCTTGAAGTCTTTCCGGGGAAGTTCTCTAAGCTTGCTCGTTGCCGATAGAGATCAACCGCCTTTTATAGGCAAGGAGGGTCTAGTCAATGGAGGAGCGTTGGCTGCCGGTCCTCGGCTCACCAACCGAATTCTCTTGGTCAAACGGTGTCCCATCCCTTCTTTTTCATTGGCGTGCTTGGCATTGAAGGTGGGCATTGATGGTGTTTGAGAAACATCCCCTCCGTCGTTGGCCTACTCCCTCTTGGTTGTAGGTGTCTGTGTGCGAGTTGTAGAGGCGAGAGGAAGAAGACAAGAAGGAGTGGGCCTTGGGCCCATAGGCGGGGGGGGAGGAGGAAAAGGGCTGGGCGCAGGCCCGGCCCCGATTTTGCGACTTCCCCCTTTTTCTTTTAGTAAATTATCCGAAAAAGTGAAAAATAAGTAACAAAAAAAGGAAAATAAAGATTAATAGATGCAAATAAAAACTAAGACTTATTAATTGATGCACAAAATATTTTTGTTAGGGTCATTGATCCTAATTTTATATCAAATTAATTTTAAATATTTAGTCAAAATTTAGGTGTCAATAGATGCCCTTCTTGAAAGGTGAGTTCGTAGAGTTGCATTCAAAGACGAATCAATACCTAAATTTTGTCCATGCACATGTAGTAGATTATATTTTATTTGGGACCAAGTGTCCTTATGCAAGAAAAAAATAGAAAAAGAAAAAGAAAAAAGAGCAATATAACATTATACATACTAAGAGTAAGATAAAGGGATACTTGTAGTTACTTACCGAGAACAAATGAGATGCTTTTCCAAGGACGCAAATCTCAAGTTTATTAGAGCAATATTGGGTATCATCTTATATGATAATGTGAGGAAGTTGCTTTTCCAAGACTCGAACCTTTTTTCAGTCGCCTTGATAGGAAATTGCTTTTCCAGGACTCAAACCATTCTTCGGTCGCCTGTTAGAGCAATAAGTTGTTTGTCTAGGACCTGAACCTTTCTTCGATCACCTCGACGGGAAATTGCCTTTCGGGATCCAAACTTTTCTTTGGTTGCTGTTAGAGCAATAAATTGTTTGGCCTAGCCTTTCTTGGGGATGCAAGCTTTTCGGGACATTAGCTTGTTGGGTGCCCAATCTTTATTAAAGACACCAGTTGATTACCCAACCTTTCTTGGGAGATGTGCCGACCTTTCTTGGTGCCTAATCTTTATCAAGGACACTAGTTGATTACCCGACCTTTCTAGAAGGATGTGCCGACTTTTCTTAGGACATCTGTTTGTGGGTGCCTGATCTTTATCAAGGAAAACAGTTGATTACCTAACCTTTTTCAGGGGATGCGCCGACCTTTCTCAAGGCATTTGTTTTGGAGGACACCTGGACATTTGCAGGCATTGAAAGAGTACTTGGACATTCACAAGTTTAATATATGGAGGATATACCTAGACATTTGCAAGCATCAGGTCTTTCACCTCCGAGGGGAAAGAAGTTGGATGATCGAGAAGACACTAAACCCTATCGAGGATACTTGGATATTTGCGAAGGCATCGAAGTAAACTTGGACAATCGAGGATGCCTTAAGTACTTGGGAAGGTCTCTTATCTCTTGGTAATTGGAAATAGTCTCTCATCTCCCAGTAACATAATTTCAAATGTGAAGGCTTACTTGGATGGCTCTAGGCACTCAAAAGGCTGTGAATGTCTTCCACCTCCTAGTATAAATAGCAATGGAATACTTTGATAATCAAAGTATTTAATGACCGATCTATGACCACTCGGGCGGGTCCAAGTGTCATGATGATAAAAGTATACCTAGGTAACCAGCAGGCACCCAAAGTAATGGAATACTTGGATGAACACAAGTATTTAATGATATAATGGGAATTTAACTGTGTCCAAGCATTAGCGATGGAAAGAGAGTATACTTGGACGGTGGCGAGTACTTGAAGACAATGGGATACTTGATTAGTTACTAGTATCCATACCATGAGGACAACTTGAGCAGTTCGAGTGTCGATAATAAGGAATAAATCGGTTAGTGCTCGGGGACTTAAAACAAGGGATCCTTGGGACAGTCGCAATCACCCAAACTCAGAAGATAGCTCAAATAAATCGAGTGTCACTAAGGGAGTATCAAGACAGTGGTAAGTACCTAAAGACAAAGGGATACTTGGACAATTGCAAGTATCAATACTCTGAGGACAATTTGAACAGGTTGAGTGTCAAGAATAGGGTACCTAGACAGTGGTAGGTGCTCAAGGACAAAGGGAAACTCGGACAATCGCAAACATTCAAACTCTAAAGATAACTCGAACAAGTCGAGTGTCAATAAAAGAGTACCTAAACAATGGTAGGTACTCGAAGACAATGGGAGTAGGGATACACTTACCTGGTGATGTCTCTAATCTTTGAGAGTATATCTACTATTTGCACAATATGCACATATGATTGAATATGCCATAAATTCATGAATTTAAATGCAATTCATGCAGGACAATTTTGTCAATTTTGTATTATTTAAGTTCCATTAGGGAAAATTTTGAAAGACAACCTTCATTCAGAATGTAGATATCTTGAACATGCCAGATGAGGAACTTTCAGTCTGAAAGGACTTTCCACTCACTCTCAAGGAAGAGGTTGTTTTATCCTGACCATTGATGCAAGATTTATAAGGACCTCACCATCTCACCGTCATCATGTCAGCAAGGATCCGAGTATTCTTGCAAGCAGTACGACTTTACCAATATGAGAAGTTTTTTTCGGAGTTGTAATGTAGGCTTGGCCAATGGCTTATCAAAAGGGACCATCAAGGTCAAGGCTTATGAAAAAAGTGCCACACGATCATCTCCAGGTTTACAAGTCAAGAGCCGTGTGAAAAGAGAGAATAATATTGCTCGTACTTTTTTGAACGATACTTATAAACATATGAAATATTACGTTAATTGAAGTGCCATAGTTTGAAAAGACTTTTAGAAGAGGGACGCTACGTATGCTTGATTCATGTGTGAAAGGGTGAGAGTTGGTAATTGCCCTAGCATTGTCACCAGTCTTTCTTCTCACTATTCGATGGAGGTTCCATTAATTGAACTCCAGATAGTGACTTTACTTGGGAATACAAATGGCTATATTTTTTGTCAGAGGCATTGGCATTGCTTTTTATTAGGCACGCTACTTTTTCATGTCCTTAATTTTTTAAATTCCAATTTTCTCATTTATGAACATTGATAAGGCACACTACTTTTTCATGCCCTCTAGTTTTTTTTTTTTTTTTTGTCTAAAGAATTTGGCCAGGCAAGTTCAAACAAATATTGCTATTAGACTCTTGAGTCTTCATCTTGATTGGAGCTTGGATTCATGCTGCTTGAATGGTAGTAACTTTTGTTTTGCCCCAATGTGAGGTGAAATTACAAACTCAATTGGGTTATACAATAGATACAAGTGCATTAGGTAGAGAAAGAATCGTTCTTCGTCATTCTAGGGCACTTAAATTATTGTGTATGCTCATATGCAATAAAGACACCCAAAGATTTTTTTTTTTTTTTTTTGGTGACTAGGGAGACCCTATACCTTTTGATGGCGTCAGATGGCTTAGGGAGGACATGTGGAAACCCCACCATGTGCCCCGGGCAAGACCTCGGCCGACGCCGGGATTGAACACTCGACCTTTTGCGAGAGGAAGAGCGCTTGCTCCAACTGCGCCACTAAAATTTGGTAAGACACCCAGATTGATGCAAGTGCAAGCAAGAAAATTTATATCCCTTTCTCACCTGATGTTGCTTTACCTCCGATTCGCCTCGGTATGGGGTGGTTCTTGACAGGGGTATGAAAGAAACTTCACAAGGGGCTCAAAGGGTAAGCAATGGATAACTTTGTAGTGTTTAGAGTAGAGAAATGAAGGTAGTGTTCATAGAGCACTTCTTTTTATCTAGCCAAACCGTCCTAAGCGACATGTCTTTTCACACCGAGTTAGGTGAATTTGACCATTATCGATTTACTCAAATTAACTTCTTGGAGTTTGTTGCTTGAATTCAATGCTTCCTCAATTTTGGTGATTATCGTTTTTATTTTGTCATTCTTCTTTGTCGAGTCGACGAAATGCATTTTTCATGATGGTGTAAAAACATCACTCATATGATGGGTGCATAGGCATTTTCATTCGAGATAGGAAATGCTTAGTAATGCTAGGCAATGAGCATTTATGCCCTTCGGGGGAAGATCTTTCAAAGGTAGTACCTTTTTACAACATCGAAATTGATTGGTTTGAAGAATTCTTAACCATCCATTTCAACTTAGGATCAAAGAGCTCCTCGGGAGTATCTACTTTATCACATAGGGACCACTTGTAGTTTGGGCGAACTTGCCTTTGGGAACACGGAAAGATTAAACAATGTCTTTCTCGGAGACTAGCTCATTTACCTTAAAGTGCACGGTCACACCTTTTAATTGAACGACCGAAATTGCCTACTTAAAAATTTAACCTAACCGTGACATAGGGCTTTTAGTCATTTTTCGTTGATCATATTCAATTGCTTGAGCTTTTGTTGCATCCATTCTCTCTCAAACTTGACCTTGCACGAGACCAAATTTGCGGGAAGGGATTTCTACCTCCACGGGCAAAGGGCGCACTCCATGCGTAGACTAGGAAAAAAGGGTTGCCCCGGTGGAAGTTCGAATCGAGGTTCGATATGCCATTAGTGCGGGCAACCTCTTATGCCAATCACGGTAGTTTTCGGCCGTCTTGGCTAGGATTTTTTACGTTCTTGTTAGCTGCCTCCACAACTCCATTCATTTGAAGATGGTAGGAGGACGAATTTAGATGTAGGATTTTGAACTTAGAAAACAATTGCTCGATCAATTTGTTGTTCAAGTTCGACCTATTAGCGATGACAATAGTTTCTAGTATGCCATAGAGGCGATTATGTCACGCCTAATGAACTTCATAACGTTTCGTGCAATTACGCTCGTATAGGACACGACCTCGATCCATTTTGAAAAGAGTCGATTGCAACCAAGATGAACTAGTGCACATTTGGCCTTTGGATTGATTGGCCAATGCGTCAATACACATTGAAATGGCCATGGGTCGGAAACTGGTAGTTCGGTTGGAGGATATTTATCTTGCCGTGAATCGGCAATGGTGACAACTTTGCATGTTGGGCATGGCCCATGGCTCTCTATGAAATTGATGCTTCTTGTTCTCATTATTTTCTTGGCCGGCATGTGCCCATTCATGTGTAGCCACACACTCCTCGTGCATTTCTTGCATTATTTGCGTGTGCCGATTGTATCCACATATAGCAAGACTAAGTCATAGGATTTCTTGTACAAATTTTCACCAGCGAAAAACTTCAAAGCCATTTTCATTAGGTATTTTTGATCGTGAGAATGCTTCTTTTAAAGGAAACCTGCCTTACGGACGTATTTCATGATATGTAATATTCAGGGCTTTCTCGTTAGTTCTTCGATTACGATCATACGATGGGCCTGTCTTGCTAGGACTTCAATCTTCAAAGGCTCCACCTCTAATCTCTTTGTCACTTGCAACATAGATGATAACGTTGCTAGTGCATCGGACAAGCCCCAGTTACGAGATCTAGGTAGGTATTCAAACAAGACATCCTGGAATTCTTCTACCAATCCTTCCAAGTAGTCATGATAAGGCACGAGTTGCGTCTATCATCTTCCATTCACCCATGATCCCCGAAGGATCATTAAGGCGAGTCACCGAAC